>PVKB01001350.1:403251-434765 GCA_004027205.1 Ctenodactylus gundi | reverse complement strand
AGAAACTCTGTGTGTGTGTGTGTGTGTGTGTGTGTGTGTGTGTGTGTGTGTGTGTGTGTGTGTGCTCTTGAACTCATGGTACTACTTCCTCAACTTCCTAGTATCTGGGATTTACAGTCGTACACCCCTGAACCTGGCAGTGAAACTTTTTTCTTTTTCTTTTTCTTTCTTTCTTTCTTTCTTTCTTTCTTTCTTTCTTTCTTTTTTTTTTTGAGTCAGGGTCTCACCATGAACTCACTTTGTAGTCCAGACTGACCTTGGACTCATGGCACTTCTCCGACTTGAGCTTCCCAAGTGTTGGGATTACAGGTGTGTGCCACCATGCCCAGCTTTATGTGGTGCTGGGGAGTAGGACTCAGGGTCTTGTGCTTGCAAGACAAGCACTTGAACTGGTGTGCCATTCCTCTAGACCTGAGAAACTTCTTTATTAAGTTTTTTAGGAAACACAATTGAATTTCCCTGAGCAGTCTAGCTGTACTATAGCTCATTTAGTGTTGCTTATGTTAAAGTTTGCACCACATAAGCCACATCTCGAGCGCTCTGGACTGTCCACTTGTGTCTTCACACCATCCTGCCCTTCGGTTCCTTAATCATTTGCAATGAAAATTCTAAGCATATAGTATTGGGTAGAATATGTCTTTTTAAGTTTACTTCCAGTTGATGTATGCCTGTAATCCCAGCACTCGGGAGGCTGAAGCAGGAGGATTGCCGTGAGTCCAAGGCTAGCCTGGGCTCCATAGTGAGTTCAGGACCAGCCTGGGCTGCAGAGTGAGACCCTGTCTCCAAAAAAAAAAAAATGTTTCAGTTCATCGTGTTTTAACATTAGATTTTAAACAAATACTCTTGTTGTTGGAATTAATTTAATAATTTGTATATCAGTCTTTCCATTTAATGATGATATATATATTTAAAAAATGTAAGCTGGGCCGGGTGGTGTAAGCCTATGTAATCTTAGTGCTCTGGGAGACTAAAGCAGTTGAATGGCAAACTCAAGTCCATCCTGGATAACTTAGAGATGTAATGAGACTGTCTCAAAATTTAAAATATTAAAGGGCTGGGAATGTAGTTCACTAAAATTATCATGGGTTCAATTCCCAATATAATCAAAACCAAAAACAAACCCATAAGGGAATCTTGCCCTCAATTTTTATAATCAAGTTATCCAATTGTGAAGACAAGGCAAATTAATAATAATTTGAGACTTTAATATTTATACACAAAGTGGCACAGCTGGTATTTGTACCCTGGAGGTCCCAAGACCTCCAACAACAAACTTAAATTTTGGTGTGATCTTCAACAGGCATGAACTCAGGAAGCTGAGTGAAGTCTGAAAATTGGCTTTGTGATCTCTGGCACCTCCTATAAATCCTGATATAGATACTTTTTTTATATATCTCTGTGTGTGTGTGTCTATGTGTCTGTGTCTCTGTGTGTGTGTGTGTGTGTGTGTGTGTGTGTGTGTGTGTGTGTGTGTATGAATGATTAGGAGTTAGGGGATTAAGGGATGAAAAAGGATATGGGTTAATATCACATAGCTAGTAAGGACTAATTAGAAAAAAGCTGACTGATACAGTTTAATTTTCCCCACTATTTTTATTAATATACATATGTAATACATAGTATTTACAATGAATTTGGGTGATTCATACACATATGTATCATATCGACTTTACAATCCCTTCCCATTTTCTACCCTCCCGCACCCTCCTTATTCCTTCCCCCAACTCCAGCTATCACTTCATGTGGTTCTATAGAATTTCTTTGTTCTGGGTTTTCCAAGTCAGAAAGACTATATAGTACTTAACATATTAATCTTCCACATCGAAATCATTTCACTTAAGTCACCACTTTAACTCAGCTTCCTATTCCTCAAATGGGTCGCAGTAGTTAAATCTTGATGCCTCTTCTCTGAATCCAACCAATCCCTTTATTGGGATATTTATCAAAAGTTTTTTTTTCTATATTTTGCTATATCTTTGTTGCTATTCTTAAACCTGGCCTTACCTACCAGTTCACATTAGAAAATAACTCCAAGCATGTAGTTCAAAAGACTAGTAAATTTGGGAAAGAAGAAAAAAAAGTTAAGTTTCAAATGCCTTAGCTGAATACTGGAAGGTACATGTTTGTACATTCACAAGGTTATCTTTACAATAATCAGTTTTCTTAGGATAAATTTTCATCAGTGACCTAATAAGTGAATTGCTACAATAAAACAAAGTTAAAACTATATCACGTTGCTACATTAAATGAACTTAAATCTATACCACATAAATAAAGTAACAGATATGAAGGCAAATGTAGTTATTTCAGAATTTTTTAACTTTCATTACTTATTTACTCACATTTCCCTGATTACTAACATTCTGCTAGATTTGGTTTATAATTTTATCTGTCTGTCTATCCATATATGCACGAAGATACAGTTTACTTTTGACTAACAATTTTGTGAGAGTATAATCTGGTTTGCAATTTCATGATTATTAGTAGGTCCTACCATAAGCAGGCACACTGTTAGGAACAGGAAAGTGAAATTCTGATAGTATAGGTTTATTAATTCATCTTTTTTACCCCTCCTTACAGGAGAAAAATAAGCAGATCCTAGTTCTAGGCCTGGATGGAGCAGGAAAAACAAGTGTCCTCCACACCTTAGCTTCAAACCGAGTCCAGCACAGTGTGGCACCTCCCCAAGGCTCCAGGGAAGTGGACATCGACCCTGGAGACAACCACATGGAGTTCCTGGAGAGTAAGTTCTGTTTTCTTCTAGTCACTACAAAGCCATCCATATCTCATTATGTCTTAAGTCTGACAGGGTGTTACCAACTCTGGTTGTCAGTAGTAACCGTGGGTCGGATTCCCTAGATTTTTATAGTACACGTGTGGTTTAATACTAAGGTACGCTCAAGTAAGGAAAGTACATTCCACTTTGTAAATTTTCTTGGTTTTTTGCAGTGCTGATGACAATGGGAGGATTAGAGGGAAGCTTCTCACACGCTCATAGTCTCTAACGATCCTCCTGTCCCCACACTACTGCAAATAAACATGCAGTCTATTGTACGCAAGTACAGTGAGCTTCCTTGTCCACAAGTGATAGGTGAACCCTGAACCCTCTCTTCTGATTAGACAGCAACCCCAAGCTCCTGCTATGCAGATGTTCTGGAGGCACCAGTTCTCTAAATAATACTTTCCCCCCAACCTGGGTCAGGGTCTCTTGTCTTCTCGGCCCCCTTTCTTTTTGGATAACTTCATCCATCCTTATGGCACTAAACCTCTTTGTGTGCTGTGACTACCAGATTTCCCTGTCCAGCCCAAATGTACCCAGATGTCTCCTGACATCTCTACCTGAAGGTCGGTGTTCGTTACATTTTTGTTGCTGGGACAGAATACCCAACATACACAACTAAGGGAGGAAAGATTTATTTTAGCTCACAGTTTCAGAAGGTCTCAGTCCTTTCATGCGTGGGCAGCTAGAAAATGGTGTAATCCCATGGTGGGGCTGGAGCCCGGTCAGGGCCAGAGCCAGAGATCCTCACAGCATGGTGGAGCAGAGCCAAGCTGGGGAGGAAGGCTGAACCGGCACATGCCCCTCCAGGTCAGCCTCAAGCATTGGCCTCTTCTACCTCCCAACATGTGCCATATCCTCAGGTACATGAGGCTTTCGGGGGACACTCCAGATCCAAACCACAAGGTCTGACTGACATCTCAAATGAACACGGTCAAAGCAAAATGTTTATGTCATTTGTTCCTGTCCCTGAAATCCACTGGTCAGTAAATGGCTCCTCATCAATCAGGTCACTCAAGACAGAAATGAGGCATGTCAACCCAGGTTTCCCCTTTCCTATCCTAGCCTCAGTCCACAGGTCAAGCACTTGGAATTTTTCTATCTCCAAAGTATCAAATTTATCAGTTACATTCTATCCCATTGTCCCCAGGTGAGAGGTATCAGACCCTCCATCACTTCTTACTTAGAGTCCTGCAGTAACTGTTTAATTTGCTTTTAATTGGTTATTATAAACAATATTTAACATATATTTAAGCAAACAGATCACTTGTTATCTTAAAATCATCCAGTAGCAAATTTGTTTATTTCTAAATTATTCATGGTTCATAGATATAATGAAAAATTTAAAATACTTAAAACTGAGAAACTGTTAAAAACAACAATGAAATAGCCAGGCCTGGTGACACAGGCCTATAATCCCAGCTGTCTGCGAGGCTGAGGCAGGAGGATCATGTGTTTTAGCTCAGCCTGGGCAGTTTAGCAGCTTAGTGAATCCTCATCTCAAAGATCAAAATTAAAAATGAGCTGGGGCTGCAGCTCCGGGGGAAAGACTTGGGTTTAATTTCCAAGGCAGAGGGGTGGAGTCAGGGTACAGAAATATGCTGGTCAAAACTGGCATGCTAAGAAAGTAAGACTCGTAGAAGAAATTTAGAATGTTTTCCTGAAAATAAACAGCTAAAAACCTATGAATTAAATATTTAATATAATGTAGAGAAAAGAATGACAACATAAAACCAAAGAGGGTAGGAGGAAAGAGATCATAAGAAAACCAATGAAACTGGTAACAAAAAACAGTAACAAAGACCAAAAAATCCCCAAATTAGTTCCTTGAAAAGATAAACATCTGGTAAAATTCATCAAGAAGAAACTAGGAAGCACAAACAAATAGAGTCATGAATAAAAAAAAACACACCATTAATTAAGTTGACAACAGTATTTACATATGTCACAAGAAATCCATATATATTGAAAACAAATTCAAAAAAAAACCCCAAATACTCAATAATTCAAAAATTTTAAAGAAATAAGCCAGTAGCTACATTTTTCTATATATATAATGGAAACATCAACCCAGTTGGTTTTATAGATGAGTGCCTTCAGTCTTAATCTTAATTTACATAAATTCTTCTAAAGAATGTGGGGGGAACGTCCTCCCTGCCTCACAGTCGGAGGTCACTGTATACCAAAACCAGACAAAGACAGTAAAAGGAAGGGAAATTCAGCTGCATGGGGGCATGTGGCTGTCATATCCACATCTGATAAAGAAGCAGAGATCATGAGTTCGAACCCAGCTTGGGCAACTTAACCACACAATGAGATCATCCTGTCTCAAAATAAAAATAAATTAATTAAGAAAAAGTAAATTAAGAAAAATTTAAGAAAATTAATTAATTAATTAATTAAAAAGAACTGGAAATGTAGCGCAGTGTGAAGGCCCTGGATTCAATCCACACTATGGCAAATTAATTTTTAAAAAGGAAGCGAGGGGAGTTCATGAGCATAAATGCTGCAAATGAAAATATAGTAAATCAAAATCTAGTTACTGAGAGATAATGTATCATGATCAAGTGGGGTTTCTCCAGGAATGAAAGATTGCTTTAACATTTGAAAAATCTATTAAATGTCACTCTTTAAATTATTATTAAAGGGCTGGAGGAATGGCTCAGCAGTTACAGCACTTGCCTAGCAAGTGCTAAGACAAACACTAAGTACCTGAGTTCGATTCCCCAACACCACATAAAATGGGCATGGGAGCACACGCGTGTAATCCTAGCACTTGGGAGGCTGACACAGAAGGATTGTGAGTCCAAGGCTAGTCTAGACTACATAGTAAGTTCAGGACCAGCCTGGGTTACAGAGTGAGACCCTGTCTCAAAAAAATAAATTAATTAAATAAACTAAAATAAAGACAACATCATGAAAAATTTTAGCAAAGACACAAGTAACATTTTATACAAAATGAAAAAATTAGAAATAAATATATGAAAAAAAAGCTCAGTAATCACTAGGCAGAAGTATTCAAATTAGGGGAATAGATTGATGGTATCAAGTTTTAAAGAGCCTGTGGCTCCAAAGGAAACTTCTTGGCTGTTGGTAAAATGTAGGTTGGAACCAACCACTTTAGAAAACAGTTCTGCATATTTTGGCCTTCCTTCCACTCCTGATTAACTTGAGGAGTGTTTGCACATACACACACCAGGACACAAACACAAAAATGTTTAAAGCAGCTTTGTTTATGGTAACAAAAACTGGCAAGTAACCCCCATGTCCATAGATGTTTAACCAAGTGTGTTAAAACTATATGCATTACTTAGAAGATGACACAACATTGTTTCAACAAATTAAAAAAACAAAATATGTAGAATGACTAGCTCGACCAAGGAAAACAAGGAAAGACGTCCAGACCTTTCTGGTTATTGTTTAAATGGTCTTCAGTTCTTACAACAGTGTTCTGAAAGACTTTTTCTGTCAAGGGCTAGGCAGTAAATATTTTAGTCTTGGAGGACCACATGGCCTCTGCTGCATCTAGTGGCCTGTGCTCTGTAGTGTGTGGACAGCACACACAACACATGGACAGACACACCTGCCTGTGTTCCACAAAACTGTGGGCACCAGGGCCTAAATTAGAATATCCATGTGTCACAAAATGTTATTTCTTGCTTTTTTTTCTTCCCTAAATGTGTGTATATATGTGATACTGGGGATCAAGCCCAGGGTCTTCATAAAGAGCTACATTGCTAGCCCATATTTTTATTTTTGATTTTGAGGCAGCGTCTCTCTAGGTCCCCGAGTTACCCATGCTGGACTTGAACTTATACTCTTCCTGCCTCAGCCTCCATTTTAATGTGCACTGTAGAATTTAATGTCTACATTGTGTCACCAGGGCTGGCCCCTCCTTAAACATGTGCAAGTGTAAAAGCCATTCTTAGCTCTGGGGCTATACAGAAGTAGCCATATTTGAACTGTGGGCTATAGTGAACCAATCCCCATCCTAGCAGAAAAACAAAAATGGAGTCAACTCTGTATATAATCAACCAAAGAGTTTCTTCTGGGACCAATCAGCAGAATGAAATTCTGCAATGTGAACGTTGGTAATTTTTTTCCAAACGCCTGTGAGATCATACTACCTGTCAGTGCAGTCTTGGGCAGAGAGATGAGTTCTGGGGCTTTGATGATGGGAAACAATTGTGAGGATAGCCAATACGTTCAGACCATCTAAAAATTACTCTAGCCAAGCATGGGGATACAGTCCTCTAATCCCAGTACCCCTGAGGCCAAGGCAGGAGGATTGAAAATTCAAGCCCCACCTGAGCAGTTTAGCAATTCAGTGAGACTGTGCCTCAAAACCAAAAATAAAAATGGGCTAAGGATGCAGCCCTGTCCAGGCTGGTCTCCATTTATGGCACTCCACCTGCCTCATCCTCCCCAGTGCTGAGATTACAAATGTGCACCACCACACCCAGTTTCTGTGGTACTGGGGAATTGAACCCAGGACCTTGTACTTGCTAAGCAAGCACTTTAACCATTCCCCCCTATCGAATTTCCTATCTCTATACTGATCCACTGTGATTGACACACCTGTGAAGGTAACTGTTGCCACAGCTGCATCCTTCTGGTAGCTCTAAGCGTTGGGCGCACTCCAACACGACGGTATTTCACTCAAAGGCCTGTCCCCAGTGGGTGCCTGCCCCTCCGTGACCACTTGGGTGCATTTTCAGTGTCCCCCTTCTCTCCTGTCTCTGCAGTTGGTGGCAGTGAGCCTTTCCATTCCCACTGGGAAGCATACCTGTCCAAGGGATTGCTGCTGATCTTTGTGGTGGATTCTGCAGATCACAACCGATTACCTGAAGCCAAGAAATACCTTCATCAGCTAATTAAAATAAATCCAACCCTCCCTCTAGTTGTGTTTGCACACAAACAGGTAAGTCTGTGCAAATATAAATTGCACCTAATAGTTTTATCCATGCAAAAATGTCTACTTTTCATATTAACAATACATTGTGCATTCAATTCAATGTATTGGACTCCCTGGATTATAAACTGTATGAGTGTAGACAATATTATTCACCTTTGAGTCCGTTGAAGTACACTGCTTTGTACATAGTAGAAATTCAACAAGTATGTGTGGGATGTATTTTCAGTAAATATATACTGATTGTTAAACTGAATTCAACAGAATATTTGAGTGGCTGCCAAACATAAAATTTTGTTTTATGTCAATTAGTCTGAAATGAATTTATTTCACTCTTGTGTTTAAAATATTAAAGATGCATGGAGAAACTGGATCCCTGTATTTTGTCAGCAAAATCCCAAATAGGCTTTGTGTGGTGCCTATAATCTCAGCTATATGGGAGACCAAGGCAGCAAGATATGAGTTCAAGGCCAGCCTGAGCTACTTAGTGAGACCCTGTTGTGAAATAAAAATAAATATGGGGGCCAGAGGAATAGCACAGAGGACAGAGTGCTTGCCCAGCATGTGCAAGGCCCTGAGTTCAATTCTTCAGCACCATGTAAGCTGGGTGTGGTAGCATATGCCTATAATCTCAGAATTCAGGAGGCCAAGGCAGGAGGATTGACACAAGTTGAAAGCTAGCCTGGACTACATAGTGAGTTCATGACAGTCTGGGCTACAGAGTGAGACCCTGTTTCAAAAATCAACATAAAATAAAATGGCTGGGGTATAGCTAGGTGCAAAGGCTCTGAGTTCAATCCCTACTACTACAAAGAAAAAAACAAACAAAAAATTCAAAATAGAATTTCCATATGATGTGGCATTTCTACTTCTAGATATGTGCCCAAAAGAATTGAAAGTGGAAATTCAAGTGTATATTCATATACCCATCTTGATAGCTGCATTGTTTAGTTTCCAAAAGGTGAAAACAACCCAAGTGTCCACTCACTTGTTGATGAATGAATAACAAAATGTGGTACATATGTACAATGGAATATTACATATGTACATATTTATTACATATTTCCTTCCTTAAAAGGGAAGGAAAGCCAGGTCTGGTGGTGCAAGCCCACAATCCTAGAGCTTTGGGTGGCCAAGACCGAAGGATTGCAAGTTTGAGTCCAGCCTGGGCACCTTAGCAAGAGCCCCCTGTCTCAAATAAACAATACAAAGGGGGGATAATCCAAGAGCAAAGGCCCTGTGTTCAGTCCTTAGCACCAGAAAGAGAGATAGGGAAAGAAGGAAATTCTGAAAGAAAGAAAGAAATGAAAGAAAGAAAGAAAGAAAGAAAAAGAGAAATAGGGAAGGAAGGAAATTCTGAGACATACTCAACACAGATGAATCTTCAGGACATTATGCTAAGTGAATTAAAGCTAGTTACAAAAGGACAAATACTATGTAAGTTTGTTTATAGTTGTTCCTAGAGTAGTCAAATCCACAGAGATTCCAAGCAGGACAGTGGTAGCCAAGGATTATGGGAGAAATGTGAAATTATGTGTATTTGTATATGTATATATACATATTAAATTATATAAAATATTGAGAGGTACAAAAGACAGAATGGAGAATTATAGACAGACAGGCAGGCAGATAGGTAGTGTTCATTTTGGTGAGAGAAGATGAAGTTGGGAAATGGATTGGGTCATGGCTGCACAGCATCAAGAATGGACTTAATGGCACTAGACTACACAACTAAAAAAGGTTAAGATGGTAAATTTTGGGAGGTGTATTTAACACAGTATAAAAGTGAAAAATAGGTTTTCAAAACATTATAATACTGAGGCCCTTTGCTCAATGGCTAGGTGTTTCTCTCACAACCGCTGTGAGTGATTATTTATGGAAGTAAGGCAGTAATTACCCACAGTGAGCTAAGAAGTAGGTGTAGGTTGAAGCTGAGTGAGGAAGCTAGCCCAGCAGATTTTGACATTTTGCTCACGTTTTTAAAAGAAAGGTTGACGCTTTTTGTTTTTAAGTAGAGCACCTTCATCTTTTTTTCTTTTATTCTTTTACCGGCATGGGGGCAATGGAATGGAAATGGAACCCAGGGTCTTTGTACTGAACTGGATCCCCAGCACCTCCGCCTTTTTATTTTGAGACAAGATCTCACTAAATTGTTAAATTACCCAGTCTGGGCTCAAACTGGAGATCTTACCGCTTCAGCCTCCCAGACTTCTGAGATTACAGGCATGCACCGCCATGCCTGGCGAGGTGGAGCGTTTCATAGCACAAACTATAAAGCCTTAGAGCTGTAATTATAAGTTAGCAATAGAGTAAAAGCTAACATGTGCAAGGCCCTGGGTTCAATCCTCAGTGCCACCAAGAAAGAAGAAAAAAACCACAAAGATTTAGAACACCATGACACAGTGAGCTGGAGAGAATTCCACTGCACGAATGTGTCAGTCTCGTCATCGTCCTGCTGGATGTTTGACTTATTTCCACTTTTTATGTTATACACCATGCTGCACTGAGCCTTCAAATACGTGTCTCCTTGTAGACGTGCTCATGGCTATACCCAAAAGAAGAACTGCTGAGTTTACAGATTTGTAAATACCTGATTTACTAGGTAAAACCAAGTTGCTTTCCAAAGATAGTGTACCAACTCATTCTCTCACCAGCTGAAGATCCCAGTTTCTGCAGCTCCACATCCTTGTCAATACTTGGTATTATCATGATTTTTTACTTTTGCCAATCTGATGGGGATGAAATTGATTTTTATTATTGTAGCATTACCTTAGTTATTAGTGAGTTCAAATATCCTCAGCTTAATATGAGGCAGTCCTCCTGCCTTAGCCGCCCAAGTGCTAAGATTACAGATGGGTGCCCCATACCCAGCTAACATTTATGTGGTGCTGGGGGATCCTTGCACATGCTAGGCAAGTTCTTTAACCACTGAGCTACACCCCCCAGCCCTGGATATTCTGGTTTAATGCATCTTTGTTTATATCTGTTGGCCAAAATATTTAGTCTATGCTTTGAAAAGATTCACTGGTTCAGTTTGTTTATAAGGGTTTTCAAAAGTCCTACGATTATCTTTACCCTTGGACTGTGGCCTCTGTTAAGGCACAGTTAGGTTAGTGTGGAGTCAACCTGGTATTTATAATTTCTGAGCAGTGTTCAGGAGTCTCCTTTCCAATTCCATCAGAGAACTTATTAACCTGAGGCATATCCACGTGTCACTGGACCCATTACCATCACAAAGCTAGTCACAGGCTGTAGGACTAACTGAATTCAGGCGTCACACAGGCAGTATACTGTGCCTGCCAACACCCAGCACCAACACCCACAGGGACAAATGGTTCAGCTAGTTACCGTATGCAGCACATCAGGAGAACCCCACAGGCTTTCAGTGAAAGGGTCTGATAGGTTTTTATTGGTAATGGGAGGCAAATGACTCAATATGGGGTTCTTTCCAGAAATGTAAAACTGGTCCTTCAGGCTCAAAGCAAAAACAGAAGTGGCACCCTAAAACTTAGGCAAAGGCTGGAAAAGAACAAAAACCCTAATTAGAAATGTAATTCTATAAAAGAAAATACCAAAATTTTTGCAGAGGACAGAAAAACATGAGTGGAATCAGATGTTTATGTAAGACGCAGGCCATTTACATTAACACTTGACGCACCAGACTTGGAGACTGTATCTTGCCCTTGCCCATCTCACCTTCTAGGGCTTTGATCATGATATGCAGCATAAACACAGGCATCGCTGTCCCATCCCGAATTTCTCTCTGTAAATCTTCTCCCTTTTTCCTCTCTGCCCGACTCTCTCTGTGGACCTCCCCTCTGACCATTTTTCTAAATAACCTCCCTGGTTCTTACCTCTTTCCACTTCTCAAAATTTGATCTAAAAATTTTGTTCAGTAGAAATAGTTATTACAAGAAGAAACTTATAACTGGGTGCAGTGGTGCACACCTATAATCCCAGTACCGTGGGAGGCTGAGGCAGGAGGATTGCAAATTGGAGTCCAACCTGGGCAAGCTAGCCACTTAGCAAGAACTTGTCTCGAAATAAATAATAATAAAGATCAGGAGAGGGAGCTGGGGGCATAGTGCAGGTTCACTCCACAGAAATAAGAGAATGAAAACCCCCCCAACAGCAAGTGCTACAAGTCAGTGAGTGAAGTATGATATGGATAAACTGATGAATCACATTTCTAGTAATGATTCATAATAACGAATTCTATTGAAAATAATCCTGGAAAGATAAAAAGTAGAAAAACAAAATTAGAAATAAATTGATAACACTGTTTAGAAAACTAAGATTATATTGGCTTAAATTCATTCTAGATAATCCATAAATGCCGGCTTAATCATATTCAAACAACCATTGGGGTCGTAATAATGGGATCAAAATATCCTCTATATTAAAATAATGGAGTCATCAGAACTCTAGGAGGCAGAAACAGGAGGATCACAAGTTCGAACCCAGCCTAGGCAACTTGGGGACTTTGTAAGACCTTGTGTCAGAATCTAAAATAAAAATGGACTTGGGGTGGAGGGGGTGCTGGAGGAATAGTACAACAGTTAGAGTGCTCTCCTAGCAACACAAGGCACCCAGAGTTCAGTGCTCTAGAACCACACAAGCTGGGCATAGTGGTGCATGCCTGTAATCCTAGCACTTGGGAGGCTGAGCCAGGTGGACTGCTGTGAAATTAAGGCCAGCCTAGCTACTAGCGAGTTCAGGACTATCCTTGATTACAGAGCGAGACTCTCAAAAGAGAAAAGAAAAGAAAAGCAGGATGGGGTATATAGCGGGGATGTAGATCAGTGGGAAAGTTACAGGCTCAGTTCCCAGCCCAGGCACACACTCACACACACATATCATGGTGGAGTCATCGAGAACAACAGATGAATGTTAAGTGTGTGTGTCCCAAAGGATTGCAAAATAACCAACGTCTTCCCATTCTTTTTCCATCCTTGGTGAAGGATCTTAAAGGAGCCTATCACATAGCAGATATCTGCGATGCTTTGGCGTTATCCGAGGTGGTAAATGGCAGAACGCTGTACTTGTGTGGAACTCAGGTGACCAAGGACAGCACGGTGATGCCCTCCCTCATGCAAGATGCCAAAGACATGATTGCATATCTGGCTGCCATTGGGCTGTGTCCAGGATTGGGCCCTGGTGGCTCACCATCGTAGATGCCATCAGGAAGTTATGAACTGCTGGCTTGAGGCCAAAGATGTCCACTTTCAAATCAATAATAAGCCGTTTCCTGATTTCTCAATGTATGGCACAAATGCAAAGACAATGCTCCTTCATTAAGAGTGTCTCTTTATTTAGATTTTAAACTTTAAAAAATATTCATACAACAGTATCTTTAGGATAACATATCTTTCTGTGTTTGGGAGAGGGGCTTGTTTTTTGCTTTAGGAGCTGCTGAAAATTGATTCTAGGACCTCCATATGTGCACTAAACATGTGCCCTATAATCATAACACACCCCAGCCCTGCAATTAGTATTTTTTGTCGATGAAAGTAAGCAACATCATGCTTCATCTTGTTGGTTTTTCAATGACATTAAATATTAAAACATTTTAAACTGGGTGTGATGGTGCATGTCTGCCATCCCAGTGCTCCGGGAGACTGAGACAGGAAAATTTGAAGTTCAAGCCCAGCCTGAGCAACTTAGCGATTTAGTGAGACCCTGCCTCAAAAAAAAAAAAAAGAAAAGAAAGAAAGAAAGAAAGAAAGAAAGAAAGAAAGAAAGAAAGAAAAGAAAAGAAGGGCTGGGATAGAGAGCTAGTGTTATGGCCCTGGGCTTAATACCCAATACTGAAAAAGAAAAAATTTTTAATTAAACATTTGAGGTTAGAGCACTTGCCTCCTATGTGACAGACCCTGTGTTTAATTCCCCAGCACCATATAAAAATTAATCAGGTGTGGTAGCACATGCTTGTAATCCCATCACTCAGGAGGCTGAGGCAAGAGGATTACCATGAGTTACCATAGTATAGAGCAAGGCTGTGTCTCAAAAATAAATAAAAATTGACATTTTAATGAACTTTCTCTTTTTGAGTGACAATCCATATGTCTTTTCCATTGATTCACCTAACACTACTGCACAGAACTGCCAGTGCAGTACACTGAAGGCAGCCAGCACCTTCTAGCCACCAAGACAAAGAACTAATCACATTCAGGGAGCGTTAGGAAAGGCCTATCTCCTGGGAGCCTGTCATTCTAGAGGATGGACACTGTAAGCATTCGTTTGAGTTCTTGATATTTTGCCTGCATGGGCTGACAGAGGAGGCCCGGATAAACTGGGATGTCGACTCAGCTGCAGCTCCCTTACCACTTGGTTCCCATCTGTCCCACTCAAGTCTGTCTCTCCCTGCTGGCTATGGCAACAATCCCTGTACTGAGAGACTTACTGCCCCTCCCTTGCTCAGGGCGTCCCCTCAGACTTTGCCCTTTTAGAAAAGCCTGCTTCATGCCCAGGTCCTGTCTCCATCTTGTCTTTGCTTTTCCTAACGTGGATGGTGCCATGACCCTGGAGGCGAGGGGGCTTCCTTGCAACACTGGAAGCAATGGGCTGTGGCAGCTGATCCCAGACTCACTCCAGGGACCTGAAATCTGTTGTCCTCTCCCTCCTTGAACCTGAGGCTTAGGGAGATGAGCTTATCCCCGCACCAAACTACCTGGGGAGTTATCCCCACCCTCACACAGCCAAATGGCGCTTTCCCATGGACTGCTTGGGCACTGTGCCGAGAGCAGTCTTCTTTGGCCTCTTCCTCCTTTCTGACTCCTCCACCCTAACCCTTCGATAAACAACTGACCCCTGATGACAGCCACCTGGCCAAATCTCTCTCCCATGCCATGCCAGTCATCAGTTTTCCACGTAAGACAGGTAAGATACTGGCCTGTCCTCCCAAGGCACCTGGGTAAGCACAGACCTGCCATTCCCCCTTATCCTTTGGAAGGTCAGAGAGGGAACTTCCTCACTTCCCAGTTCGGAGACTGGGAATGTATGAACTCCTGGCCTCCTTCTCCAGAGGCCTATTCCAGCTCCAGAGAGCTTGAGTGGGGGATGCCTTGCCCACCTCTCTGGAGTCTCCAGCTACCTTGTCTCACCTGTTGTGTGGGCTCTCTAATTTCAAAAATGTCCGCCAATTCCCTGCTGAGCCTAAAGGGGAAATCAAACAAAAAAAAAAAAAAGAAAAGAAAAGAAAGCCAACAAACCTTATTCACCTTTGTACTTTTGTCTGACACAATGTAAGTTGGGTAACGATTCTCAGTGGCCTGAATTTGGCACTCTCAATTTTAACACCATTATAGATCTTAATGATCTCAAACAGAGAAATGGCAAACAGTCAGAGGCCCCTCATGTCCATGCCTCTTCACCTCTCTGGTCCCGCCCTACCCTCTGTGAACCCTGTTCCCCTTGACATCTTATTCCTACATTCTGCCAAGACTCCGACTCTCCCATTTCGATTCTGATCCCATAGATGGATTCCCTCCACTGTACAGAGACCCATCCAGCAAAACCCCATTCCTCCCCCTCCTGCCACACACCCTCCCCATCTTCATCACCCCCTCAGTCCCCAGCAAGTCTTCAGCAGGATGGCCCTCTTTCCTACTCTCACGTTCACTCTCAACCCTCATGGCCACCCCCTTACTCTCAAGAGAAGTTGCAGAGCTTGGAGGACCAGTGTGAGGTTATGTACCCTTCTCTGACTGACATGACCCAGATTGAAGAGAAGATAGGCTCTTTTTCTAAAAAATCTCCCCAAATATAGAAAAGAATTCCTCCATCTCACCCAAGCATATTACTTGGCCTGGGGAAAAATCTGTTACATACTTCCCTCTACCCTGATCTCAGATGAAAAGGACAGAATTTGGCAAGCTGCTACACAGCACACCAGTGAGTGACATCAACAACCCGATAGGTATACAGTGGCAGGTGCTGCCTTACCTCAAACAGAGCCCCAGTGGGTATCAGGCAAGTGATCTGGACCATATGCTCCCAAGATGAAAGAGCCACAAGCCGTTAACTATGACAGATTAAAAGGAATAACACAACACCCAGATAAAAACCTCATTCTTCTTTGGTCCGACTAACAGAGGCCATGAGTAACTTGCTATTGTGGATCCCATGACTCGGGCAGGTTCCACAGTTTTACATCTCCAATTCATTAGCTAGTTGGCCGCAGACTCGGAAGCTTCAAAATCTGCACAGAGGCCTTGAAACCTCCCAACAGGAGCCACTAAACACTGCCTTTGAGGTCTTTAACAACTAAGATGAGGAACAGACTCCAAAAGGAAAGGCCAGCAAAGACTAAATATCAAATGCTGGCCTCCAGCCTATTATCCCCACCTTAAGGGGGATCATAATAACACCAAAACTCACGCTTACCACCACAACTCCTTGGGGGCCTGTTTTCACTATGGCAATATGGACCATGGGGCAAAAGCCTGCCCCATCTTAGTCCCCCAAGTTGGCCCTGTCCAACTTGTGGTCTGTGGGGACACTGGAAAATGGAGTGTTTCCAGGGGAAGCACCCATCCCCTGTGACACAACCTCTCCTCCAATCTCCCAATCAAGCCAATCATGATTTGACCACACATCTACACCTCAGTGACTGGAGGGGCCTGGGTCCACAACTGGCCCTCCCCCATAGCAAACTTTCAGACCATCATATTGGTATGGTATCCAACCACCAGGTTTCCTTCCTGATGGATGCTGGGGCCAGCTTATCTGTTCTGACCAAATATGCAGGATCCCGTTCTTCCATCTCCCATCTCAGTTGTAGGTGTGGAAATTATTATCAAGACCTCCAAACAGAGTACCCCTATTTTGCCAATTCAGAGACATTACCCTCACACACTCTTAGTCATTCCCTATTGCCCACTGCCTTCTAGGCTGACATCTTCATAACCTGGGGCATTCCTCTTTCTCCCAGGATTATCTCAACCTCATGGCATTTTTTACTTCATCTTCTGGACCTTCCATCCTCGCCAGAACAAGGGACCTCACTTAATAGTCCCTTCCCTGGTTGACCCAACCATGCCCATAGCGTACTTCTCCAAACAGCTTGGCTCCACACACTAGGAATGGCCCCTCCGCCTTCCGGGTCTAGCAGCAGCTGTACTTCCAACCCATGAGACTCAGAAGCTATCTTTCTTCCAACCCCCAAAGTATGCACCTCTCACTCCCCTGCTGATCTCTTAAGCCACTGAGCCCTGCATTTTTCCTTCCAGAACCCAAATCCTCCACCCACAGCTCTTACAACCTTCCTTGTCATTCTTCTGATGCAAATGGCTTAGCCCATCAACTCTGCTTCCCCCTGATGACCAAGTGCCCTCATGGCTTCCCCACTGTTCAGGTGTTATTGATCTATCCTGCACGCTCTTTCATCATCTGACTGACAAACACATTCCCGGAGCCCCTGACTGGTGACTGTTTCACAGATTGAAGCTCCACAAAACATAGCAGAAGCCCCTCTTAAGGCCAGAGATGCCATTATTGAAGGTTATCATGACCAAACCTTCTGTGTGTCCCCCCCAACAGTCATTGAAGCCTCCTTATTCTCACCTCACAACAAGCTGTATTAATTGCTCTAACATGAGCCCTTTCCCTAGCCAAAGATAATATAAACATTACACAGATTCCAAATATGCATATAATACTATACACTCACATGCCCAAATTTGGCAATTTTTTTCCATCAAGGGGATCTCCAACTGTAAATTGCAATTACATATGTGCTCTATTAAAGGCAGCCTTTTTACCAAAACCAGCCACTATAATCTGCTGTAAGGGGCACCAGGTGGACAAACAATATACCTCTATCTCCAACAATTAGGCTGATAAACTCACAAAACCTGCTGCATCAGGCAATCCTGCCCCCTTTTTGTCTCTTCCCCCTCCTTTCTCACTATGCTCCCAGGAAACTTCTCACCTCCAGTCACACAGAGCCACATACCACGATCCTGGTGGCTCCAGAATGAAAAATTAGTTTTCCCAATAGTCAACCAGCACTCCATCCTCCACACCTTGCATATCCTCTTCCACCCCAATCCGTAAGTGATTACAAATTTCCTGAAAGCCACATTCACCTCACCCCAGACCAAAAAAAAAAAAAAAGAAAAAAGAAAAAAAAGAAAAGAAAAACTTCATACAAGACCTCTCCTCCTCCCGCACTGTTTGCAATGAACCAACCCTTGTGCTAACGTTGACCCTCCCTCATTCCTTACTCACATGGCCCAAGGCCACCTCCCAGGGACTGACTGGCAAAGTGACTTCACCAACATGCCCCCTGTAAAACGATTTACATATCTTCTAGTGTGTGTTGATACCTTCAGAGCATAGGTGGAAGCTTTCCCCGCCACTAACAAGAGAGCCCAGACCATTGCCTCTAAACTGATGACAGAAATAATCCCTAGATTCGGACGCTCCTCTCCATTCAATCTGACAGTGGCCCCAAATTCACCTCCCAAGTGATCAAGGCCCTCGCACCTGCAGTAAGCTCACTTGGCACTTCTGTATTCCCTGTCATCCTCGGTCCTCAGGAAAGAGGGAAAGAGTGCATGCCATCCTTAAGAACTCTCACCAAACTCTCCCTCCAGGTCCACCAAGCTACTACTGTCATAAGCCAGCGTGACACGGGGCTGAGCAGGTCTGGATCAGAGGCTCGATGTTATGGCTGCTGAGCGCTGCTTCTGATTTGGGCTCCTGGGGGCCCTTTTCTAGGGGGAGCGCACATTGTGTTTGTAGTACACACTACCTGTGGGTTTGTTTTTCAGAGTCTGGGGCTGCCAACTGCCAACATTCCCATTTCTACCGGATTCACACTTTCCTCAGACTGAGGTTCTGGCCTCTGGGCTTTCCTCTGTCTGTGATCTGTGGATGCCGGCAGCTCAGGGCCGGGCCAATTCAGCTGCTGTTTTCCTCCAATTCCATTATGACTTCTGGATTTCTGACCTTTTCCACAATCTCTTGTCAGTTACTGGGGCGCTTCTCTGTGTCCTGGCTACATTGAGCATGCGTTTTATGATGACTAAATTCTTGACTCTTTAAGTCAATCAGTGTGGAGACATTGTGCAGCTCTGTTGCTTGGCCACCATCTTGATCCTGAGTGGATCATTTTTTAATTGTACGTACTGATCCAGTCTCCTGACTAACCAAGTAGTTGATGTCATGCTGGCCGCCACAGGTCTTGCTCTGTAATCCAGGCTGGTCCTGAACTCACTGTGTAGCCCAAGTTGGCTTCAAACACACAGCAAACCTCTTGCCTCAGCCTCCCAAGTGCTGGAATTACAGGTGTGTGCCACCAAGCCCAGTGTATGTGGGGCTGAGGAATTCAACCCAGGGCCTTGGGTTTGACCGGCAAGCACTTCACTGCTGAGCTATGTCCCAGCCCCTGATTTTAAAATTGTACTTACTGCAGCTTCAGGACACGAAGTTACCCAATGTTATCCACGTGTGAACTCCGTATCTTTACTCCCTAGACTTGTTCACTTGTTTTTTTCCTTCAGGCCCATCACACTCAAATCCCTTATGTATACTTTAAGTCTACAAATTAACCTAGTTGGTAAGGCAGAGTAGCATACCTGGCGTTAAGATGAAGAAACAGATTCAAAGAGTTAAAGAATGTTCTATGGTGATGCATGTTAGATCACTCATTTTAAAGGGCACTGTGATAGTTAAAGTTTTGATCCATACTTAAGCGACTCTATTTTGTGCTATTCTTCTAAGTGCTGTTTTTAAGGGCCTTTTCTGAAGGGCTAAACTGTGTGCTGTGGGTTTGCTGTAAAGAATTGACAAAGACTGCTGTGACACTAGGCAGAGAGCTGAGTTAGCCCAGGGAGTGACCCTAGGGCATTCTTGACACTCTCGTGAACTTTGGATGCTGTAATGATTTGCAACCCTTAGGACCAATGGCCTTATTTCTCACCTCTGTATCTCGCTCCTGGTGCCTGGTTGGTACCGTGGTACATTCATTGATGCGTAGAGCAATATCAACTCCCATCCATCTTTAAGACACCTTCCAGAGACCAGACACTGATGGCTGACAGACAGTTTAGCCCACTTCATAACTGCGTATTTTCAAAGAACCCCAGTTTTGTGTGATTGGGTCCCGCCAAATGTACTGGACACCCTCTAGATTTTAAGTGGATAATATTGTTACTATGGATGCTAGGTAATTGTGATTGGTTTTTGTGTAATAATGCTGTACCTATGTCACCTGCCCTTCCCAAACCTTATATCAACCCTGTGCTGTCCTGGCTCAAAGCCCTTCTCTGTATTCTCACCCTGAGAAGCAGGTTCCGTCTGGAATTGGTTTATGGTGCGTTTTTGAAAGTTGGTCTATAACAGACACCTCCAAGAACACACACATTATGTATATAATATAACCCAAACCCCAAAACCCACACCCTATTTTCTCTGTGTACTTCACTTGTTTTGTACTGAGGGCTGAACCCGGGCACATCGCACTGAGCTACATTCCCTGCCCGTTTATTTTTGTTTATTTATTTACTTTATTTTTGAGGCAGGGTTTCCTCACCTCACTAAATTGTCCAGGCTGGCCACCTCCAGCCTCGGCCTCCCAGAGTGAGTGCTAGGACGGCACGTGTGCACCACCACGCCTGGCCTCCGTGTAGTTCCTTAATTCTGCCCGGTAACGTCTATGCCTGGCACTTAACGCAGCCGGCAACCCTTCACTGAGACGGAAGTCAGCAAGGGTGTGTCAGAGGAGATCGTCCTGTCTCGGGATCCCGCCCTCCGGCTCCGCCGCCTCCCCGCGGGCTACCTCGCCTGCAGCGCGCAGCCGCGAAGCTCCGGGTTCCCATGGCAACCGACGACGCGCCGGGCGGGGCGGGGCGGGGCGGGGTCTGGCTGGGGCGGGGCGCGGGCGCCCGGTCCCCGTCGACGGCGACCTGTGCCTGGCAGCCGGCCACCGAGCGGACGCGGCCCGCGGGGGTCGCAGACCGGGATGGAGGAGGACCGCCGCCTTCCCGCTTCCGCCGTGCTCAGCGGGGTGACCGGTGGGCAGGACACAGCAGCAACGTCCACTCTCCCCGACGCGCCCAAGAAGCCCCTGGTGCTCAGGATGCCCGACCTGGGGCAGGAGCCGGGGGCGTGCGAGCCGGAGGTGGAGACGGAGGAGCCCGACGAGCAGGACCGGGGGCCCGGCGGCGAGGAGGCCACGGAGGGGACGTCCCAGGAGACTTGCGAGCCCCGCACGCCCCGGGACACCCTCGAGGCCTGCGAGCCCCAGGAGCCCCGTGCACCCCACGAGCTCCGGGAAGCACAGGAGCCCCGCAGAGGCCGCAAAGCCCACAAGCCCCGCAAGGCGAATGGAGCCACGTGGCCTCGCCGCGCCGCGGAAACCATCGTACCAACCCAGGTGGCAAGGGCCCCCCAGTGGCATCACCCGTCTTCTCTGAGCGGTAGGTGACCCCCTTGCCCGAACCTCCGAACTCTGAAGTCCCCGAGGCATGCACGCGGGAGCTCGATGTATTTTGAAACGGACGAGTCTCCCTGCTGCTTCGCCCCCTCTGGGACCCAGGGGGGATCTGACGTCTTAACAGCAATGGAACCTCCAGTTCCTCCCCTGCGCTGCGATGACCCACTAGGTGTCCCGAATGACCTGTAACCTCCTCTGGAAGGCCTTCATGTTATTCCTCTACAGCTGGTCTGGGTCGCAAACACTGACAACAATATCCTGTCCGGCCTGAAGGCTCAGGCCTGTAATCCCAACACTAGGGAGACTGAGGCAGGAGGATTGTGGGGTTGCATTTAAATTCTGTAGCGTATCGGTTCTCTTATCGCCAGCTAAGGCAGGGGCTTTTGAAGTGAGGTTGGTTTTATGTTTTGTTTTTTGTCTTTTTCAGTACTAGGGTATAATCCTGCAATTAGCTGCATTCTCAGCCCTTTTTTTTGAGGCAGTGTCTTGCTCTGTGGCCCAGGCTGGTCCTGAACTCACCATGGAGCTTAGGCTGGCCTTGGACTCACACGGTAATCCTCCTGTCTCAGGCTCCCATGTGCTGGGATTACAGGCATGTGACTCTCAGCCAATCTGTTCTTTTAAAGGCAATTTCCTCCATTGGTATGTGGGGTTCTGTCCCACATAAGATAAGCTCTTTACTCTTAAAATCAGCCATTCCCCTGCACAAATCTTTGTGTTCTCTCTACTGTTGGCAAATAAACACACACAGTAACGCTTATCTAAAAACCCCAAATCCCACAAACTTTCCCTCAATCTCATGTATTCCTCCGTTGCCACTTTATCTACTTTTCTCTACAGGAAACTTTTCTCAAAATAGTCCTTATAGGAATTACATTCAGGTCCTCTTCTCCCAGTCTCTTGATAATCATTTAAATTAAGCTTTCACCCCTTTCTTTTCACTGACGTTGCATTTGTTGAGGTCACAATCACTTCTGTCTTCGTTAAATTCAAAGGTTAGTTCTCTGTTTTCACCATCCTTGTTTAACGCATTTACTTCTAAAATGTCCTTTACTTGTCTTCTGGGATACCTACTTCATGGACCATTCCTGATATCCTTTCCTTTGCTAGGCTTTCCTCTTGCCAGCCTTTAGGTTGAAGTGACTGATGGTATGGTCCTCACAGATTCTTCTAGAACCTTCTTTATTCTCTGGCTGATGTCATCAGTTCGATGGCCTTAATTATACGTTAGTAACTTTCCAAATATCTCTAACCTTAGCTTCTCCCCTGAACTTGTGTCCGAAATGACAACACGTATTTCTCTCTTATACCCTACCTCCAAACCGTCAAGAAATACTAACTTTGAACTCTAGTCTGACTCTATTTCTTAACATCTAAAATAAGGGGTAGGGAATATCCAACCCACAGGCCAAATATGGCCTCAAAATCATTTGGTTTGCCCCTGCCAAATCAACTCTCACACTAGAGATGAGTTAATTATGTAATAATTAAATGTTTTACCAAGAGAGCAAGCTAATCTTAACTTGACAATTTTGTACCAACTTGTATCCTCACACCTGGAACATCATCATCTTTGTAAGCCACTATTATCTCTTGCCTAGGCATCTAACCTGAGAGCCTCCAGGTGCGCCACTCCTGCCCCACCCTCCAATCCACTGTACCTTTGTTACCAGGTAATTAAAGCTAATTTTTGATCTTGGGCTCATTGCTCACCTCCCTAATCCAATTCAACAGACCACACATTATGCTAATAGAGGACAAGGTTTATTCAAAAGCCAGCTTTGAGGAAAATGATGGCGTTAACTTCAAATCATCCTCTTTGTCTAGTTCAGGTAAGCAGAAGTATTTTATACGCCAGTACAGAGCTGATTGTTTGCTTCCAAAACAAGTTTTTCAGTTTGCATGATGATTTAGATCATGTCAACTGTCAAACAGTCATGGATCAAAGGAAGTTCACAGTCGACAACAGGACCTTCCTTTTGTTAGGTAACATTTGCATTTCCATAACCTCGTGTTGTAAAAAGGCAGTGTTTATTGTGGTTTGGCTCTAGAATGTCCTCCAAAGTCTCATGTATTTGGATGTTATGGATTATTACGGAATCATGAGCTGTTGAGAGATTGGGGCCTGGGCTAGAGAGGAGGATTAGATTACAGGTAGCTGGCGTATTATAGACTGCAGATCTGTAGATTGGATTACAGGAGTGTGGCGGTGGGGGGCTAAACCTGGAAGGATATATACTGTTTCCTTCCTTCCTCTGAGACTTGACTTGGCCTCATGTTTGCAATGCTGTGAGGAGCTGCCCCCACCTCCGCCACCTCTGACATGTGCTTCTGCTGTTGCTGGCCACCCATGGATTGATTGTGACCCTCTGAAACAGTGAAGTAAAATGAAAATTTTCCTCCCCTAATTTGTGGATGTTGTGTGTTGAGTCCCAGCAATGGAAAGGTAACTAAGACATTCTTTGATCTGAAAACGTCCCTTCTCCTTGGCTGGCACCTAGGATCCTCCCTTTGAGTTGTTAGGTAACTAGGGGATATTTGCACGTCCTACCTCTGTTCTTTTCTCTTCCCAAGAGAAGGGAGGGAGTGGATGTCTGTCTACTTTCTGAAAAATATAACCTTTAATTTTAAAATGCTTTCCTGCAGGTATCACATGTAGTGGTCACAGGAGTCCCTTAGAATGTAAATGGTACACAGCCCTCCTCTCAGTCATGCAGAGGGATTCTCATCTCATGCAGCATGTAACTTAAAGTCCTTAGCCGGCCTTCAAGGCCTCCCTTCATCTGGCCTCTCACACTAACCTGATGTTGACCTTGGTCTGGTATACCCCTAACCTCAGGTCTTACTACTTTTCCTGTAGTTTCTGCTCTTCAGCTGCATGAGCACCTTCTCCTACCTCAGGATTATTTCACTTGCTCTTTCTCCTCCCAGGACACTCTTCCTCAAGTATTTGTTACCTTTTAATACTGAAAAGAGTGCTCTTTGGGCAGCTCACTTTCATTACAACACTTATATGACTGAATGTATTATGCATCCTTTGTTCAGTGGTTTACTTTAAGTCCTCATGAAGCAGGACTTGATAGTTTTTGGTTTTGTTTCTTTTTTGTTCATTTATTTTGTGGTGCTGGGGACCAAGCCCAGGGCCTTCACACTGAGCTATATCACCAGCCTGATTTTTGGTTTTGATTTCAAGACAGCCTCACTAAATTGCTAAGTTGCCCGGGATGGGTTCAAACTTATTAATCCTCCTGCCTCAGCCTCCAGAGTGCTGGGGTTACAGGCCTGGGCCAATGTGCCCAGCAGATAGTTATTGTGGAATGAATCTCCTCCTCTGTGGCACCATATCCAGTGAGTCTTTCTCTTTCTCTGCCTTTGGATAAGGTTGTGTCTTAGTTACTTTTTTGTTACTGGGACAGAATATCCAACATCCACAACTTGAGGGAGGAAAAGATTTATTTTAGTTCACAGTTCTAGAGGGTCACAGTCCATTTATAGGTGGCTGGTAATGATAGAAGCACATGGTAGAGGCTTAGCTGCAGAAAGGCACTCACTTTATGGCAGATGGCAAGCCTAGTCAGCGAAGAAAAGCAGAACTCTAGTACACCCTTCCAGATCCTGTCCCGGTGACCCACCCCTTCCAGGTCCAGTCTCAGTGTTCTATCTCTTCCAGATTAAGCCCCATGATTCCAGCATTCTAGGTCACATGCCCAGTAATGTGCCACACGACATGTACAACATGCCCTGAAACCACTAGCTGCCTGTAATCTTGCCTGTCATCCACCACACGTCTATAATCCATCTTCTCAGATGGGGCCCCACTTTTTAACAGCACATAGAATCCACCAGTGATCCAAACACATGAGGCTTTTTTGGGAGACATTCCAGAACTTGACCCATACCAGGTTAAGAAGATCCCAAGAGCTAATACATGGAAGACAAATAGAACCACTTAGGTACATGGAGTAAGTGATCAGTAGGTGTTAGCTGTTAGAAGGTGTGTTGGGAGTATTCTCTTATTTGACATCTTGCCAGGATTTTATTCAACTAACTACTGCCTTCTTACACACACACCATCTCATAGCCTGATGACACCACAGTCTTCTGCTTTATCATGTCCCTGACTAGTTGCTTCTTCTCAGCTTCATTTTCTGAGCCCACCCTGGACTCCTGCATTCTGATGGGCCTTGTCTGTTCATTTATACTTTTCCTCCTAGATGGTCATAGATAATTGGGGCTTTAATAGTAGTCTATGCTGCTGCCTCCTAAGTTTCCATGTTCAAATCCTGTTCTCTCTTACCTGTGCCTGACACTCACGTACTCAACAGCCTATTGTGTATCTCCCCTTGAACACCTCATAGGCATCTCAAATGTCACGTATTTTGTAATGGAAGGCTTGATTTGCCACCTTATCTTGTTCTTCCCTCAGTTTTCCTCATCAAAGAAAAGAGCATCTGGCTGACCCAACTAAACAAAAATCTATTCTTCCCTGATTCCTCTTTCCTCACCCTCAGACAGGGGGCACCCAACATAAGTTCCATTAGTTTCATCTGGAGAAAGTCTCCGGAATCCATTAATTTCCCCCGCTGACACCTTTCTCTCCTCCGCCGTGGCCGGTTCTCGCCTATACTTCTCTGTCAGCTCTCGGAGCAGTCTCTTCCTGTGTGCACTCTCATCCACCATAGTCCTTTGCTATCCCAAAGAGAGTATTTTAAACCCAAGTAAGAAGGCTGGAGGAATAGCACAGTGGTTAAAACAGTTGCCTAGCAAGCATAAGGCCCTTGTTTGGATTCCCCAGCACCACATAAGCTGGGCGTGGTGGCGCACACCTGTAATCCCAGCACTCGGTAGGCTAAGGCAGGAGGATTGCCGTGAGTTCAAGGCCAGCCCAGGCTCCATAGTGAATTCAGGGCCAGCCTGGACTACCAAAGTGAGAACCTGCCTCAAAAAAAAAAAAAAAAAGTACAGCCCAACTGTAATAGAACCCCTAGACACTGAGCCACAGGTGCAACTCACATTTCCAGATCCCCATTCTGACTCGCAGAAGCCTTATCCTCCTTACTTCTCCCTTTTCCCCTTCTGTTTTCTTAGTAAAGTGTTTTTAAAAAACAAAAAAAAAACCCAAGATATTTTCTTGTCTTTCCCAGAGTCTCCAGAGCTCCCAGGCTCCCCAGCCTCACCCCTTCCCTCCCTGTCTCTCTCCCTCTGCCACACACACACACACACACCATACTGCCTTTCTTTCCAGTCTTCTAAAACTTCACTTCCGATCTTCACCCTGCTTCGGGGTCCACCTTTCTCACTTCCGCTGCCCGCATACTTAACTGCTTTTCTCTTGGCTGACTCCTGTCATTTAGACATCAATCAGCTTTTAAAATTTTTTTCTTACTGATTTGTCGATTTCCTTCCTTCCTTCCTTCCTTTCTTTCCTTCCTTCCTTCCTTCCTTCCTTCCTTCCTTCTTTCTTTTTGAGACAGGGTCTTCCTTTGTAGCCCAGGCTGGTCCTGAACTCACTGAGTAGCCCAGGCTGAACTCTTCGATTTAGGAAAATCCTCCTGCCTCAGCCTGTGAAATGTTAGAATTACAGACCTGTGCCACCACACCCAACTTTATGTGGTGCTGGGGAATCAAACTCAGGGCATTTCACTTGCATGGCAAGTGCTTCAACCGCTGTGCCATTTCTTCAGCCCAATCAACTTATTTATTTATTTATTTATTTATTTATTTATTTATTTATTTTGAGAAACCTGTAGTCCCAGCACTCTGGCAACAGGCTTGCAAGACTGAGACCAGTCTTAGTGACTTAGAAAGGTCCTGTCTCAGAATTTAAGGAGAGCTGGCAAGGTAGCTTGATGTGAAGGCCCTGGGCTTAATCTCAAGTGCTGGCAAGAAAAGAGAAAGACAGAGGGAAAGCCCATCTGTTGGAAGGCTTTCCAGTGAGACTGTTTAAAAACTCTCCAGGCTGTGCTTTTAAGAAAATACTTTTAAAGCTTCCTTCCTTCTCAATTTGCCTAGTAAGTTTTCTTGTTAATTCTAGTAAATCTTTATTATTTTGTTTTGTACTAGGGATAGAGTCCTGGGCCTTCACACTGAGCTACATTCCCCAGTCCCCCCCCCCCTTTTATTTAAAAATTTTTGATTTTGAGACAAGCTCTCACTAAGTTACTAAATCATCCAGGCCAGGCTTATACTTGGAATCATCTGCCTCAGCCTCCTAGAATACTGGAATTATATATAGGCCTGCATCAGTGGGCCTGGCAGTCATTGTGTTACTTCCCTTACTAAAGCTTGATACATGCTAAGTAAATGTATGTATTTACATAAAACTATGTAAACACAGACAGTATTTAGTTATCCCTATGCCACCGCTCCCTCACAAAACGTTCTTCCATTGTGCCAACATTTACTGAGTATCCACTGTGGCATCTTCTGTTTCCTTTGGGGCACAAGTGTGACTAAGACATCCAGGGTGGGTGCAGATTGTCTTCAATGTACAAAATGGGTTCCATTGTCCTGTCCATCTTGCAAAAGTGTCATCACCTAAGCATCGCTACCATTGTTAAACTCTGCTGAGCACTCACTCTGCTCAGGGCCTATGTGTGGAACTGTGAAGGAATAAGACCTAAATTCCAACCTAGAAGGACTGGCTGTGTGGCTGCGCACATCCATAACAGTAGCGTAGCCATAGCACACGAGGGGAAGCGGGCTGCAGTATCCTATAGGACAGTCACTTCATTTTCTTGAGCTGCATGGCAATAGTAACCTGTTTTATAATAGAAGAAAGGCCAGGAAAAAACTACATCTGAAATACCCACTGAGGTCATTTACCTAGGTCGAAGGGCCCAGGCTAACCTGCCCAAGGCATGGTTCAGTCCCAGCACCACTCACACTCACACAAAACAAATACTGTGCAATCTCCATTTCCCAGCTCAACAATAACACGTTGAGCTCTTCTTCATACTTTCTTTCCCTGGACAGCGCGTCTTTACCCATAAGCCCTTGCACTGTAACAAAGCTGTACCGGGTTCCATCTGTTCTTTAGCCTCCTCTTGATTGCTTCCAGGACTTTATTATTACACAGTCTTGGTAGGGAGACCTGCACCTGTGTCATGAAATGCACATGCGCATGTATCAGATATAAATTCACAAGAGAAGAGCGCTGGAATGTGTTGATGATTTCGATTAAGTGAAATTGTGGATGCCCATCAGCAAACGCAAGTGCCTGAGTTGCCAGAGCCTCACCATGGAGAACATGACTAAACTTTTAGCTTTCCAAAAATCTCTGATAGATGAAAAATTGGTACCTTCATTAAGTTTTAATTCCCATGTATCTTAATAGGAGTGATATTAAACATCTTTTTGATACATATTTTCAGATCCTTTGCTTTTTTTTCTTTTGGCTTGTTTTTCTGCCCAGCGGATGGGGAAATTATAATCTTTTGCCTTAGATATCTGTGCCATAATGGTTTTTGTTTACTCATGCTTTGTCTTTAGTTATGTTTATCTTTCATCTCAGCATAAAACAGTTTTGTAGTAAAATTTATCAGTCATGTTTTATAGCTTGCATATTGAAGCATGATTAGGAAGGCCTGTTGCTACTTCTGAGTTACGAAGGACCTGACCTGGGTGTCTTTGTTTCTTTTTATTTTTTAAGTTTAAATCTTTAGTCTTCTTAGGCTTTATGCTGGTGATAGTGTGAGTTATAAAGCCAGTGTTCTCAGTGGCCACCTGTTGCCTGAGCCATTTTTACAAATGAAACCGTGTGAAAATATGTAAGAAAACCAGATTTGTTCCAGTTTTAGTGTATGTGCTGCCAAAGCAAGCACAAGAAAAAAAACTTGCAATTAAAGGGACAAAAAGTGTCCTAGGTGCAGACTTAGGAATGTGAGAGGAGGCACAGTGTCATCCCTTGTCTTAACAGCCAGCTTGGCAACATGATCTCTGTGCACTAGTTGAATACAAGTCTCCAGTTTACTATACTTACTTTATTTATTTATTGAGGGAGGATCTCACTCTGGTAGTTCAGGCTGATTCTCTCACTACGTAGTCCAGGCTGGCCTGGATTCAGGGCAGTCCTCATCTCAGCTTCTCGAGTGTTGGGGTCTGGGGGTTCCTGGCCACCATTGGCCACCAGCGATCAGTAACCAGCGAAGTCTGGGGGAACAGGGTCTCCAGAATCACAACAGGGAGGCTGAATCAGTGTTAACAGCTCTTTTATTGGAGGTGAGGGCCAGGTTTATAAGCAGTTTAAGGCACTGATTGGGGGAATTTGGAGTCTGAAAGTAGGATAATTTGCATGGCAGGTATTGCGAAACCTGACCATGTGATTTCTGACAAGGGTCCAGAAGCAGGGGAAAATTAGGAATTTGGGTATGATGAGCTGTGGCCCATCCTAGGTCTGAGATAAGAGGGAGTGGCCCCACGCCTGCCCGTCTCGCCTTGGGCATCGAGATTATCGAGATATGAGCCACTGCTACCTACAGTCATCCCAGGCCCACTCAGGGTCCCACATCTCCCCCTCTGTTTTTACCAAAGGACAAAGGGGCGGTGAGTTGCAGGCCATCCTGGGTCTGGGAAAAGAAGGAGTGGTCCCACGCCTACTGATCTTGGCTCAAGAAACGAGATTATTGGGGTATGAGCTGCTGCTACCTACAGTCATCCCAGGCCCAGTCAGATTCCCACACTCAGGTGCTGGGATTATAGGGGTGCACTACCACACCCAGTTTATGTGGTGCTGGGGCATCTAACCCAGGGCCTTGTGCTTGCTAGGCAAGAGTTTTAACCACTGTAGCATTCCTCTAGCCCCTACATTTATTTATTTATTTATTTATTTATTTATTATTTGCTTCTTGTGAAGTACTAAATCGAATCTCAAGACCTTCACACAAAACTATAGCCCCAGCTCTTTTTTAATGTTTTGAGACAGGATCTCACTAAGTTATTAAGTTGCCCGGGTGGGCTCAGACTTGTGATCCCCCTGCCTCAGCCCCCCAGAGCTGTCTTTTAACAGGAGGAAGGGGCTCACCCTCTGCGCCTTTACAGTCCGCCAGTCCCTCTCCCACGACTCCCGGGTTTCTCCCAGCTGACCCTGGAGGAGCAGCCCGTGGAAAGCTGGCCTAGGAGAGCAGCAAGCAGGCAAGCAGGCGTGGTCTTCCAGCAGCAGCTGGCCCTAGGGCGACGTCGCATATCCAAGCCTGCCCCGCGGGCCGTGTGGCGCCACCGCGGACCACTGAGCTGCTCCGCCGCTCCTCCAAAGCCCACACGGGTCTTACTTCAGAGTCTTCGAAAGTACTCACGCATCTTGGAGGGAATCACACGTTCCGCCACGAAGCAAAGCCCTCCACAGCGCCTCCTCCCACGCTCTTCCGGGCAGCCCGGCCTCCTGCCCTCCCTGCCCCTGCCTGCAGACCGCTTCGCTCCGGGACACCCTTCCTTTTCGTGTCCCGTTCCGTGCTCAAGCGGCTGACCCGCAGGGCGGGGACCAGGGGGAGAAGCGCTAAGCTTCCGTCTCGCGCTCGGCCGGTAGCCCAGGCAGCACCAGCGCGAGCGGCTGCCGCCCTCGGGGCAGAACCGCCCCGGGACCGCGCGCTCTCCCGGCAGGTGGCGGCCTTCTCCGCGGCTCGCCAGCCATGGGACCGTTCCTCTGTGGGCTGCGGGGGGCAGCAGGAGCGACGGGCCGGCCGGCAGGAGAGGGAGCAACGCAGCTGTGGCGTCCTGATGGCCCCTGGGGCGGGGTGATCCTAATCACCCTGCTCCAAGCCCTCGGTAACATCTTGCTGTCGTCCTTAGGGTAAAAACAGACCTCTGGAGGGATCGTGGAGCTCTCACCCAGCCGAACCCTGTTCCTTTCCTGTCCTCCCTTCCCCGCGCCCGCCCTCTGTGCCTCCTCGCAGGCCTGCACAGCTGGCACACCCGTCTGAGGTGCACCCCCCCCCCCCCCCAGCATCGTGTACCTGCCCTCTTCTTGTCTTCCCTGCCACAATTCGGGCTTCGTTTTCTCCAAAGAGCCCTTTCCCAATTATTCTTTCAAAAGTAAGCATGAAACAACACGTAACAGAGATATATGTATACCCATGTTCATAGCAGCACAACTAACAATAGCTAAAATATGGAAGTCACCAAAATACCCATCAACAGACCAGTGGATACACAAACTGTGGTATTTATACACAATGAAATACTGTGCATCAATAAAGTCCAACAGCGTGGAGGCTTTTACAGGCAAATGGAAGAAACTTGAAAACATCATGCTTAGTGAAGCAGAAGGTGAAGCATTGAATGGTCTCTCTGATATGAGAGACCCAGATCACAGCTATCTCATGGAGCTTAAAATGAAAAACAACATGAACCAGGGGGGTAGGGAGGGGGAGGGAGGGTGGGGTGGG
>PVKB01001350.1:0-403151 GCA_004027205.1 Ctenodactylus gundi | reverse complement strand
TGTTTATCACTGTCTGAAACTGCCTCTTGTCTGTCTGTCTGCCTGCAAGTTACGCTGCATGAGGGTCGGACAGGGACTTGAAGGGTTTTCACCTCTCAATGCCAAAGCTTGGGGTGAAAGGCACTCCTGGAACTCTCTAGTTACGGAGTTCATAGTCACTTCTGTCCACTGAGCGGCATAAATACTTAACATAATCTTGTTTGATCTTTAAGAGGCACCCACTGAAATAAGTATTATTTGGATCTCCATCTTACAGCTGAAAACCTGAGGCCAGAGGAGTCAGATGACTTGCCATAGATCACACACACGAAGGGGAGTCACAGGGGCGGCCCTGCTTCTCGCCACCACCCAGCATTTCCCTGCCCAGCACACGGCCCCGGGCTAAGGGCTGTAGGGACAGAAACATCAGTGAGGGAGGAGGGACAGTGAGAGTGTCGCACAGCACCTGGCCCCGTGTAAATGCTCAGTGCATTTTGCACCAAGTGTTGGTAAACAGAACCTCGGATTCCTGCTGCGACTGGGAAGTCAGAGGGCTGTTCACATGCGTGCACCGTGTGCTGCTGGAGTCCGGCAGGCCGTACCTCTGGATTTTGTGCACTAACAGAAACAACTGTATAGACCGAAATTAACAGAATCAGTCGAGTCCAGAAGAGTGACTCGGACAGTCAGGCCACCCACGAGCAATGCTCTACACGCATATTCTCACCTTGCAAAATATTTTTGTTCCTGATATATAGGTAAGCAATCTGACTCAGGCTACTGTCTAAGCACATGTGATAGCGGGACTGGTATACGCAGCCGTCAGCCGGTCCAAAGCCTGTGAAACAGCAGTGCCTGCACAGGTGAGCACCAGCCTGGCCCCAACAGGGAGGAAAAAGCGCCGCTGGTGTGGGCCGCGGGAGAGGGATAGGAGGTGACACACGGAGCCTTGCCGCAGGAGGTCAGCCCAGGAGGCTGCAGCAGCTGGGAAATTCTCCCTCTGCCTCCAGAAAAAGTGAACGTTTGAATGTTCTTACATGGTCCAGCCGCATCCTGGAGCCTGGTCAGGAGAGGAAGGAGCTTGGCGTTCTCAGAAAACTGGACGAGGGAGGAGGCAGGAAACTTGGGCCGTCAGCTGGTTTGTCAGAGCCCTGTGTCTGTTCCCTTTCTAGGGAAGGAGGGGTAGAAAGGCCAGTAGCTGTGGACATCCTTAGCGATGAGTCTGTATTTTAACGCAACTGCTTACTTTAACATAACGAGATGTCGTTAAACTGTGCTACCTTTCTCTTTCTTCCCTTCTTCTTTCTTTTGTATTGGGATTGAGAATTGACCCATATCTGAACCTTTTTTATTTTTCAGACAAGGTCTCACTAAGCCACTGAGTTACCCAGCCTCCTGCCCCTCAGTCTCCCAAAATAGTAGGATTATAGGCCTGCATCACTACAGCTGGGTAAATATATATAACTTTTTGCCAGTTTGAACATATAAACTTGTAGACATACTGCAAAAATAAGAAAATGTATATTAATAATTGTATTGGTTGTAGTTGTTCATGTAAAATTAAAAGGACATGTTAAAATAAATGATGTAATTTAAAAATATTTTAATTTCTAATGACATTTCATGAAAAACAGTGTTAAGTATTTTAGATTTGATATCACTAGTTACTTTTTGAATAACACTTTTTCAGAGCACATTATTTTTGTTTCTAAGGTGGGATAGAAAAATTAGAAATATTTTTATTGTGGAAAATTTCTAGTATACACAAAATAGAGACTGTTAGAGTACACTTGATGTACTCATTACCTAGTTTCAGTAATTATTAACAGTTTTTGAGTCTTATTTTACTTCTACTTCTCCTGTCAGTTTGGGGGCATTCTTTAAGACAAACAATGGATACAATGGCATGTAGCCCATAAATACTACACTGTGCACCTCTAGTTGCTAAGAATTTTTAAAGCCATAGTTACTATTAAGTTGAAATGAAGTTATAATTATTTTTAATGCCATCTAACACCAGCTAAATACTGACACTTTCCTCTTTATCCCAAAAGTGTACTTTATTTGTGGTAGTGGGAGTTACAGAGGGCTGGGGAGGTCAAAAATGGTAAGGGATTATAAAGTTGATGTGATATATATGTGAACAAAATACTCAAGTAAACATTATATATCGCATATATATTAATAAAAATTGGGGGGAAATTGTACCTTTTTTGAGATAGGATCTCACTCTGTAGTCCAGGCTGGTCTTGAACTTGCTATACAGACCAGGCTGGTCTTGAATTCAAAGCATTCCTCCTGAGTCAGCCTCCAGAGTGCTGAGATTAGGAACTTGTGCCACCACATCCAGTTTACGTGCTGCTGGGGAATTGAACCCAGGGCCTTGAACTTGCTGTGCCATTCTTCCAGCTCCTCAAAAGTATTTTTTTTTTTAATGATTTGGTTGAATTAGGACTCCAGCAAGGGTCACACATTGCACTTGGCGTTTCCTCTCTTCAGTCTTTGCTCTTGTTTTTGCAGCGCTGGGGATCAAACCCAGGACCTCGCATGCTAGGTGAGCCTTTCCCACTGACCACACCTCCAGCTCACTCTCAGTCTTTATCACTTGCCCTTTTTCTCACTCCCTTTCTGAAATGCATTTGTTATGGGTAAACTATCCCATATTTGAGTTTGATTCATTCTTTCTTAGCTTATATTAGCTAAGAAAAGCTATAAGTACTTCTTATAAACCATAGTTATAGTTGAAAAGGCTTACTTAGATTAAGAATAAAATTTTCTTTGGCAAGAATCATTGGTAATTGGTTTGATCTCCAGTGCTATCGAAAAAAGAACAAAGACTGAAGAAGAGATTTAATTTCTAAATACAACATGTGGTCTTTGTTTGAGTCCCAGTTCAGCCAAGTCAACTGTGAAGATATGTTTTGAGACTCTTAAGAGAGGTGCGCTTCTTCTGACCTCATTTTTGGAACAAGGGATTGAGGTCTGACCCTGTCTCAGAAGTCTGAGACTGATAAGTAGGTTCAGTGAGGTAAGCCTTCTGTTACAAGGTCCCAGTCCACCTTTTCTCTAGTTCTTTTAGCACCAGCCTTGTTCGCTGCCTAGATTCTACCCATACCCCTTTGTTGGTGGTACTGGGGATTGAACCCAGGGCCTTTGCACCGAACTGCATCCCTAGCCCTTTTTAAAATGTATTTTGAGACAGAATTTCATTAAGTCACTAAGTTGCCCCAGAAAGGCTCAAACTTGTGATTCTCCTGCCTCAGCCTTCCAGAGTACCTATTCCACCACACCCAGCCCTATTATTTTATTAGGAGTAAGACAGGGTACATGTGGACCTCACTTGATGCTGTCACCAGAAACTACGCCATAAGCCATAAGAACCCACTCATGTACTGTAACAGCATGAACTTAGAGGAAAAGACATGTGTTCTGTAGGTGTACTTTTATCTTTATAATCACTATGTTCTTTATGATGTTATGCCTTCATGTACTGCATTTTAAAATAATGTTTACTGCCACACCAGAAGCCAAAGCAGGAAGGTCTCGAGTTCAAGCTCAGCCTGAGTACGTTAGCGATGTAGCCAGAGCCTGGCTCAAAGTAAAATAACAGAAAAATGATTGGGGCTGTGTAGCTCAGTGCAAAGTCCCTGGCTCAATTTCCAGTACTGCCAAGAAAAAAAAATTAAGCTTGCTTAGAGCAACAATAATTGATTATGAAATCTGTTTTAAGTTTCCCTCTGCCCTCCCATTTTAAATGCTGGTACTGGAAGAGAGAATTCTGTAATTATTGGATTCTCCCACCCATTCAAGTTGTTTTAAGCCCATATTCCTTCCTTGACCCTTTTTTTTTCAATAGCTTAAAAAGTGCCATGTGGATGAACTCTTGCTAGACTTGGACATAGACCTCTCCTTTGTGAAGAAGTGAAAAATTGTCTTATATGCAGTCATTTGTGGTAGGTTACTGGAAAGTTCTTAATTTAACTCTGGTTCAGGAAACACATTATTGAGAGCAAGCTCTGATGAAGGGAAGGAAGTGAGAGAATTCTCCTGCTGAGGTCAAGGCTTGTCATCTGTGTTTCAGCGAATGACATCTGTACCACCTCAGGGGAGAAACTTCAGTGCCATTGTGTCCGCACTGCTTGGGGCTGAGTGCTGGGTGGCTGACTAGTTGTGGCTAAGGGCCGCCCTGCAGGATTCGCCCCACCAGCTATGGCCAGGGACCTCCAGGGGGAGGACGTTAGGATACTCCTGCCTCCCGGTCATCAGGATCCACACAGCCTGCTTGCTACCTGCCAGGAGCACCCGTTGCCCAGCACCGTGAGCCTGCTCAGCTGCGGTGGTGGCCTGTCCTGCGCTCTGTCAGTGAAAGCACACAGGACCAAGGGGGGGAGTTAGCTTAGCCTGCGACCCTGCAGGGCTCCACGTCTGCACGCGGTAGACGAGGTCTGTGAGCCCTGTCTTTGTCCCCACGTGCCGGGACAGCAGCCGCCTCTCACACGGGACCCTCCCAAGACATTCCCCAGGCACCTGACGCCACTGTCATACTGACCCTGTGTGTCCTGTGCTGTTTTCTTATGTGTAACTGACCAAGTTCATCAATTAGGCTCAGAAGAGATGAGCAACAGAGTGAGAAATCCGGTAGCTTTAATTACTATGTTGGACAATTAGAACAATATACTGTAACAAAAATTACTTAAAACATGTAAGTTTACTTCTGGAATTTTTTCCCTGATGGTTTCAGGCTTGGGTTGGCCAGGAGCCCCGAGCAAAGCCAGGAATGGGGAATTACATTCCTGAGAAAACTCAGTGTCTTTGTTCTTGATGGTAGAGATGCCTAGCACTGCCCTGAGATCACCACGCATTCCTTCCTTGCTTCGTTATGTTTTTCTTTCCCTTCTCCCTCTGCTTGTCTGGATCCCTCATTGAATTTTTCATCTTATAGATAATTGCTGCTGTAGTATATGGAGGTGCGTCTTGAATCAAATGTAGGAAGGTTGTAACTAATAAACCAATGAAAACACATGTGGGAGCCTGCTCACAATGAAGCTTCTATTTCCCTAATATTTGTTTTCCTGCTTTGAACCGTAAAAGGAAATGCTTCCTTAGTAATTAAGCTTAACTACTTAAATACTTTTAAAAAAAACCCTCATAGATATTTGAGCAGAATCTCAACATGATGAATTTTTCAGAATAATAGCGGCCATTTGTTGTGTACTCACCATGGGCACTAGAAAGAGTGCTTACGTGTGTTATTTAATTTCCACATAACCACTCTTTGGAACAAGAGTCCATTTTAGACACAAGACACCTGACAGCCCAAGATCTGGTGTTAGAGCTGGGATTTGGATGTAGGCTGATTCCAGAGCTAGTAATCTTAGCATCTAAAAATATCATAATAGTTCCCAAACCTGTCTCATTAAAAAAAAAAAAACTGATACCTGCGTGTCATCTCCAGATGCTGTGATTTAATTGGGTTGTGGGTTGTAGCCTGGGATGTGGAATTTTTTTTTAAAGATCCCCGGGTGATTCTAATCTACAGACAAGTTTGGAAATGATCAGAACACTGTTTTGTTTAGGGCGTTACCTAAGCTACCTAATGGAGCCTCCTAAGAGGTGATCCTCTGCTCCCCCACCCCCAATTAGTGAGAAGACCTGAAGAGTGTCTTGGGCCATAGGAAAGTGCTGTTCTTTCATGTTATGGGTCAATTTAGCATCATACTGGCTCCGGCCCTAGGGTATGGAGCTGCAAACCAAAGCTGCTAATATGTGAAAATTCATAGAACACTGCAAATTCCAGGATGACAGCACAGGGACATTTTCACAGATGACTCTCACATTTTATTAGGCCTGAGTCAGCATAAAGCAACCGAAAATATCTGAGCTTAAAAGTTATATTTACTTTTTAAAAAATTACCATCTGCTCCTACAAGACTAGAAAGTCCTGAGGACACCAGGCGCCTCTTATTCATTCGTATCCATGCCCCACTTACAGTGCTCCAGAGAACTGATCCACTGGTAAGCTGGGTGTGGTGGCACATGCCTATAATAGCAGCACTTGGGAGGCTGAGGCAGGAGGACTTCTGTGGGTTCTAGGCCAGCCTGGGCTACAGAGTGAGCTCAGGACCATCCTGGACTACAGAATGACACACTGTCTCAAAAAAAGAAAAAAAAAAAACCAAGGATACACTGAAGTTGTAACCAACAATCCCACCTACCATTCAGCTACTACGTGCAGGGGTTCTTTACATACATCCTCTACTAATCTTTAACACAGACCTGCTATTATCCTCCAGTCTGATAGGGGAAATGGAACCTCAGAAAACATACTCTGCCCAAGATCGTAGAGTTCAGTCCGTAACCAAACTGGAATTTGATCTTCATCTTTCTGATGCCAGGTAGCCCCTGCTTTCTTTTACTCTAAATGCTGAAGAAGGTAAAAATAGCTTGGTGGTGGTGGTTTTGCAATACTGGGGAGTTGAACCCAGCCTGCGCCTCACTCGGAGCTACAACCCCAGACCCTTTCTTCATTGTTCATTTGAGACCGAGTCTTGCTGAGTTGTCCAGGCTGGGCTCACACTTGGGATCCTTTTGCCTCCACCGTGCAGAGTGCTGGCGGACAGACCTGTGTTGCCACTCCTGGCTAAATGGTATTTCAGAACTTCCGATAAAAAGAATTTCTAAACATCAATTTATGAATTTTCACTTTCTTAACCATAATTTGAACACTTCAGGTTTATCAGATTTCTCACTGTCAAAGACACTACAGTAAGCATTTTTGTGCATAAATCTTTGCTCATACAGGAAATTATTTCCTTAGGGTACATTTTTAGAATTAGAATTAGATTAAGAAGCATAAACACTGCTGACTAATACTTCCAAATATTTTTCATCAGGCTTACTAATTCAAACTTTTGCGAGCCATTCAGAAGAATACTCATTCCAGCTCACCCTTCCGGCACCATAGCCTTTTGCAAAGGCGTTTTGCTATCTTGATAGTTTTCAAATAGGTCATTTTTTTATTTCAATTGTTTTGATACTAAGTTCATTTTTTTTCCTATTTTGAGACAGGTTCTCTCTAACGTGCCCTGACCGGCTTGAGCTCGTTGCCATCCTACCTCAGTCTCTCAAAGTGCTGGGATTACATGGGTGTGCCACCACACCCAGCTGTTCAATTTTTCTTATGTTTATGTTTTAGTATATAAATTCAGTTTTTATCTTTTGTCTAATTTATTTTTGGCACCTATTTTAGTGTTTTTCTTACTGTTTTATATACTCTTATGCTTTTCAAATATTAACACTAATAAGGCTTTATCATATTTACTGCCAGATATTTCAGTTTTTTCCTGTTTAATTTTTGACACAAATATTTTAAATATTGTACTCTATTCATATTGTCCTATCTTTTATCAACCTTAATAACCCTAGAGGATTAAAATCCACACTAATCAAGGAGATTCCCTCTATCTGTCTTTCTTTCTCCCTCTCTAGTTTTTTAAAAGAATATTTAAAGCTAGGCATGGTGGTGTAGGCGTGAAATCCCAAGCTCTGGGAGGTTGAGGCAGAAGGACTACAACAAGTTCAAACCTAGCCTGGGCAACCCGATTAGACTCTTTCAAGTAAATAAATAAATGGCTGGGATGTAGGTCATGGCAAAGGCCCTGGGTGCAATGTCTAGTACTGCCTTTTCCCCCAGCCCTCCCCATGTTACCCCAAGAAAATTATCTCTTTGATTTACCTGATTGGTACATGGTGTGACACACTTAACTCAGCCATTATCTTAGTTACTTTTTTGTTGCTGTGACTCAATACCCAACATCCACAAATTTAGGGGAGCAAAGGTTTATTTTAGCTCACAGTTCCAGAAAGCCACAGTCCACTCAGGGGCAGCCAGCAGCAATAAAAGTACATGGCAGAGGCAGAGGTGAAGGCAGCTCCTCACGACGTCACAAGCATGAAGCCAACTTCCATAAAGTCGTCTCACCGCAGAGGAAAATGCTGTGTCAATCTTTCTTCCTTCCTTTTTATACAGTTTGAGGTCCCAGTTGGGCCTCCCACATCCTGGTGGGTGCTCTTCCCTTATTCGCTGGCCCACCCATCACTCACACCCTAATCCCGGCTGGCTCCTAACTGCCTCAAATTCACAAAATCCCTCCAACGGTCACAGCCATTTTCTCCAAGTAGTTGCTTGTATTAACTCCTCTCTTTTCTGATGTTTGATGTTCTCAGTAGGGAGTAAATTAATATAATTTTTGCTTTTTATTTTCTTTCAGTAAACCATGACTCCTGTGACTTTGTAAAGAAATGGTAAGACTGTACTTTTAATACTATTCCCACACACCTGACAAGGGAGCCAGCCATGCTGGGGGGGGGGGGGGGCGGCAATTTACAAGTGTTTGAAGGGAAAGCCCGCGTTGGTGGTCCCTGAGAGCGAGCGCCTCTCCTTTCCCTTCTAATCACGAATCCTTGGGAATAGAAAAGAAGGGGGATGAAGGGATTGATTAGTAAGAGCAGGGGGAGGAAGACTGAGATTGACTCAGTCTTGCTCATGTGCAGATATTTCTCAAAAAATTTTTTTTCTTTTGCACTGGGAATTGAACCCAAGGCCTTCATACCGAGCTAAATCCCAGGTCATGCCGTTTTACTGAGTCACTAAGCTGTCCTCATTGGGCTCCACCTTGCAGTGCTCCTGCCTCAGCCTTCCAGGTTGCTGCTATTACAGGCACGTGCTACCACATCTTGCCCTCCAGTTTTGATTTTCTCTTTGAATTCTGACACATAGAAGTTTTAATTTTTAAATATTTTAATCTATATTGCTCTTTCATCACCTTTAACCTTAGAAGATTAAATTCCAGTGATTAAGTAGATGTTCTTTCTCTTTTTCTTTAATTTCTTTTTTTTTTTAGGAACCTGCATTGACAATCCCATGTCATAAATTTTTGTGACCCTCCAGGCTAATATTTCCCATACCCCCTTGGCTCTGATTCAAGGACAGTAGCAAATGAAAGAAAAAAAGTGCTCTCTACCAAAGAAAAAGAAAGAAAATTGTGTCTCTGGCACATAGATATACCAAAAGAAATGCCTTCTGTAGATAGCGCAGAACCTCACCTTTGAGGCAGCTAGAGAGGAAACACAACAGTGTCACTGAGAAGTGCCACATGACCATGTTAATGATTCATTAAGGCGAGAAGTAAGGAAGGCCACATTTCGTCCACTTTCTTACAATGTGGGCTAAAACCATATTTATTATTACTATTTTTTAAAACCTATTTCCCATGATGCTTATTTTCTACACAGTGTTTTCTTTCTATTGGGCTTCCTAGTTTCTTGCTCCTCCTTTTTCAGGCAGCAGATACTACTACTGCTTTATTTTTCTATAATGCTTTGCAGGATTTTTTTTTTTAATTTTCTTATAAGAATCCTGGAAAATAAGATAGACCAGGAATAGCAACTAGAATTATAAACCTTAAATTTTGCACATATACATATCAATTAAATGGGAAAAAAAGAAAAGGCATGAGCCAAATTTTCTCCGTGAAAAAAAAATGATATTGAGAAATTATGTTGCTTTCCCAAGGTTGTATGGTAGCTGAGTAGACTCAAAATTCCACAGCACTCTAAAGAGGATCTGACAATGGGGCACTTCATTGATAGCCAAAGTAGTTTTTGCCTACTCAGTCTTTATACTTGAAAAGATTGTGAGAGCCAGGCCTGGAATCTCTTCACTCTGGGAGGCTGAGGCAGGAGGAGGGCAAGTCGCAGCAGCCTGGGAAACGTAGTGGTTTAGCAAGACCCTGTCTCAAATTAAGAAATAAAAACATGGACTGGGATGCGGCTCAGTGCGAAGACCCTGGGTTGGATCTTCAACACCAGAGGGGAGGAAAGTGGGCTGGAGGAATGACACAGCGGTCAAAATGCTGGCAAGCATGAGGCCCTGTGTTCGATCCACCAGCACTACATAAGCTCTGCATGGTGGCACACACCTGTAATCCCAGCACTTGGTAAGCTGAGGCAGGAAGATTGCTGTGTGTCCAAGGCCAGCCAGGGCTTCACAGTGAGTTCAGGACCAGCCTGGACTATAGAATAAGACTCTGCCTCAAAAGCAAAACAAAACAAAGATCATCAAGTAAGTGATCACAACTTTTTGTTGTTGTTCTTTCATACTGCTTCCTGTTTTTAATTGGTTAATTTGGTCAGCTGGTTGGTTTCTGAATATAAGCATGATAGTAAATTGTGGAAGAGCTTTCTGACAGAATTATTAGGTTGCCTCACAAGTGGAGCCCTGAGACCACTTCCACAACTGTTGCTCTGTAAGCATGCATACATACGTTGCTCTGCACCCAAAGTAAAGATTTCAAAAACTTTCTTAGCTCTTGGCGAACCATAGACTAGTTATCTATGAAGAAAAGGGGGCAGCAATGCAATCCTCGTATGTTAAACTTGCTTCTATTTTTAAGTTTTACATATGGCATCCCTTTTCCCCTTTCTACCCTCCCCGCCCCACCCTTCCCCTTTCCCTGTCCACAAAGCTTATCATCTTACTTTCTTCCATCTCCCTTTTACATTTTTTATGGTTTGGTGTTCTCATATCATAGAAACCATACAATATTTAACCTTCTGTGTCTGATTCATTTCACTAAGCATAATGGTCTCAAGATGTATTCTACAAATGACCCAATTTATCTTTCTTTATGGTAGAGTAATACTCATTGTGTAAATATACTACATCTTCTTTATCCATTCATCTGTTGAGGGACATATTAGTTTCTTCCAAGATTTGACTATTACAAAGTTATCCTCATTTTTTAAAATTGCCTTCAAGGATTACTGAGCCCAGTGACTGAGGCTTGTAATCCTAGCACTCTAGAAGGCTGAGGCAGGAGGATCACAAATTCAGGTCCGTTCTGGGCAACTCAACAACGTAGCAAGACTGTAGAAATATGGCAAGATATGGTGAGGTCATGCTGTTTGCAGAAGAGAAGGAAAGCTCATGTTAAGATAAGGAAATGTGAGGTCACCATGTAGATATGTGGCATCACGCATGAAATGGCCCGTGATGGCTGCGTATGCAGCAGACCTCACAGAGAGCATTGCTGTGAGATGGCTTCCAACTCTGATGATCTGTGGAAACAAACTTAATTATGTACAGAAACAAATTAGGAAACTCAATAGTCTTACATAAAAATGCTACATTAAAGAAAACATTTTGCTGAAAGGAAAGTAGCACAGGAAATCTTGGCTCAGGGTGATGACTGAAGTCAGAAGTTAAATTGATTGAAAGATTATTAATACATGCTAAGTTGTTTTGTCTGTCACTATGGCATTCTCCTCTGTTGAGATGCCATCCCTGGAAAGTTGGCATGGGCTCCCACAGCTGGGCCATGTGGAACTTACAAGGTAAAGCCACTCTTCTGTTGAACAAGGGTGTGGGTTTTCTTTCTGGCAATGGGTGGTTTCTTCATTGTTCTGATGTACATGACTAGGCATGACGGGGGTTGTGGTGTACCAGCTACGTAGCAGATGCCAGGCTTCCAACAGCCAAGACTCTTGGTTAGCCCAGCCTACTAACATGGTCTCATGTTTTCAGAGGCTTTTTTATTGTTAGTGAATCAAACATTCAATTAAAAAAAGAATGATATTTTTAAGGGCATCAAAACACAGGGAGGAGAAATTTATTCTGGTTTTCTATAGGACACTAGGGTAGCTATTTAAGACAATTTATGATGCATTTCAAAATGATTGAAAGTACAAAGTTCCCAACAAGTAAAAATTATATATATATATATATATATATATATATATTTGAGACAGAGTCTTGCTCTGTGATCTAGGCTAGTCCTGAACTCACTATGTAGCTAATGCTGGCCTTGAACTCAAGGCAATCCTCCTGTAAGTACTGGGATTACAGGCATGTACTACTACACCTGACTAATTTTTATTTGGTGCTGGGGGCTCAAACCCAGGACCTTGTGCATACTAGGGAAGTCCTCTGACCATTGAGCTGTACCCACAACAAAAAATAAATAATATTTTAAAGAGATGGAAATGCTTATTATTCTGACTTGATTTTTGCACATTGTATACATGCGTTAGGTTTCCATAATGTGCTCCATAAAGATGTGCAAATACTATGTCTCAAAACAATTATCATCCTAACAATAGTAATAATAAATAAAATGACACTTCATATAAAATTTAAAAACCTGAAATCCCAAGGTTGATACTGGAATAATGAGATGACTTGTTGGGCCAATTCTTTGTCCCTGAGATTTGTGGAGAACAGCCCCACTGCTGATATCCTAGCCTGACTGGGTACAAAGAATGCTTACTCGTGCAGCTTCCATGGTGTAACTAAGATAAGGCTGTAATAAATCATTACTAAAGACTTATGGGCAACACAGCTTAGTTAATCACAGTGTAACTTAGACATCAATAATCTGATTAAAAGATTTTAGCTTTTTTCCAGCATAGTTGAAGGCTCAGATGTGAGAAGGCGCAACCTTGGGAATTGCTGAATACTCATCCCCTGGCTGCCTCTTCCCACTATGTGACAGGAGTGTCATCTTGCGGCAGTCTTCATTTAATAAGGGGTATTTCTTCACACAAGAGTTTGCATGTGCTTTGTCAGGGACCTAAAGCCACCTGACCTGGAGCCAGGGCTTATTGTAACATGAAGGGTTTGGAGCCTCTGAAGGAGCTTAGACAAGTGTTATGGAGAATGTTTTTACCATCACCTGTCCATCACAGCACTGCCTTGACCAAGTTACCTGGCCTCTTGCCTCATGCCTTAATTAAACCTCTCAGAAGGCACAGTGATGTGTGTTTGACAGATTTGGGGGAGAAAACTGGCCCTGCTAAGTCCTTCCCTGCAGTGACTCATGTCTGGGATCTGCTTTCCATCACACAGCAAGCAGCTCAGGGGCAACAGGTCAAATCAGAATGGTCAGGAATCCAAATTGTTCTTTTTAATATAGCTTTATCAATAATAAAGATAGTATTTTCACTTGTCCAACTCCTAAGTTTGTTTTTTAGTTGGCCCCTAATGGTAGTAGACAAAAAGATCATTATTGTGCCCATCAAACTCCAACCAAGCATGTAAATAATTAAAATAGGGGATACAGTAACATACTAGGTGTATTAGTCTGTGCAGGACAGCCAGGGCTGCAGTAACAAACAAGACCACCTTAGAAGACTTTTTAACACACTTACCATGTATCCTCCCTGCTGCTGCAGTCCGAGGTGCCCTCTCCTACCTGGTAGCTCTGCTATCTAGAGTACGTGGCTCCTACGGTCTGTGCAACATGGACGGGGAGAGCTGGAGGAGGCACACTAGTTCTCAAGAGCGTTGCTCTGGAAGTGATACCCAGTATTCCTGCTGAAGTCACGCATGACTAGTCATGTAGCTCCAAAAACTGCAAAGGCAGCTGGGAATGAAGAGGAGGAATATATGTAGATACTCGGAGAGCACAAACATTTTCTGCTGTGGGTGGATTAACAACTGGAGAGGGCGGAGGATGCGGCTCAGTGTGGAGTACTTGTCTAGCATGCTCAAGGCTTTGGGTTCAATCCCTAGCAACACACACACTCAGAGAGAGTCCAGGGAAGTTCAAGGAAGCAGAGTAGGACACGAAGGGGACTCAGTGGCACCAGGAGCATATTGTGCCTATTTCATGGTTTTGCCAAAGCCAGGCATTCTGTCCAAAGTTTGTGAATGGGTAAAGAAGATGTGGTGTGTGTTTATACAATGGAGTACTACTCTGCCATAAAAAAGATAAATCTGAATCATTTGGAGAAAAATAGATGCACCTGGAGACAATTATTATGCTTAGCAAAATGAACCAGTCACAGAATGTGAAGTATCGCATGGTTTCTATAAGAACCAAACCACCAAAAAGAGAAATGGAAGACGGTAAGAAGATAGACTTTATGGAGAGGGAAAGGGGACGTGGGAGAGGGCTGGGGGAGAAGGGAAAAGAAAATAAAAACGATCCAGATGCAGTTTGGAAATACACCAATTTCTCTAGCTGATTTTTATTATTATGTATCCCAAATACAGGCTAATGAAAGAATAAATAAAACTTATCAGTACAATCTCTTCCCAACCCAGTGACACTATGCCATCTGTAAATTAACTTTATATGCTCTTTGAGGTTTTTCCCCCCTTTTAACAAGTTACATTTTTCCAAGGGTCTCCTAGAGCCAACAGGCTCTTTGCTATGTTTATTGTGTTTATTTTATTATGTACTTTATTGAGGATTGTAGAAGTGAGAATCCTCAGTCATCAGTATTATTTGATTCTTTGAACCTTCTGGCACTCTTTTCAAACACAACACTGCTGCTTTCCCTCCACAGACAGGATTTCTCTGAGTGGGAAACATCCCATTTCTCAGGTATTATCCCTGAATTAATCAGCTGGTATCTGTTAGCCTTTTTTCTAGAAAAAGACTCCAAGATCTTTCTAGGCCTAAAAAACAATGGAGAGCTCCGGACAGGTAAGGCAATACGGTATGATCACGTTTGCTGTTGTGTTTGTCACATCAAGTAAGCGAAATTACACCCATCAACCCTGCATCTCAGGTGTATCCACACCTTCGGTTCTACTGGATCCACCAAGCCAATATTGTCATCTCGGTTGACTTACCACACGAGGCTAATCCTTGGTCAGCGGTTCCCAAGTGTGCATCAGCCCCCCACCCCACCCGGGGAGCTTAGCTTGTGCCTGTATCTCATCTCTAGAAATCTTGATTTAACTGGTCCAGGTGCAGCTCTCAGATGACTTTTAATAAGCAGAAAGGTTTGAAATCCACTACCCCAGAGCGTGACTCCACCCTCCTCAGACCCCAGCACCCGTGCTGCAGGTTCTCGGCTGCCGGCTGCCTGTGCCGCCAGGTTGTGCTGTCGCCAAGCCTCTGCCTGGAGCTGATCTGTTCTCCGTGTCTCAGACAGTCTGGGCTCTCAATTTTTCCACGCGGGCTGTAGGACTCCCCTTTCTACTTGGTTTCTGGATAAAGCCTAATTTTTTGAGAAAAATTTTATATTTACAAAATATTTGAGCAGAAAGTACAAAATTCCTGTATTGACTCCCCATCCCCAGTGTCTCCTGTTGTGCTTATCTCGCACAAATGTGGCATTAATGTGACATGGTTGTTAGCAATTGCAGAGCCTACCTCGATACCTTATTATTTACTCCAGTCCCTAGGTTATCTTAAGCTTGTATACGTCTATGAGTTTTTATACATGTGTAATGTAAACCCATTTTTTAACATTACACTCTACTGATATGAGTGATATTCCATTATGTGGATGTGCAACAGATTATTTACCCCTTCACCCATTGGAGGGCATCTGGGTTGCTTCCAAAATTTGGCAATCATGAATAAGGATGCTGTAAATATTCATGTACGAGTTCTCATGTAAACATGTTTTCAGACCCATTTAGGTGAAGACCCGGGATATAATTTCTGAATTATATGGTCAGCATGTATTTTTCTTTGTGAGAAACAGTTTACCTGCCTTCCCAAGAGTCCACGTCACTTCGTGTGCTCACTGAAGTGCTCCAGAGCTCCTGTCAGGGCCCATACTTCTCAGCAGTTGGTGGGGGGGGGGCGCCAATGTTTTGGGTTTAATTCTAATAGATGGGTATTTGAACATATTATATTCTTATTTGTATGTTTTCTCTGATGAGATTTCTGTTCAGATATTTTGACCATTATTAATTTGACTCCTTGCTTTCTTATTGTTGAGTTTTAAGTGCTCTTTGTATATTTTAGGTATTAGCTCCTTATCAGATAGTATTTTGCAAATACCATCTCCCAGTCTGAGGCTTATCTTCTTATGCTCTTAACAGTGTCCTTTGCAAAGAAAAAGTTAGCTTTAATTAAAACCAGCTTTCCATTTGTGGTTTTATGCATTGTATTTTTGATGATGAATCTGTAGACTGAGCATCAAACCCAAGATTACTTGTTTTCTGTCTTACATGTTTTGTACAAAATTCCTAGAAGTTTTATGTTTGGTGTTTTGCACTGAAGTCCATAATACACTTTGAATCAAGTTTTGTGAAAGATAGGAGGTTTGCGTCTAGGATTTTTTTTTCACAGAAATCTCCAATTGTTCCAGCATCATTGATTGAAAAGACTAGCCTTTCTTGATTGGTTTTCTTTTAATACTTTGATTACTTTTGTGGCTCTATTTCTAGGGTCTGTATCCTGTCCCACTGATCTATTGGTCTGTTCTTTCACCAGTACCACATTTGTATTTGGATTGTTGTGGCTTTTTTTTTTTTTTTTCTTTTGAGGAAAGATCTCGCTAAGTTGCTAAGTTACCCAGGCTGGGCTCAAACTTGTGATTCTCCTGCCTGAGCCTTCCCAGAATGCCTGGCTTACAGACGCGTGTCTGTGGACCCAGCTACTGTGATTGTTTTAACAGAAATAATGTTAGTTTTCATTTCTCCTTGTGTGTTATGTTAGCGATTGAGGGTCTTTTGCCTTTCCACATAAAATTTAGAATTACGTTGCCAGTATCTATGAACTAATCTGTTGTGATCGGTCGTGGAATTGTGTTTAATCAATAAGTCTAATTGGGAGGAACTGATCTTTTACTGTTGACTATCCATAATCGTGGAAGAGCTCTCCATTTACTTAACACTTCTTTGATTCTTCTCATCAGAGTTTTGCAGCTTTCCTCATATAGATTGTACTAATTTTGTTAGATTTACACATCTAATTTTGTCATTACTAACGTAAATGATATTTTTTAAAAATTCAAACTCCAACAGCTTGCTATTGGTATGTAAGAAATCAGTATCATATTAATGTTATATCCCAAAACTGGTAAATCTAAAAACTGAATATCTGAAAGGCTGCTTTAAATAAAGTAGAATATGTTTTAGATTCTCTCTTTTTAATGGATAAGAACTTATACATGTAATTGATGAAGATATACATCGATAAGATATATAATAAATATTGTTATAACTGTCAAAATCTTAGAACACTCATTCTCTCCTCCTGTTTGAAACTAATAGAGAATTGAAGGCCTGAATTGATTAGGAAGTTATACTCAGAAAAGTATAGTGTCTTGTTCCAGTTAATACATCTTGTAGTTACCAAAACTGGGATTGGAATCCATAGCTATTGCCCAAAAAGCCCGTTTCTTTCCATGGCATCACTGTGACTCTTAGAGAGACACCTCCCCCCATGCCCACACACGCATGCATACGTGCCAGTGTTCCTCTGATTCCTGATTCTTGACTCTCTTGGTCTTCTTCACCTGAGCTTTTCTAGTTACTCTGATCCAAAGATGTGGTTTCTGTTTTTACCACTGATAATCATCCTGTCAATTCTACTGTCTTTCCTTTTTTATCTCTCTCAGTTTTCTTTCTTTCTTTATGTCTTAATTACACACACACACACACACACACACACACACGTATTGACAGTACTAAGGATTGAACCTAGGGTCTTGCACATGCTAAGCAAGTGCTCTACCACTGAGTTCCTCTCCAGTCTAAGTTGTGTTTGTTGTTTTTTGACATATTTAGTGGATCTTGCTGTAAAACCTTCCTCTCCCACCCTGCTTCTCATTCTAATGCCTAGATATTGTAAAATTCTGTGATACAGACAGTACTTTAAAGAAAGTAAAATCCATAAAGAAATTGTCAAGAGCCATTGCTAAAGTGTTCATTAGCAGTGAATTTTTTTTTTACCATTTTATTTTTATGGTTTTTTTTTTTAACAGAAAACTGTTTTGGGGAAATCAAGACCCTATTTTCCCTGTTTCGGACAGCGCTTTGACAACTCCGCTAACCAAAAGGATTTGCAGCCTGGCTCAGCCCAAGGCACTGTCCCGCCACTATGTTCCTAACAGGTGAGTGCTGGTGCTCCAGGCCAACCTGAGCTGTATGAGTTGCAAGTCAGCCTGGACTATACAGCAAGACTCTGTCTCAAAAAAACAAAAGGCCTTTCTAAACTTTTCAAAATAAGAATAGGTAACTTATTAGGTGAGTCTCCAGCTGTTAGAGATTTAGAATATATCCAGCTTTTGTATTATATCTAATACTGTTATGAATGAACTTATGTGAGTGTGAAATTTTCATGAATTTTAAGTTATACCCATGGTCTTGAGGACTGTGAACTAATTACTGTATCTATAAGTAAGAATATTGTAAAGGTTGGTAATTAATGAATTAGTTGCTATTTAATTAATTGATTTTTGTGCTGGGGATTGCACCCAGAGTCTCACAAAAAACTAAGCACACACTCTGCTATTAAGCTGTGCCTACCTATTTGCTTTTGGTGATGTTGGTTGAATGACTAAGTTCTCTGCTGGGCTGGCTCCAAGGACAGACTACTGAGTAGAGGAAGGAGGAGGCAGATAGGAGAAGCAGATAGGGAAAGGTAAATAACCAGTAAAAGACAAGGTATAATTACTCACCTGCAGTTTGGTTTCTGAGTGGAGGTGATCCTTTCTCTCTTTCTGTGCATAACTTTAGGGGAAAGTCAGCAGCTTTTTGGGGAAAGCGTCGTATGTTAGATTAGCCCTGTAGTCTGTCTTCACTTACTGAATTCTGACATTACAAACGCAGCCACGGGCATTATGCAAACTGAAGCTGCTTCTGTTTCCATAACACTTCAGGATTTTGGGATCTCTCAATCCTTTCTGCATATATATTCAGGAGATATATTAGTCTGTAGTTTTCTTCTGATATCTTTGTTTCTGGTTTTATGGTAATATTGACCTCATAGAGATAATTGGAAAATAAGTAAGTTGGTATTGATTTCTTCTTTAATTACTTGATGGAATTCATCAATGATATTGTTTGGACCAGAATTTAAAAACATATATATATGTATGTGTGTGTGTGCACGTGCACGTGTGTGTTTATAAATACACACAAACATGTACATATAGTTTATATAGAGACCATATTCAATTATTTTATATATATGGCTATTTAGATTATGTATTTCTTTGTGATTATTTATTGTTTCTTAAATAACATATTTTATGAGTTTTAAAATTTATTGACAAAAATTGTTTATATTTTCCTTTTAAAAGAAATATCCTCTGGCAACCTTCCCTCCCATTTCTGACGCCGCTGGGTTATCCCTTCTCTCTTTTTTGCTAATCATTTGGGCTGTAAGGTAACTTCTGTTTCATTGATGTTTCTCTGATCATTTCATTGTGGCTATTCCACATCCCTGGCACAGTTTCAATCTTTTCACAATTGTTGGTGCCTTTTTTTTATGCCCTAGAGTGTGGTCTATCTTGATGAGTGTTCTGCGTGCCCTTGGGGAGAATATGCACTTTCCCATTGTTGGGTGAAATGTTCTATAAATGTCCCTTAGGTTGGTTGGTGGTGCTGTCAGGGTCACATTCCTACTGGTCCCGTGCTTACTTTATCAGTCGCTGAGGGGCACTGCGATTGTGGATCGCCTCCTTGTGGGCCTGGCCATTCTTACTTAGCATACTTTGAAGCACTAGTATTTGATGTATGCAAGTTTAAAATTGTGTCCTCCTGATGAATTTACCCCTTTATTGTTACAAATCGGCCCTCTTTATCAGTGGTAAGATATCTTTTACTCTGACATCTATTTTGGTGTTAATGTAATAATGCCACTTTCTTTTTTATTAGTGGCAGCACATCTTTTTTAATCCTTTTAATCTATATGCATTTGTGTCTTTATATTAAAAGTACATTTGTTATAGGCAGCCTGTAGCCAAGTCTTGCTTTTTTATGTGTGTCTTTTAATCTAAGTGTTTAGATAATTTACATTTAGTATGATTACTGATATGTTTAAGATTACTGTATTCATTTTCTCTTTATTCATCTTTCTTGTTTTCTTTTCTCTCCTTATGCCTTCTGCTGAGCTGATTTTTAACTCCATTTTATCTCCTTGGTTGGCCTGTTCACTATACCTAGTCTTTGCCCTGAAATGAAGGGTAGAGTTAACAAGAACAATATTCTTATTTATCCTAAATAAAAATCTTAGTTAACAAATCTCAATAATGATTAAATAATATACATATCATGATTAACACAATTTTTTAAATAAACCTAAGAGTATAGGCTGGAGGAATAGCACAGCAGTTAAAGCACTTGCCCACTACTGTCCAGGCATGGTGGTGCACTCCTGTAATCTCAGCACTCAGGAGTCTGAGACAGAAGAATTGCTGTGAGTCCAAGGCCAGCTTGAGCTACATAGTGAGCTCAGGACCAGCCTAGGCTACAGAGTGAGACCTTGTCTCAAAAAAAAAAAAAAATTGTTTTAGAGAAAGAGGAGCCAACTGAAAACCTAATGGTTGTATCCTTTTCTAAACTAATTTTATTTCTTCCTATGTGGAAAATAGCAGTAAACAGGTGAACTGGCATATCTGCTCCCATATCTCTGAGAATCATGTTGGAAACTACTATGATTGTTTGAATTTATATTTGTTTCACTTTTTTCTCTTCTGCTACATGCAGGGAACAGTATTTCTATGGCTGTGGAAGAGAGTCTGGAATTTGGAAGATCTCTCTGCCTGCATTGTTTTACCGACCCTCCAGAAGGATCCAGAACCTGGCACAGCCCAATAGATTCAAAATACAGTATCTTCCAAATGGGTAGAGTATCTTGAGGGTCTCCATAAATCCTAATCTAATGTAATAGAAGGTCACAATGTTGTTGCTCTGATTTTAGAGTATACAATTTCATGTCCTCAAAAGTCTTATGTATCCCAAAATATCAGGTGAGAACGTCAGATATTTGTAGTAATTGAAAGTAAGCAGAACATCATCATCAATAATATTTTAATTCAAGTTGTGGGGAAGCTGAAAGTTACACTGAACCTTATCATTGTCAGCTAATTAAGGGAAACCTCTCAGTGGTAGGGTGCTTGCCTAGCATCGGTGGGTCCCTGGGTTCAATCCCCAGCACTGCAAAAACAAAGCAAATCACAAAAGGAAATGTGCAAATGAACATCAGAGGTTTTTGCAATTTGTAGGACTGTGTCTCCATGACTTTGCTTTGAATTTCTTTGTGTCTATAAAGACAGCCTAGGCTCAGCTCAGTAGTTCCCACACTTGCTTGGCGTGAACAGCTGGTTTCTTGGAGGATCATTTTTCTGCCATCCTGGCATGAAAGGGCAGAGGGGGCAGGAGTTTACATCACCACCTCAGCTCCACCTCAGATCATCAGGCATCAGATTCTCATGAAGGAGCTTGCAGCCTAGATTCCTCACATGTGTAGTTCACAGTAAGGCCATGCCCCTATGATAATCTAATGTGACTGCTGATCTGAGGGGAGGTGTAGCTGTAGGGAGCAGCTATACATAGAAATGAAGCTTTGCTTGCTTGTCTGCAGCTCACCTTCTGCAGATAGCCCAGTTCTAGTGGACTATGGACCAGCACTGGTCAGTGGCACAGAGGAACTTTGCCTAGCCACTGAGAGTTACGACTCTGATGTGCTTGTTAGGAAAGCCAATTCAGTTGTACACACAGAGTGTACAATTATGGGAGGAGACAGCACCATTATATGCTGCTTGAAACACATCAGTTTTATGTTTTCAGTATGGAAGTTCCATCTTAAGAAACTGATAAAGCTGGGCATGGTGGTCCACAGCTATATTCCCAGTGCTCAGGAGGCTGAGGCAGAGGATTGCTGGGAGTTCGAGGCCAGCCTCGGCTCCATAGTGAGTTCTGGACCCATCAGGACTAAATAGCGAGACCTTGTCTCAAAAAAGAAAAAAAGAAAAAGAAACTGATAATAAATTTGAGACTGCTCAGAAGGAAATAAATGATGCAGTGAGGCTCATGGAGACTATGTTATGTGAAAAATAGTCAAGGGAAGTGTTATGTTCAGCTCAGAGAATGATGCAAAGGAGCAGTGCCAGCTGTGTCCAAATGTTCAAATGCTTAAAGGGTTAACACCTACAAGGAAAAAGAGGTGGAAGAAAACATGTTGACCCTAGAAACTAGACGTAAAGCAAAGAGTTGACAGGGCAGCAGATATCAGCTAAGTGTAGAAAAATATTTCTGACCAGCTGCCCAGAAATAATTATCTGGGAAAAAAATGAGCCACAATTTCCATTCCTTTCAATATATTTTTTTGTTTGTTTCATGTGGGGGATTAAATTCAGGACTGTACATATGTTAAGCAAATGCTTTACAACTGACATACAGCCCTGGCCTCTTTTTAACCTTTGTTCATTAGCTTAAGGTCTTTAGTATGAACATCAGCTATTATATAATATTTTAACACAAAAAACCTCTTATGAGTTACTTAACTACAAACACAGTTTCCCTGAGGCTAAATGGTCCTTCTTTTGTGCTTTTTGATGATAAGATATTTGTTTCTCGTGGTTTTCTGTCACTTCTCTTTTGTTAAGAAGTTATTCTCTCACCAGCCGCTTTTCTAATCTTCTGTAAGTTGGAGGTAGGCATCCACACTTACCAGGATTGTGGAAAGGGCAGCAAAGCAGCAGTTAATGGGGATCTGTAGGACTTTCCCATGACGTAGTAGGTGAGCTCAGGTTTCGTGACACTAGAGGGGCTTATTCCCTAATGGGATCACCCGAAAGTTTGAGCAAGCTAAAGAAAGAATCAGCAAATTTCAAATCAGGTCTTTTGAAATAATCTGAGGAACAAAAGGGAAACAGAATGGAATCAAAGAGCCTCAGAGAGTGGCATATCAGAGACCTTGGCTGCACCCCAGAGGCCAGGAATATCAACATGCCCATGACAGAAATTCCTAACAAAAGGGTAAGATAAAGGGTCAGGATGAATATCTGAAGAAATAGTGGCCCCAAGCACACCAAATTTTATTAAAAATATTACACATTCCCAGAAACTCAACAAACTCTAAGGAAGATCCACCACATCTTGACACATCATACCCAAACTGTTAACAGCCAAAGACAGAGAAATCCTAAAGGCAACAAGAGAGAAGGGATTGATTACATACAAAGGATGTGCAACAAGAGAAGTAAGCGCTTTGTCAACAGGAGCCATCATGACCAAACACTTAAAGCATATAACACATTTATTTGGGGGATGATATAAGACATTGGAATAAAAGACTGCCAGCCAAGGATGCCCTATCCAGGAGAACTATCCTTTAAAAATGAAGACATTCCAAGACAAACAAAAACTTACTTGATTGAGATTTGCCTGCAGACATAACTGTGTAGCAAATGCTACAGGGAGTCCCTCAAGCTGAAATAGGAAAAAAAAGTTAGAAAATAACTTGATTCATAAAAAGAAATAAGGGAACCAATAGAATTTACCAGATAGGTAAATATAAATGTATTTTTGTTTATAACTCTTACTTTCCAGATTGATTTAAAATACAACAGCGCAAGGCACAAATTCTTAATCTACTTTGGTAGACATACAGTGTGTTTTGGAAAAGCACAAAGGAGAGGGAGGGGTTGGCTGTATAGGAATGAAGTTATATAATATAAAAATTAATTTGATATTAATCTGAACTATATTGATGTAAATTAACAAGGGAAACAACTAGGAAAATATTTTTCATGAATATTCTAGAAACTATTTACATTTTTGCACATTTTGAAGGGTAAATTTTATGATATGTTAATTATACATCAACAATAATAATAAAGCAACTAACAGGTAACCCCAAGAGGGTAATCATGTGTTTTAGAAAGCTTTATTTTTGATATTAGGTTTGTAGCTTTGTCAGTTGATTGGGAACATTTTGAGCACAGTAGGAAACCTAGGAAGAGGGTCTGTGACAGTTGGCCAAGTAGCTGGGAGTTATGACCAGCATTATTTGAAACTGATGTACACAGAGACTGGAGGTGACAAAGATTTTTAGGTCAGGGATCTAATATGAATCTCTGGTAGGAATGAGGTATTTTTCAAACTGCATGTCACACACCATGCATAACGGGTCATAAAAATCAATTCCAAATTTTTACTTAATGAAGTCAAATAAAAAATTTTAAATCAGAATATATGATATAGGATAACATTGTTTCATGCATATAAATATATATACCATACCACGGTATGAAATGTACTTTTTGACTGTGAGTTAGCTAATCTGCTGAAAGTACTAATGAAAGTGGGAAAAAGTCTTAAGTAAAAACTACATACAATTGATAGGAGGTTCATTATAGCAATGAAAAAATTGTTATTGTTCTTCTGTCCAACCGTTACAGTATTTCCATGTTTTCATGTTTGCATGGGCCCTACAGCAGTCGTGCAAGAAAATCTCTTCGCTTCTCTCAACCTTCCCCTCGGATTTTGCGGCTCTCAATAGCCAAGGACACAAATCCCAACTATGTTCCTCCGAAAAGCGTAAGTGCTCCCGCGTGAAAGATGTAGCTTCTGCTTGACTTGGTGACATGGAACTCTCTTGTTTCTAAGTGCAGATTTTCTTCTTTCTGCGTATTTTCCCCTCTTATCCAGTGATCTTTTCTGACTCTTGTCCTATGCCTAATGTATTGGTCAGGAACGGATCAGAAATGCGGGTGCATGAAAGGTATATAGAATGCAGCATTTATTATAGAAGTTAGCCCTAGGTGACTGTAGGAGTTGGGGGAGTGTCCTTGGCAGCCTGGTAAAGCAGCTGGGAAGTCCTGCGAGTAGGTCGGGAGCTCCCTGGAGGGCCCATGAGTGCAGGGAATCTGACCTCCTCAGGGGTCAAGGGTTCTAATGATGAAGAAGGCTCAACTGTATCCAGAGGCTCAAAGTCCCCCGCTTCCCTGGGCTTAGGTTCATAAGCTCCCACATTTCCAAGTCCCACTCTTTCCCAACCGTTGCTCAAACTTTAACACAAGGAACTCTGCAAGTTCAACGTTTTTATTGTCAATGTCATTCCTCTACCCACAGAATCAGATTCTGCTTTTCAGAATTGTCTTCCTGGTCCCTTATTTCCACCTTACAATGGATGGAATTTGAAGGCCTGACCTGGTTATTTCTTTCCCCAAACTCAGCAAGGCACTCCGAAACAACAAGCCAATCCACCAAACTTCTTTATCTCGCTGGCGTGTTCCCTGCAGCAGCTGTTGGTAGCTGTGCATGTTGTTTTCCGTGCCATGCAATGTCCACCATGCTATGGGTCTTCAGTGCCTGTCTATTTTAACCACCAACAATTAATAAGCAGTAAGCTTGCTTATTAATGCCTTTAAATCTGATCAGGTCTCGGCTGGTAAGTACTCAGGTGTCTGAAGCTGAAGGAGGCCAGAACCACCCGAGGCCCCCCTGTACCTGACTTTGTCAGCTCAGGCTGCTGTAACTGTAGGAGCTGGTGGAGGCGTCCTTGGCAGGCTATGAGGGCTGAGGGCTGACAATGAAGGGCTAGCCAGTTCTGCAAGCTGGGAAGTCTCGTATTAGGATGCAAGAGCATTCTGCTACTGGGGAGGGCCGACACCCTAGCTTGCAGATCGCCATCACCCTGCTGTGTGCTCATGTACAGGACTTTTCTGTTTAACAGAAAGAGAGAGAGACAGAAAGAGGAGAGTGGAGAGAAGAGGTGAGAGAGAGACAGAGAGACAGAGAGGAACAGAGACAGAGGGGCAGAGAGAGGAGAAAGAAGAGAAAAAAATCAGGTTCCCTCTCCTCTTCCTCTTCCTTCTCCTTCGACCCCTTCCTTCTTCTCCCTCCCCCGCCCCTCCTCCTTCTTCTTGGACACACTAATCTCATTGTGGGGACTCCACCTTCATGACCTCACCTAAGCCTAATTGCCACTCAGAGGACCCAGCTCCTAATTACCATCACACAGGAGGTCAGAGCCTCAACATAGGACTTTCTGAGAGACACAAACATCCCGGCCACAAGGACACCTGCACGTGGTACTAGCCTGGGATGACTTGAGGCTGGACTCAGCTGGTGGTAGGTACAAGAGCATGAGAGCCCCTTCATGTGCTCCTATAGAGGAGAGAGAGAGAGAGAGAGAGAGAGAGAGAGAGAGAGAGAGAGAGAGAGAGAGAGAGAGAGAGAGATGTGGCCTCCTCAAGTGGTGTAGACCTCTCTTCAATGGCGGCTTGTCCTAGAGGGCTAGCCTAGAATGGAGTATCCCCAGCCAGGGTCAGAGTCAGCGCAGTAAGGAAATAAGTGAAAGCTGAGTTTTGTTCTGGGCATGACCCTGGAAGTCACATGCGTCTTTAATCCTACCCTGTTCATGGCACAGCTGGTGTAGACCTGGCCAGAGTCAAGGCAGGTGGGACACAAGCCTCCCACTTGATGAAGGAAGTGGCAGACCTGCCACCCCCTGGTAGGAGTCTTTTGGTATCTTCAAGTAAGGGTACTAATTAATAGTTCTGTGTTTTAAACTTTATTTTTTTTCCTTAGGCTCTTAGATTTAGCTTGCCAATTTTATTTACAACTCTAGCAGTTTTTGAGTCCTGAATAATATTCCCAAACCTAATAAAATATCTTCAATTTGAACTATATTTATGATAAATTTATTTTATTTGACTTATTTTAAGTACTTTACTTCAACCAATAATAGCAGTAGCAAACAAAGCCCTCTGAAAAGTTAAATAATTACTTTAAAATTTGATATATTAAACTTATAAATATGGAGAAACTGAAGGGTTTTTTAATGGTCAAAGAATGAACATAAACAAGATTTTAATTTTAGTGTGATAATTCTAAATCAATTCCTTAATTATAAATTTTAAATTGCTACTGTGAATTCACCACTCTAGTAGAGCAAGTTCTCTTAAACATGCCCTTATTTATTTCAATGTGCATATAGTTTGCGTTCAGTAATTTTAGACGTACTGAGGAGCTGTAACAGTTACCATTTTGGTTCCTGTTCTTATCATTGCCCTCCCGTGTGCATGCTATGTACCTACATGTGAGCATACAACTTTTCCCTGAACAATTTTTGAGAATAAGCTATAAATATATCCCCTTGCTCTTAAATGCTTGTGTCAATTTCCTAAGAAAAAGGACCTTACCTCATTAAATCCACAGAAATACAAATTCAAAATCAGAACAGTTAACACTGATAAGATATTGCTATATCCACCCTACAACCTAAACATCAATCTCGTGATTCAGTTCTCTTAGTTGCTTAATAATTTTCCTCAGATTAATTATGACATATGTCCACAAAGGAAGCCAAGTTCCTGTCACAGACACGTGGGGTCACTGGCACCAGACTTTGGATGGATGAGCTAGGGGGGTCCTTTCACCTCGGCGGTGGCCTTGCCGAGTTCCTTCTTACAGTAATGTTGTCAGAGCCCTCAGAATTTAAACACAGATGGTCTTGGTTCACTTAGCCCATGTCTGTGGTACCCTGTTTACTCACATGGGTCTGCAACTCCTACTCACGTGAGTTAACACGTCTGGATATTTTAAATCGTTGACTTTATGAGATTTTGACTCTTCCCACCGTTCATTTCATAACTAGCAGAAACCTTTGATGGTACGCACTTAACTTGGGATATCCACCCCTGGTTTTGTCAGACGTGCTGTCTTAAATTATAGCATCATTCTACTCCTACATCCCTCCCCCTTCATTCTCAATCTCTGTAACTTTATGAGAATAAAAATTCTAGAAATAAAATTACTCAATCAAAGGAAGGATAGGAACACTTTTGAGGTGATTTATATAAAATTCCAAAATGTGTTTCCAAAAAAATGATTTTGATTTATGTATTCACTGCACTGTTTGGCAGCCTTTTTACTGCACTCTCACCAGCACTGCAAAAATTGCTAATTGTTTTATGAAACAGTATCTCATTCTATTTATTTATTTATTTAGAGACAGGGTCTTGCTCTGTATGCCAGGCTGGTCCTGAACTCACTGGTGTAGCCTAGGCTGGCCTTGGACTCAGGACAATCTGCCTGCCTCAGCCTCCAGAGTGCTGGGAATACAGGCCTGTGTCACCACTCCCAGTTTTATGTGGTGCTGGGGAATTGAACTCAGGGCCTTGTACTTGCAAGGCAAGTGCTTTAACTGTTGTACCATTGCTCCAGCCCTTATTTTTATATTTTTCATGACTAATAAACTCAAATAATTATCCACATTTATTTGCCATTATATTTTTCTTTGATAAATCTATTCATGGCTTCTTTTTCCCACTGCTTTGTACATTTTATTGATGTAAAAATGTTTTTTACATATTAGGGAAATTAGTTCTTCGCTTGTTATATATGATGCCAATCTTTTTCCAAGTTAGGATTTGAAATTCTTGAATTATGGTTTATATAAAATGCAGAAATCTTTGATATGTAGCTCAATAAGCTAACAGATGCACATGTTTATTCAAGAGCCAGAACATGCAGGATGCTAAAGTTCCAGCTCTGATTCCAGAAAGTCTCTGCCTATTTCCATTCAATTCTCACTCCACCCCTTACCAGAGGCAATTGCTGTTCATACTCCCATCTCCACTGTCTGCCCTTGAACTTGACTTCAATAGAATCATACGGTGCACACTCTTTAGCATGTGCCTTCTTTTGCTCAGCCATTTTTTGAGGTCCATGCATACTATTGAGTGTATCAACAGATTGTCCCTTGTTATTGGTAAGTGTTATTCATTGTAATGCTACATCGTGTCTGTTTACCCTTGTAGTACATTTGGCATGTTTCTCAATGGTCTATTAGGAATAAAATTGTTTTTACACTCATGTGCAAATCTTTTTGTGAGCATGTTTTCATTTTCCTTGGGAACTGTTGAGTCATGAAGCGGCTGCAGAGACAGCTTTGTAGGAAGCTGAGGCTATGTACCAAAGCATATGTATCCTTTTCATTTCTACAGCTGTGTGTGAGTGGTCAAGATGTTTCTTAGACTCACCAATGTTTGGCATTATCCGTTTTGTTTCTTAAAATTCTAGCCATTTTGGTGATATAGTAGCATCTCATTCGTGGCTTTAATTTACATTTCCAGATGCTTATCATGTTGAGTATTTCACATATATGCTTATTGGCATTTGTTTTCTTTAGAGGCATTTAGTAGTGTAGCTTCTTCTGGATTTCTACTTCACAAACATTTTGTATTCGAATACTTTTTCCATCTAGTTAAGCTTGTACTCGTTTTAAAAATGAGTTGCAGCATTTTATTAATTATTTGCAAACAGTATTTATTCTGAATTCATGTCCTTTGTTAAGGTTGTGTATCTCTGTATATATTTTCTTTACATCTAAGGCAACTCTGTTAGGTTCATTAATAGTATCTTTTGATTAGACAAATATTTTAAATTTGTTGAAGTTTAATTTGTCAGTCTTCTATGGTTCATATTTTTGGTCTCCTAAGAAATCTTTGTTTGCACTCAGCTTGTGAAGGTATTCTATGCCTTCTTTTTTTATAATTTTTACTTTTGTGTTTATGTGTACAATCCACTTTTCATTCTTTTGTGTATGTGTGTGTTTGTGTATGAAGTAGAGGTTGAGGTTTGGCTTTTTCCCACATGCATATTCAGTTTTTCTAATTAGATGAATTAAATGAATTTCTTTTCCTGATTGAATTAGTTTGGATTTGTTTCTAAACTCTGAATTCTGTTCTAAATATTTACTTCTCTATTCTCCCTTCTTATTGAAGCATGTCTTATTATATGATCTTATTATATGAACTTGCTATGCAGACCATGCGACCTTGACTCAGTTCTCCTGCCTCAGCCTCCCAAAGCTGAGGTTATGCTTTACTTGTCTATTCTTCCATCAGTATTACACAATCTTGACCATTATAGTTCTAGAATTTGTCTTGAAATGTGATGGTTTAAGTACTTCAGTTTTGTTCTTTTCCAGTTTTCTTGGCATTTTAGAATCAAAATGTATTATTCTTTGTTATGTCTGAGGTAATATAATTATTAAGAAATACTTATTTAATGAATTGAGTTAATGAATGATTATTGTATTATATATTGAAAGCCTTAATTGAAGTCAGTGGTTGGCATGTATTTCTTCAGTTTGCTCCGAGCCTACTGGAGACAAAGCTTCATTCATAGGAAATGCTTCAACTGCTTAATTAGTACGTCACGATGTTGTACAGACACGTACGACCTTCAGTTTGGATCCAGGTTTCACCACTTACTAACTACACGTGCTTAAGTAAAGGGCTGACCCTCCACTGCCTTGGTGTCCCCATAGTGTAACAGAAATAGAAATTATACTCCAGATGAGGAATAGATTATTAATATGTGTGAAACATTGTCATTATTAACATCACCATCATCATTTGAAATTGGAAAATTTAGTTTTCTATTCATGTTTAAAGTCCTATTTTGTTTCATTATTGACTTTATTTCTCTTAAAGTCCTTATACAAACAATTACTTAAATACAAGTACTTTACATAGATGATCGTGTAATTTGAACAAACTTCACAATTAAGATATTGGGAAACCGAGTTAGGAACATGGCTCAGGGGTGGAGCCCTGGCATGGTGTGAGTGAGGCTTGGGTTCATTCCCTGGAACTTTCCATCTACCTAAGACAAGAATTATTTCAGGTTCCGGTGGAGACATGTGGGCCTGCTTGCTTCTTGTCAGCTTTGATTTCTCTTTCTTCCTATTCCCATTTGAAGAGTCACTCGGCATAGTGATTTATGATAATGTGAGTTCCTAAGGGCCAGAAATAATCAAGAACAAAGCACATCAATCACTGAAGTGTTCTCAGGTGATGGGGCTCAGCTTTCCTCCTTGGCTGAGCTTGTCAGTCCACAAACCAACATTTAACATTTATTTCCGACTTAATATATAACATTGTTTGCTACTTCCACTACATCTTCAGTCTAAAGGGTAAGTTCTTGGGAATCTGGCTTGGAATCTATGCAGTCTACTTTGAGAGAGATGGAAATTGATCTTTTTACTGTGATCAAGGGTTACGTTAAGATTCTTGAGATGCCCATCCGGAGGTCAGGTGATGCTTTGTGGTCTTCAGCTAGACAGTGTTTAGTATTTGATATTTACAGGTACTTCTTTTCTCTTCCCTAGATTGATACCAGAATTTCCATCACTACTCTGAGTGCTGTTGCAACTCCAAGAATTATAGACCTTGCCCACCCAAGGATCAAGTTAGAGGGTCTGTGCTATGAGAGACAAAAGTGTGAAATGCCCGTCCGTCCTGTAAGCCATCACTGCCATGCCTACAGTTCTCTAATTACTCCTGAGGCACCATTTTGCTTCTATAGGCATATCCCACAATCATCAGAAAATAGATTTTTTTGAGATAGGGTCTTGCTCTATAGTCCAGGATGGTCCTGAACTCATATGGAGCCCAGGCTGACCTGAGACTCATGGTAATCCTCCTGCCTCAGCCTCCTGAGTGTTGGGATTATAGGAGTACACCACCATGTTCACTTTGGAAAATAGATTCTTTAAAAATGGCCTGTGGCATAAAGGAAGACCTAGATATTCTTAGTGTTATGCCTAGTGTTTCTGCTCTAGTAGCTGTCCCAGGGAGGCTGGGTTATACAGGGCGAGAATGGGAGCAGGGCAGTCAGTTAGGAGTCCACCGCGGTGATCTAGGAGAGAAGCAGGAGTCGCTCAAGTGAATGATGGCTGTAGAGGCACGGAGACATGGTGACATTTGGGGTGTATCACTGTCTCTTTCTCTTCCCTGTAGATAGTCTCTGCTGCCTTGCTCACCAAACCTAGTCCCCGAATAGTAGCTCTAGCTAAACCCAAGCCTCTTCATCAAGATTATCTGCCTTTCCGTGATGCCAAATGGCCGGTATCTCATGCTGCTGCCCACTATGAAGTATCTCCCAGGATTCAGGAACTAGCTAATCCAAGCTCAAGGTATGTCACTTTAAGGCGATAATGGAACAGGAAAGGCTAGGGCTCTGGGGAGGGGGGAAGACTGACCCAACAAGGCCAGTGAAAACAGGCGAAGAAATACAAACATTGTAATGGCATTTCTGTCACATTACGGCAAGTATGTTGTCCTCTTCCCAGGTTACCACTGCAGGCTAGGGCACTAGGGACTGAAGCAGATCTAGGAGGCAGTTCTATAAGCACGGACATGAAATTGTTTATCTAACATATACTTTGAAGCTAAAGAAGCTACAGAACAGAGTACGTAAGAACTACATATGTGCCACATGTTTCTTTGCATGTGCTTAAGAAGCTAGTAACCTTGGCTGCCTTTGGGGCCTAAGGACCTGGGATACAGGAAGATGTCTTTTTCACTAAGTAGGCTTTTATACTTGTTCAGAGATTTTGTACCATGTGTATGTATGGACTATTTCAAATAAGTAAGAAAACACAATCAACAAAAAAGAATCTGCCTCCCATTCCTCATTACCTCTCGATCTTCAGCTCACCTTGTCCGACTCCCCCATCCTGTTTTTAGGTGTCATTAAGAAAACCTAGAAATGGCAGGAAAAGTGCAAGTCTTGAGCCCAGGAGAAAGAAATATGCTGGTCCTTATACAGTAACATGTTCTAAAAAGTATTATAGTAGCTGGGCCCAGTGGTGCAGGCCTATAATTCCAGCACCCTGGGAGGCTGAGGCAAGAAGATCACAAGTTCAAGCCCAACCTGGGTAAGTTAGTGGTTTAGAGAGACCCTGCCTCAAAATCAAAATCAAAATGGGCTGGCAGTGTAGCTCAGTGTATAGGTCCTAGTCTCAATCCCCATTACCAATAAATAAATAAATAAATAAATAAATACATTTTTAGCTTTAAAAAAATAAAATTCATCATGAAATGAATCGAATTCCTTGCTCACTGAAGAAGGGAGGAAAATGCTGGCGGGCCTTATTGAGATTCTATCCCAGTGTCCCAGTGGCAGTGTTATGTGGTGAGCAGGTGCTGAGGGCGATATACTTCATTAGCTTTTTTTTTTTTTTTTCAAGAGCTAGGAGTTTTTTTCTAGTGGTAGAACTCTTGCCTAACATGTGAAGCAATCCTGGGTTCAGTCCCCAGCATCAGAAAGAAAAAGAAGGTAAAACAAGTGAGGTTTCTTTTTCTTTTTCTTTTCTTTTTTTTCCATTAGAAGACTGTGTGACTTGTTCTAACATACGAAGTTTCCGGAATTTACTTTCTGTGGAAAGAGCAGAGGCTTTTGAATCTGACAGTCACATTTGAGCACAGGTCACTCTTCTGACCTTTCTGTACCCTCACTTCACTGCCTATCAAGAGGAGGGCACGAAAACCAGACTGAGGCATTGTCCTAGAGTTCAACATATAGCGGTGCCAGGGAAACATGGGCTTCCTTTTTGGTTCGTCTGATTTCAGCTTGGCTTTCCCCTCCTGTTTCAGGGGTCCTATGCACATTGTGTATTATGATCCTGACGTCTTTAAAGTCAAGCCTGCTGCTTTGAAAGCACAATGCTCCGCGCGGGTTCGGGAGTTGGCAGAACCTATCGTACGTTAGATGCAGAAAGTCACCTCAGCCGGACACTCGCTCTGTATCAAGAATTTGTATTAGATGACTTAGTCCCCTACCCTGGTATTGTTTACACCCTCTCCAGCCCCTCAAATATCAGCCCTCCAAGAAACGCCACAATGAGTCTCTAATGTCAATTGCTGTTACACCTGTAGCCATATTGTTAGCAACTCTGGGGGCTCAGCATGCAATAAAGAAAAATGGAAAACCTGCCACATTGTCCTTACTACTCTCCACCTCGTTGCATGATGACCACCTCGTTGCTATGGCTCTCCTGAGGACACTTTCTCTCCATGGTCTCCATGGTCTTTGCTTCATTCTGCATCAGTTCCTCCTCCTTTCAGTAAAAATGCCCAGTTTCCTTGTGGATATTACTTTCTCCTCATTGCTTAAACAGTTTGGGGATATTCATGTAAGGTGTTCTGGACATGGGATACACACATGACTCAAGCCGGCTAGGCCCATTAAACTGTTCCCTGGGGCTTTGGATCCTAAGTAGAGTGTTACATTCCTGGAGGAGACGGAGCTGATGTTTCCCATTCTAGGTGCACTGGTAGGGTTTTATTTCACTTCTACTGTGTGTTTCCGTGGAACTTCTTTGAATGCTACTCAGGTCCTTAAGCTTAGAAACTGCCTATAGATCCTATTGTGGTTTGGATCTGGAATTTCCTCTAAAAATATCATATATTTGGATGTTATGGATTATCTTTGGAACCATGTGCTGTTAGGTGATGGGGCTGTGGTCTGGAGGGGTGGATTATGGGCATGCAGTGGATTATAGCTGTGTGGTAGAAGTCAGGCACATGGTAGATTATAGATTACAGCAAGTGGCAGATTAGGGGCTTAATCCTGGAAGGAGCAGAGCACTGAGGCTGGACCTGGATGAGGTGGGTCGTAGTATGTGCTAGTTCTGCCTGTGACACTTTGAGGAGCTGCCTCCACCTCATCCTCTCGGCCATGTGCTTCCACCATGGCTACCTGCTGATGAGCAGACCTTGGCAACATCCACATGATGCTGGCTTTAAAGGCTTGCAGAGTGCAAAAGCTGTGGGGTCATGGGAGCTTCCACTGAGATTTCAGAGGAAGGACTTGGAGACCAGGCCAGGTGCCCCTGGGAGGGCAGTGCAAGCACCTGTGACAGAGAAGCCTAAGGTGCAGTGAAGATCCGAAAAAATTTGAAGAAGCCAGGAGCATGAATCATCCCTTGAGAAAGGCTGCAGGCCATGTGGATGAGCCTGAGAGAGAGAAGATGAAGATTGCAGCAGGAGGTAACACAGTAGGAGCCGGGCCATCCAAGCCCTTTGGAGCTCACACTACCACTGCCACAGTTCACCCTGGGTGCTGGATACGAAGCTACAGGATTTAACCCTTGCCCTGCTTGGATCAGAACTAGTTCTGGCCTGATTGCTTTCTGTCCTCCTATTCTTCCCTTTTGGAATTGGAATGGTTATCCTGTGTCATTATATGTTGTAAATATTTAAACTTTCTTTGATTTTCAGAGAAACTCACAGATGAAAATCTGCCTTGCATCTCAGGGAACACTTTGGACTTGGACTTTTTTTTTCCTTTTTTTTCTTTTTTTTTCTTTTTTTAGCAGTGCTGGAATTGTTTGGCAACTTTTAGAGAAGGACTGCATACATTTTGCATGAGTCTTTTGGGAGCCAGAGGTGGAATATTGTGGTTTGGATCTGGAGTGTCCCTCCAAACTCTCATGCATTTGGACATTATAGATTGTCTGTGGAACCATATGCTGTTAGGAGATGGCCTGATCTGGAGGGGTGGGTTATATGTATGTGGTAGAAGACAGGCACATGGTAGATTATAGATAATAGGCATGTGATGGATTAGGACCTTAAACCTGGAAGGGGTGGAATACTGAGACTGGGCCTGGAAGGGGCAGGTCACTGGGACAGGACTTGGAAGGGTGTGTGTTAGTTCCACCCTTCCTCCCTCCCTTAACCTCCCATGTGATGCCGTGAGGTGCTGCTGCCACCTCTGACTCTCTACCATGTGCTTGCACCATTGATAGCTTCTGATGAAAAGACCTGGAACTGTGAACTAAAATAAATCTTCCTCTATTAAATTGTGGGTGTTGGGTATTCTGTTATAGCAATGAATAAGTAACTAAGACAGCCTCCAAATAAATCTTTTGTAGCAGATGGAAGAACACTTCAAGAATGAAAGAAGGCCATTTTGATGCAGAAAAGGGCTGTGGGATGTCAGAGGAGGCTTAAGGAAGGGAGCCAGAGCATGCAGAGCACTGGAGTTCGAGTGAAGATCAGACTTCCTACAACCAGTGGAAAGCTCGTGACGTGGTTTAAACATAGAGATGACATGATTAGGAGCCTTTTGAAATGATCACTCTGACAAATGAACTGGGGATGGACAATGGACAATGGACAGTTTTGCTACCAGGTTCCAATTCTGTTGGGCTTTTGTGGCAGGTTTGTGCCTACAAGTTCAAGGAATGAAATTGTGGATAAAATGAGGCAAGTTGTGAAGAGGTCACTTTATTGCAGAGGAGCAGATTTTCAGGAGAAGGGAAAGAGACAGGAAAGCTCTTGGTGAACCAAGAGGGGGTTCCTAAACTGAAAAAAAATCCCCCTAACTCTTTGTCTTATATTGTGTATGAGTGGGTAGGGGAACTTGTCCCTCAAACTGGTTTCAGTCTCCAATTTCCAAAACTCTTCATCCCCCCAGTTCATCCTATTGTTCTGGTAACAAGTTTTGCTGTTGCCCGCTGCAGGGTATCTCACAGGACAGCCAGTTGCTGTGTCTGTGGATTCTCCGTTTCTGGGGCACCCTAGCCCCTCACTCCCTGCAGCCTCCCTCACAGAGCTCGTCATGCCTCTCGTCCTCCTCCACACAGCTTGAAACGCAATGAATTGATTTTATCTGGACTTTTTTCCATTTAATATGTTCAGACAGTGGTTGACTTCAGGTAACTGAAATTTTAGGAAATGAACCTGAAGACAAGGAAGAACTATTGTAGTTAATATAAACAGGCAATACACTGATGGAAGAGAAGACTGAAGTTTGGCCTTGGGCCAGAATGAGGCAAGGCAAGTGTTTTTGACAGCAGAAATTTCCAGGAGCTTCTGAGCAAGTCCTTGGCTTTGGCCTGCTGAAAAAGCAGGTACACTTCTCCTTCATTCAGGTGTTTTAAAGCACTCCCTGTGAATTCATGTGAATCAGTTCACAGCTGACCTGAACCAAATGGCCCCCGGTTGGCCAGTAAGAATCTGTGTTCATGGGGTGGAAGAGTGAATTGGCCTCAAGGCCAACCCTCCCACCTTAGCTAACTCCGCTCCTCCTTCCAGAAGGCTTGCCCTCCTAAGGGACCATTCGAGGAGGTCCTGGCCCAGGGCCATCATTAGCAGCAGAGAGGAGCCCGGGGCAAAAGGACAGGGAGCCTGAAGACACAAGTTCTTTCATGGCTTGTTGTTTGCCTTTCCCATCTAGAAGAGATTGCCAGGTGAGAGAATGTCCCCACCCATCAGCAGCGTGCTCTTGCCTGCCTACAGCTCTCCATTGCCAAGGTGTGGCCTGCTAAAATTGCCAGGATGTTGGGCATCCTGGGCAGGATCCAAGACAGGGCAGATGCCAGGCCAGGGAAGGAGAAAGGTGGCTTCGGGGAATAGGAGAAAGCTAGGGCTCAGTGGGAACTGAGGAGCAAGTCACCCCTTGATGCCTGGGACAGAGAGGCAGTGGGGAACATTTCTATACAAAGGGCCGGGGTGACTCCGGCTGGGCAGGTGGACATCGAAGGAGAGTAGTACAAACTCCAGGCAACTGAGCTCTTTTTACGTAGTGATCTGAGCTGATGGGAGTGCTTTGGGGCGTGGGGAGCTTCAAGCAATATCTGCCTTGCTTCCAGCAAACTTCAAGGGCGGCCTAGCTCAGGGAGCCATCTTACAATCAGACTTCTCTAGGATTTTACTGTAACTGACATGGCCAAATTAAACTTTAAAAGTTAAGAGTTTTTTCTTTTATAAGTAAGCAAGTTCTCCAGACCTTCTCCTGCTGAGCACACAACTAATACCCTCGCTCTTCCCAACTCAGTGATAGACTACGCACATGTCCCACAGGAAGCCCTAGTGTCCTTCCACAGGAAACAGAGATGAGCTGAAGATGGCGGGGAGTGGCGAAGCAGACTCAGAGTGGGCGTTATCTCTGCGTCCCCCTTTCTGTTCTTTGCTATAAGGGATTATTACACACCTGTACACGGAGAGATGGTGATTTGAGGCAAATAAGTTCCTCCATCTCCTCAGAAAAATCTTCAAATAATCCTGTTTCCTTTTCACCAAAATAAATGATCTCCTTTGATTCAGTTAATGGCAAGCATACAAATCTGAGCATATGCTCCCAAGTGGCTGGTAACATTACTGTGCAGGGACAGAATTGGTGATACGATTTCAAAAGTTATGGGGAGGTAGTGTGGACATGCGACTGGAAGTATAGATCCTGAAATTGGCACAGTAGGATTTGAACCCTGGTCCTACCACTTCATAGTTCAGCATCTTTAACCTCTCTAGGGCTTCATTTCCTTACCTTCAAAATGAAGTTAAGGAGGGTACTATTCAATAAGGGAGAGCTGTGCAAACCCTGGGACTGGGGAGGACACACAACAGTGCTGGTTCCCTAAGCACTACCAGGCGGCTTGGAGGCAAGCAGGGCTGAGTCTGCTGAGCTAGAGCAGTGCTGCCTTCATAGCACCTCGTCCCCGGAGGGCAGCGTGGGATATCTATGAGGTCCGGGTGGGGTTCTGGTCCGGGGCAGGTCTTCAGTGGGAAGGCTTGCTTAAGACTCGACAGGAAACTGGTAGACACTGCAGGTGAGGACTTCAGTGGGAGCCTGGGGAAGCTGCCAAGGCTAGTGTAGTACTTTCAGAACAATAACAACAATGGTTGTATGCAACTTCTTCCAGGCCATTTTACTGGAGGCAGTGCAAAAGTAAAGTCATGTTCACTACACAGTAGATCATGTGGGTGTAGATGGTTGAGCTCCAAGCTCTCCCAACTTACCTCCAACACTGTGAAGATGAAATGGAACAAAGGAAGGAGTGTTCAGAGAACAGCATGGCTCATGATAAATACTCAATGGTCGGTACCATTAATGTTGTGAATATTCCATGCAAACCCCATTCTGTCTTGCCAGCTTATTAATGCTTAGAATTCCTACTCCAGAACTACTTTCTCATCACCTAAACCTTTATCTCTTTTGAAAATGCAAACACAGGCAGTAGAGGAGCCACGTTAAATCTTAAAGCACTTACACCTCAGCATGGGGGTGTTTAGGAAATCCCAAATGAGGACCCTGGAAGCCTTGTGTTCTGAGCCTTCTGCAGCCCTTCACAGAGACAGCACCGTATACCAAGCAAGGTGGACCAGAGGGACACCCAGAAACTCTCTGTCTCGCACCCTCAACAGAGGGGTGGCTGCTCCCCTGCCTCAGAAGCTGTGCCTCCTGCTGCAGCAGGGGGCTGGGAAGCTGCAGGCCAGAGGAGAGAGGCTTATCTTTAGAGAAGCAGTCCAGTCTGTTCTTGAATTCACACACTACTTCCATGCAGAGTCAGTTAGACATCAGCAGGCCTGAGGGACAAAAAGAGGGAGTCCAAAATAGCACGCGTACATCTGTATGAAATCCAATTTCCTCTAGCTTTTAAAATGTGTTCCTTTAGCTGGGGCCATAGCTCTGCGGTTCAACTGCTCGCCTACCATGCACAAGGTCCTGGATTCAATTCGCCAGAACCACATAAAAGTTAAATGGGTGGGATAATACATGTCTGTAATCTCAACACTCAGGAGGCTGAGACAGGAGGATTGCTATGAGTTTGAGACCAGCCTGAGCTACATAGTGAGTTTAAGACAGAGCAAGAACCTGTCTAAATAATAATAATAATAAATAAAATAAAATGTGTTTCTTTAATATTAATGAAATCCCTGAGTTCTCATTCCCCTTCCCTCTGGAGCAAAACAAGCAAGGAGAGGAGTGGTGGGTGGAGGACAGAGAAACAGCCACGGCCAGGCCTTCCAGGTGACCACGAAGACCTCATGTAAGGAGCACAAAAGGGTGCTGCTCAGGGCTCCAAGGTGTGGGAGACCCCTCTACTCCAAGATCTTTCCCCATCAGCCTTTATCAGCCAATGCTGATGCTCAAGGCAAGAAGGAGACTACATTCCTAAAAAATACAAGAGTATATAATTCACGATTTCTGACTATAGGTACAAAGTTGTACAATAGATCTCTAGAGCTTATTCATCTTGATTGACTGAAATTCTATGTCCACTAAAATTTTGTGTCAAAGCACCCTATTTTCCCCTATGTCTTAGTTACTTATTTGGTGCATGACAAAATACCCAACATCCACAATTTAAGGGAAGAAAGATTTATTTTAGCTCACAGTTTCAGAAGGTCACAGTCCTTTCTTGGGTGGCTGGTAATGGTGGAAGCACACAGCAGAGGAAAGCTGGCCACAGCATTGCAGACAGGAAGCCAAGTGAGAGAGGAAGGGTGGAACTAGCACATACCCTCCCTGGCCATGGCCCAGTGATCTGCCCCTCCAGCGAAACTGAGAAGACATGAAGAGGGATGGAGAAAGAGTAGTTTTTGCCTGATTTTCCTGTTGTTGTGGTTAGGATCTGGAGTGTCCCCCGAAAGTCTCATGTATTTTAATGGAACCATGTGATGTTGGTGGTTTGGGGTCTGGTCTGGAGGGGTGGATTGCAGTTAAGTTAGGATTAACAGTGTGTAGTGGCCACACCTGGACACAGGAGGGACTGGTTACTGGGCGGAGACCTGAAAGGATACATAAGCTGCACCTGCCTTCCTGGAGGATGGGGGATTAGTCTCAGCTAGCCTCAGCTTTTCTTCCTGTTTGTCCGGGGAAGCTGCCTCCACCTCTCTGTCTGCCATGGACTTCGATTGTTGCTGGCCACCCCTGAATGGACTGTGACCTTTGAGACTGTGAGCTAAAATAAGCCTTTACTTTCCTAAGTTTGTGGGTGTTGGGTATTGGGTCACAGCAATGAAAACGTAATTAAGACACCTGTAAACCCAAAATTGCTCTTTAAAAGGTAATTTTTAAAAAAGTAATCTGGTAGAAGGGGAGACTGCTACATGACACATTGTTGGGGAAAACTGGAATCAGCCAACACAAGTCAAGCTAAAAACACGCTTTCAGTTCTATATTTATTTTGTGTGAAGTTGCACTGCTTTATCTGCAAAGGCAAAAAGACGAACCAAATGAGAATGATAAAGAGATATTGCACCCATTGCCAAAATCAGCTCCCACGGGGTGACTGTCATGAACCTTAAATCCACATATCCGGATGAATCAATTTCACCCTTTATGGAAAAGTTCCAAATCTCCCTCAGCTTATTGAGTAAACACCATAACTTAGCAATTTTCACCATAGAATTCCTACGCCAACAAACACGTACAAAGGTGCTTTAAAAAGTATTTAAAAATCCTGACAACTATAAGTTAATTCATCCTGAACAACTGTGGCAACATTAGCAAAGATGAGTGTTTGTGCCTTGTTGATCAGAAATGACATGCTTCACCTGCTCAGAACACGAGATTTTTGTTGAGGCAGTAAACCAACTCTTTAATCACTCTCTGCAGTGGGAGTTTGGCCAGTCCTGAGAATTCAGGCTAGTTCTCAGACCCCGAACTTCTGCAGCCCCAGGGCCTCTTGTATCCTTTCCCCTCATAACATTTACCAGTTTCTCTGTCTTGAGATGGGGGCACAAATTCAAGCCTATGCAATAAAAAGAAGGCTCGCTTTTCTATAACTTATCTCAATTCCTGACTTTAAAACTTTCCCCACTCAGCTAGAAAACAACTTCATACATTTTGGTGGGGGGGGGGGCGTTCCAGGAGCTTCTAAGCACCAATGTGTTGAGTATTGGGGTGTGGGGAATGTGGACACAGGAGCTCCTTGGGTCCCGGTTCACACTGGTCTCTGCGGAGACAAGCAATCCCTCTCTGCAGTCCTTCAAGTCCTCCAGGTTTCTGCTGCTTTGCTGCCCTGACTGGAGGAGAGAAATCTTTCTGACAAAGCTGCTTTGATCCTATCTGCCTAGACACAGCCGTTTTCTCTCTGGGATTTTCTTTCCTTAGTGTCCACTGTGGCACATTCCTTTCTGGTCCTAGAACTTACAGCCTCTCCTTTCCCCCTCTTCCCCCGACCTTTGGACAAGTCTTTTCCGTCTGGATATACTCTTCCTTTAATCTCTTGCACAACGCCCTAAACCTAGGATTCCCTAGGGGTCAGACTTGGAAAAGGAGAAAAACACTCAGCTACGTGTATATTTTCCTTGCTACATCCCTTCTCCAAGGAAATGAGGCCAGATTCTGCCAGAATAGAAGAGCGGGAAGAGGAAGAAATCCATATTTCATATTATTTGGTCAAATATTCTTCAGTCAGCCCTGTGAATCCATAGATTCTGCACCTATAGATTAAACCAGCCACAGATGGAAAATGTGGCTAGGACTTTGGTAGCTGTACCTGCACTGGGCAGGAGCAAACTACTTTCTTGCACCTGTTCTGCAACAACACAGTATAAAGACCACTTACATAGCATTTACATTGTACAGGTGTGCTCAGTAAACTGGAGGTGATATAGGCACCCGGGAAGATGTGCATGGGTAATATGCTAATGCATATTATGTAAGGGCCTTGAGCATCCGGGAGTTTGGGCATCCAAGCCCCCATGGTTATGAAGAGACAACCATATCGATATTGTGTGTAGGTCTTGTATCTCTCCTTTTTTTCAATAGCTTCTCGCTATGTACTTTAGGCTGACCTCAAGCTCACTATGTAGCCTAGACTGGCTTTGATTTGCAAGCCTCCTGCCTCAGCCTCTAAAATGCTGAAATTACCAGTACACACCCTCACTCTCAATCTCCCCTGATATATTTTAAACTGCCAGATAGCAGGGGTTGTTTCTCAGCTGAGTGGTGTGTAAGGGCATGTATCCCTGACAACCTCTGATGGTTCTCCCGGAAGCATTTGCCAGCTTTCAGAAAAGCTCAGGACTTGCCTTGTGAGTCATGACAGCCATGTTCTCACTGGTAGGCCATTCAGTTTCCCTTCTCAGTCACCGCCAACCTTTGTGTTTCTGGATACCATTGAGGATGCTGGATACGCCTAGAGACAGATCACTAGACTGATGGAATTTTAAAATTATTTTTATCAAATGGAAGGATTTCATTCCAAATTATTAAAGAGAATGATAGGTGCAAATAATTCCACTGTAGTTATGAGGAGGGAGAAGAAAGGCTAGAAACTTTAGTACTCTAATCTCCTATGCCATAAGGCTGTGGTGCTTATACAGAATTCTCACATCAGATACTCCTTTAGCAGAGTTGCCAAAGGATCTTAAAGTAGAAATGTGCTATCTGTTGAGTGGGGACACAGAGCATGTAATTTCTGATGGCAAAAGGTGGGGATGAGGAAGAAAAGGCCACAGCCTCCCATGGGCACCTGGAATGAGAAATGGACTAAGAAAGAGTTTCAGAAACCCATCTGAAAGTTCTCACTTGCCCAGGATTGGCCCTGCTTCTGTGGAAAGGGGCGACTTGTGGGAACCCATCACATTCTTTTTATGAGTTGTCCCAGGGGAGCATTATTCATTCTCCACTGAGCTGGGCAGAGAGCCCAAGGCTGTGTCTCCTGGTATGTAGCTCCCTAGGGTGTCCCCTCACTGGAGGCTGTGTGGGTGGTCCACCACTGGGAGGCACCACTTCAACTGAGACAGAAGACAGTCCACTCAGTGTCCTCCCCACCACTCCTGCGGCTCCCACTGCCCTGAACCTTCTCAAGCCAACACTTCTAAACCTGGCATTTCCCAGCTAAGAGAGGGTGTGATGGCATCTTAACCTCACAGCTGAGCTGAGACAAGCTATCTGGGAGCTCAGACTTCTGTTCCCTGCTGAAAATAGAAAACAGAGCAGTTAGAATCACAGCCTTGCCCCTTCTGCCTCCTGTTTATGAGGCTCTGGGGCCTGATCTCAAGATATGTGAGAACCAGCTGAGGAGGTTCTGCTGGGACATCTTAGGATTTATGGAGAGACTTTTGGCTAGAAACCATTTAGCAAGGAAGGTGCTGCACTGTGCTGTACTGGTCCTCAGGAGCTCAACCTAAATACTGAGGCTGGATTTAGTCTACATTTGTGGATTTTGAGTCTACCTGAGCAATCTTTTTTAAATCCCCAAGTCAGACTCAGGCTCTAAAAAAGATACTTTTATTAAACAAGCCAGAAGTTCCTAATGCTTCCCTGTTCCCCTTCTTCCTGCTCTCCACCCTCTCCTCCACACACTAGGCGTGCACTGGGAAAAGGAGCAGAGTGGAAGGAAAGGTCCCTTCTTACTGTGCTTTTATGGAATAAGCATTTGTACCAGGGCTGGACAGCACAGTGGATTCCTCCAGAGACAAGATGAGAGGAATGCCGGTGCTAGCCAGGCGGGAATGCTGGAGGCTCTCCCCCTCTCCGTTCCAAAGGCCTTCTTCCTCCAGCTGGCTCTCAGACTAGCAATTGTAGAAAATACCTAAAGGAATCTTAGAGATAGAGAAGCCAGCAGCACCAAAGATCCTAGAGATAAGGAAAACAACAGAAAGAGGAAAATGAATTAACAAGCGCAGCACAAACCATCAACACTGAAGCATCAAAACGAAGACAGAGCGTAGGAAATAGACCGCTTTAAAAATACTGAATGTCAATGGTCTCAACACACATCCAAAGACAGACTAGCTGATTGGATAAAACACACACACACACACAATTTGTTGCTTACAAGAGACACTCTACCCACCAAGAAACACACAGACTGAAAATAAAAGGATAGGAAGCAATGCTCCATGCTCCCGGACCCAGGAAACAAGCAGGGTTAGCTACACTATTCCCAGACACAGCACATTTCAAACCAAACAGATCAGGAGAGACAAAGATACACAGTACACATTGGTTAGGTGAACAATTCAACAGGAAGAAATCACAATTATTGACATATAGCTCCCACTATCAGGGCACCCAAATTTGTAAAACAAATATTACTGGACTGGAAAGATCAAATAGGCTCCAATACAGTTATAGTCGGGGATTTCAGTACCCTGGTATCACAGGTAGACAGATCAATTAGACAAAAAATTAACAAAGAAGCATTACAGTTAAATCACACTATGAAAAAATTAGACTTAACATGTATTTACAGAGTGTTCCATCCAACACCAACAGAACACACTTTTTCAGCAGCAGAGGGAACATTTTTCCAAAACAGACCATATTATAGGCCATAAGCATGTTTAAATAAATACAAAAGAGTTGAAATAATTCCTTGCTTACTGTGGTGGTTTGGATCTGGAGTGTCCCCCAAAAGCCTCATGTTCCTATGGATACTGTATAGAGGTGGAGGTGGGGCCTGGCTGGTGGGGACATGGGCTTGACCTGGAGGGGTGTATTGTTGGTTCCAGCCTTCCTCCCAGTCTCTCTCTGTGCCACTCTGTGGTGAGGATCTCTGCTGCTGGAGCTCTGGCTCTGGCCTTGCCCCTACTCCAGCCCTGCCATGTGCTTCCATCATTTTCCAGCTGCCCACCTGTGAATGGACTGTGACCTTCTAAAACTGTGAGCTAAAATAAAATTTCCTCCCTAAGATGTGGATGTTGGATATTGAGTCACAGCCATGAAAAAGTAACATAAGACATTTACTTTCAGATCATAGTGAAAGAAAGCTGGAAATCAATAGCAAAAGGAGCTACAGAAACTACAAATATGTAGAGAATAACATATTACTGAACGAACAGTGGGTTACAGAAGAAATCAGGAAAGAATAAAAAACTTCTAGGAGCTGGAGGAATGGCACAGAGGTTAAAGTGCTTGCCTTGCAAGTGCAAGGTCCTGAGTTGGATTCCCCGGCACCACATGAAGCTGGGCATGGTGGCACATGCCTGTAATCCCAGCACTCAGGATGTTGAGGCAGGAGCACTGCCATGAGTTCAAGACCAGCCTGGGCTATAAAGTGAGTTCAGGACTAGTCTGGGCTACAGACTAAGATCCTGTCTCAAAGTAAATAAATAAACTTCTAGATCCAAATGACAATGGAAGCACATCATACCAGAACCTGTGGGACACAATGAAAGCAGTGCCAGGAGGGAAATACATAGCTATAAATGCACACATTAAAAAAGAAGAAGAAGAATATTGTGGTTTGGATTTGGAATATCCCCCAAAAGTCTCATATGTTTGAATGTTATAGATTGTCTATGGACTATATGCTGTTGGGAGATTGGAGCCTAGCCTGGAGGGGTGGATTACAGGCATGTAGATTGGATTACAGGCATATAAACTGGATTATAGGTGTGTAGTGGGTTTACCACACCTGGATCCAGGAAGGGATCATCACTAGGATGAGACCTGGCCGGATATATAAGCTGCCTCCTGCCTTCCTTGGAGGACTAGTCTCAACTTGCCCTGACTTGGCTTCCTGTGTGTGATGTCATGAGGAGCTGCCTGCACCTCTGCCTCTGCCATGTGGTTCCACTGCTGCCAGCTGCCCCTGAATGAACTGTGACCTTCTGAAACTATGAGCTAAAATAAACCTTTCCTCTCCTAAATTTGTGGATGTCAGATATTAAGTCACAGCAATGAAAAAGTAACTAAGAGCAATCCCGAATAAATAATATAATGATGCACCTCAAAGCCATAGGGAAACAAGAAAAATCTAAATCAAAAGTAGTAGAAGAAAAGAAGTTATAAAGATCAAAGCAGAAATCAATGAAATCAAAACTAAAAAAAAATACAAAAGATCAATGAATCAAGGAGTTGGTTCCTTAAAAGAATAAGATTGATAAACCTCTGACTAAACTAACCAAAAGAAGGAATGTAAAAACCCATATCAATTCAATTAAATGAAAATAGTGAAATCACAACAGACACTGCTGAAACTCAATGAATTATAAGGAACTATTTTGAAATGTTATATTCCAACAAATTGGAGAACTTGGAAGAAATAGATAAATTTCTAGATACACAAAATGTCACATTGAACCAAGAAGACATAAACACCCTGAACAGACCTGTAACAAGTATGGAAATTGAGACAGTAATAAAGTCTCTACCCACAAGAAAAGCCCAAGACAGGATGAATTCACAGTAAAATTCTACTAGTACTCCAAAGAAAAGCTATCACCAATGCTTCTCAAGCTATTCCATGAAATTGGAAGAGAAGGAATACTACCAAACTTTTTTTTGGAAGTTAGAATTATCTCTGATACCAGAATTAGACAAAGACTTAACTAAGAAAGAAAACTATAGGCTAATCTTCCTAATGAGCATAGATGCAAAAGCTCTTAATAAGATACTGGAAAATAGAATTCAGAAAATTATTTAAAAGATCATACACCACAATCAAGTTGGCTTCATTCCTAGAATGCAATGATGGTTTACCATCCATAAATTAATTAATATAATACACCACATAAGTAAAAACAAGAACAAAAATCACATGATCATCTCAGTAGATGCAGAAAAGATCTTTGACAAAACCCAATATTCATTTGTGATTAAAAACTCTGAGAAAAATAGGTATGGGATGACCTTACCTCAAAGTGGTAAAAGCCACATATGTCAAAACTACTGCAAATATTTCGGTAAATGAGGAGAAATTGAAGGCATTTCCCCTCAAATGAGGAACATGACAAGGCTGTTCATTCTCACCATTTCCATTCAAGATAGTCCTCAAACCCTAGCCAGAGCAATCAGGCAGAGAATGAAATAATCAGTAACGGAAAGGAAGAAGTTAAACTATTCTTATTTGCAGATGACCTGCTTCTCTACATAGAAGACCCCAAAGACTCTTAGAATTAACAAATTCATCCAGTCACTGCAGGCTTTTAAGAACCTTGATGCCCAGGCCACTCCCTAGGCCAGTGCAATTAGAATCTCTGGGATGAGATCCAGGCCACAGCAGGTCTTCAAACTCCCCCGTAATTTCATTGCACAGCTATGGCTGATGTTGAGGTAAACCCCCCCTCCCCAGTGGAGTAGTGGGGAAGCTTCCAGGTCCCCGGACTGTCAGGCAGGAAAGCATAAAGCAGATGGAGTTCAAAAATAACGTAACCAACAGTTTATGGAACCAAACAGAAGAGAAAAGAGAAGCCCTTGGCTGAGACTCCAAATGAAAATCTTGGTAGGTCTCCAATAAAGAAAGAAAAAAAGAAAAAAAAGGTCCAGGCCCAGAAGCCAGGATGGGTCCCAGCAGGTACCCCTCCCGGTCTCACGTGGGCTGGGAACATGGGGGGGGAGGGGGTTGGAGCCAGGAGCTTCACTGCCCCGAATGGGCTCCCTCTCCCCAGGCTCCCTGGTTTCGCCCACGCTTTCCTTCATGCGGTGACTCAACCTGCTTCCCTGTCCAGAGGGGCTGCGTGTCACGCTCTCCACCACCCTCGCACGTTGGATTGGGCTGCTGTGACTCAGCTGTGGGCAGAGACGTGTTTATCCCACGCTGGCACAAAAGCCAGATTCTGTCCAAATGTGTTGGCACCTCTGCACTGGAACACTCCGATTTTATAGATTGTGGAGTTCTGAATGGAACGTTAGCACGGGGACAGCCAGCGACGCGAGGACGCGCACCCTGTCACACCGGCCCCTGTGAGGAGCGCCCGAGGCAGCGCCCCAGCGTCCCCAGCGGCTGCCCCTTGCCGCTGCCTTCGCCTCCAGGCCCCACGCCACCCTTCCCAGCAGCTTCCCACGCTGCGAGGCTGCCAACCCCGCTGCTGGGCAAGCCCACCTGGGCACGTGTCCGGAGCCACAGTGAAGTCCACCAACCAAAGGGTAACACTTAAAGTGGAATCTGAGAAGCGGAGGCCAGCTGGTGAAATTGATGGAAATGGTACGATTTTTAAAAGCCACAGGAAGGAGCGGAAGCAGCTGGGTGAGGTTCGGCAGGGGCCAGGCCTCGGGGTGCTGGTAGGGGCCCACCCTCGGCTCGCTGGGAGCCCGGGAGGGAGGTACGGAGGATCCACTTCGGAGTCGCTCTTAGCAGTGACAGTGAAAGAACACGGCAGAGGGGAGGCCGCGCCTGGCGGCGCCAGGACACACACCAGTCATCCCGAGCACCCGTGAAGGGCCGTGGCGCGGGAAGCCAGGAGGAGGGCGGGGCGGGTGAGCACGGGGCGGAGCCAGCTCAGCCCGCGGCTGGATTATCGCGGGGTTCTTGTTTATCTTTTACTTTCTTTCTTGTTCTGTTTTGACTTGGAGACAGAATCTCACTCCATAGTCAAGGTTGGTCTGGAGCTCACTATGGAGCCCAGACTGGCCTCAAACCAATGGCAGTGCCCAGTGCCCCCGTCTGGATTAAAGCAGAATGCGCCAGTGTGCCGCTGGGGGAGGCTGTACGTCCACACACTTGGGCAGCAGCAGCCAGGAGGGTGAGGACCTTTCCTTCTCGGCCGGCCGAGAGAGCCCTCTCGTCGCCAGGCCGATTGTCACCTGCTCCGCTCACTCAGAAGTAGTGCTCATTCTTGCCTACGAACCTGCAGATTGGAGTGTTTTCGAATGTCACGGAACGGGATGACTTGGGATGGCTTCTTTTGAGTGGCAAGTCTTTGAGATCCATCTGAATTGCTGTTTTTGCTTCTTCCTTGCTACTGCTGCGTGGTATACCATGGTAGAAGTACGTCGCGTTTCCGGTTTTGTCAGTAGCCAAACTCCAAAGGATTGTCTTGAGTTCATGGCTCCCATGAATAAAGCTGCTCTGAGTATTTGTGTCCGGTCTGCGGGCTGTCACATTACTCGTTCCTTGGGTACATATACCTGACAGTGGAATAGCAGGGGCCCGGGGATACATATTTAAACTTACCATATTCTTTCATTTTTCCCAAAGTGGTTGCATCATCTCACATTTTCACCGAAGGATATTGGGTGGGGGGGGGGGGGGGAAGGGGGATAAACAAGAAGTCAGAAACATCCTTAACGCCAGCCAAGCCCCTGGCAACATGAAATCTTTGCAAGGAACTGTGAGGTGTCAACCAGCATCTGAAGTTGACTGAGGGCAGAAAAACCACGCAGAACAGATCAGCATGAAGCCTGTAAGTGCCCAACCCCACCAGTGAGAGCAGGAAGGAAGCTATGAACTGTTTTTACATAGTTTCCTCGCACAGCATGAGCTAGTTCAAAGGGAAAGAGATTTGGTAGATTAAAAAAAAAAGATACAATTGTTTCCCAAAAAGAACTTATTGGGAAGCAATAATTCCCCAAAATAAGAGGAGTAGGAGGCAATATGTCTCATTTTCTCAAGCAAGAGAGTGATTTGGAGCCAGGCCAGGTAGGCCCGATAGTCCCAGCACTCTTGAAGGCTGAGGCAGGAAAATTATAAATTCAAGCCCAGCCTAAGCAATTTAGCAACTTAGCATGACTCTGTCTAAAAGCCAAAAATAAAAATAAGCTGAGGTAGATAGCTCAGTGTGAAGGCCCAAGGCCTGATCCTCAGTTCCAACAGAAGGAAATGAGAATGTTTTGAGAAGCTGCTTAGGAACACAGATATAAAGCCCTACCTGTAGAGAGTTTAATTCTATAGAATCTAATTCTATAGAGTTAGTGTGACCATTAAAAATTGGGAAATGCATTCAAAGTAGAACTTATTTGTATGTGTGAGTGTTTGTGGGCCAGCAAATAAGGGAAGAATGCCAATCCGGATGTGGGAGGTCCGACTTGGGACTCCAACTGTATAAAAGGAAGGAAGAAAGATTCCTACAGCTTCTTCCTCTGGGAAAGCTCTCCCTTCACAATTGTCTGTGGATGCTGACTCGTTGCTACACACCACAGATCTTCATCACAGATTCACTCCAGTCTCGGCTGGCACCAGTCTACCTGTCCCCAGTCTTCAGTCTCTGGTCTTTGCCATTGTTCTTCAAACATCCGAGATTCGTAGCAGAATCTCACCAGCTGTCCCGCAGTCCCGGGCAGGTGTTCTACCTCATGGCTGAGCAGCCATCAGACCCTCCAGCTCTTGCACATGCAGACCACCATCTTGGACTATCTCTGTCTTTAGACCTATAAGCCCTCCAAATAGAACACCTTTTCTTATGATTTCTGCAAATTCTGCCTCTTGTAAAACCCAAACTAACACAGTAAGACTTACTGGAACCCAGAAATAAGCACCCTAGGTGGTTATCACTTGACAGCTCAGTAACCATCCACTAGGGAACACTGGTTAAAGATACAGCAGTATTCATACACGTGTGCTGGGCATCTTAGCAGGTAGACTTCTGTATCATTTGATCTAACACCTTAGCAACTTCTGGATTAACAGTTCTTCTTTACCTTTACACACTTTATTAGGTGTTCTTCCCCCAATCCCAGCTAGCTCATTGCTGGGGATGGAACCCAGGGCCTTGCACATGCTAATCAAGTACTCTGCTGAGCTATATTCCCTGCCTGAGTGTCCTTTTTAAACACACAAAACTTTGAGAAAAGTTTTCACCATTTACTTAGTCTTCTGGAATTTTTCTTCTTACTTATCCATGTTAAAAAATGACAGGGATCCAGGTGTAGTGGTGCATGCCTGTAAATTTGGGAGGGGGCCGTAGCAAGAGCATCACAAGTTCAAGCCTAGGCTTGGATAGTTGATAATGTAGCCAGACCCTGTCTCAAAACTGGGCAGGGAGCAGTGGGGATGTACCTTACTATAAAGGCACTGGGTTCAATCCCTCAAACAAAAAGAAAGAAAAGAAAAAAGGAAGTAAGTCAAGTACAGCTCTGCTCCCCCTTCCCTGATGCCATCCAAGTGGACAAGCACCAAGGGAACCCTCATATTATATTTTGAAGAGCTTCTCTGTTAATTTCCATGCTGAGCTATGAAGGAATATTTTAAAATTCACCAATATAGCATGGCAAAATTCATGCTAAGTTGGTGCACAATGAGCACCTGATACAGGTGGGAGAAATATATTTATTCAGATTTGAAAAATGTCTTATTAGCCCAGTACCACACACAAAATCTTCTCTGTGTATTTCACCTGAGTCTGGTTTGGGCTGGTGTGAGAACAGGTGCTCTGCTCCACGCCTCCATCTGGGAAGCCAGGCTACTCCCGTCCTTCTGCATCTGCAGAGACCTCTCCATGTTGCCAGCAGGTTAGAATCGCACCGTGGTCTCTACGACAGAGCCTGGACGTGGCCTGCATCACTTTCCCCATGTTCCATTGGTCACACTCACTCCCGTGACACACCTGAGTACAAAGAGGGAAGGGTGGGAATGTAGCTACATGCACAGAAGGAAAAGGAACAAGACCGTGTGAAGCTGTCCATCAAGGGTAAAGAATGAAGAGGGAGGTGAGAGCTGTGTGCAAGTGCTACCCTGGGGGAGATTAAGGGGCCTGCTAAAGCCCAGGATGGGCTCTGACCCAGCCTGGCCATGGGCAGGCAGCGGGCTCTCAGGGCTCTGATGTCAAAGCCGGGGTGGGGGTGGAAATCACTTCTCTCCTCTAGGAGACCCGTCTATTAATGACACACTCTTTGGCACAAGCAATTTGTTTAAACCTAAAAGTATTTTTTTAAACAAGTAACCATGACGAAAATGACAAGCCCCCTTACCAGGCCACTGTTGCCCCGGCTCCAGGAAGCAATGTGGGATCCACAAGTGGCCCACCGGCCAAAGCCATTTCCTTCTTCTTCATCAATAAGAAAATGCCAGTGTCCTACAGTCAAGTGACGTGTTCTAGGAGTGAAATGTAGTTGGTCTAAGCCAGCATGGTAATTGTTAGGTCAAAGAAGAACCCCAGCAGAACCAAAATATGACTGGCAGTGAGAGAATTTGAAGTTTATTGCCCCCTCGACTCCATGCCTGGCTAGCAGGTCCAGGCATAAGCCCAGGTATAAGGCCTAAGGGACAGGGACAAGGAACAAAGGGACAAGAAAGGGAGAAAGTGGGATTTCAAAAGGGAGCATTCAAAAGGGACATGGGTAAGGGATAAAGGGGATAGGAAAAGGGGTGATTGGGGTGAACAGAGCTTTTATGTAGCAGGGCGGATCAGCCAGCATGCGGGTCGGAGATTGGGCTGTTTAGCTGGCATGTGGGTCAAGGATTGGGCAGAAGAGGACAAAGCAGTGTTGCCTGATAGGTGGGGAAAGCCGGCAGGTGGGCAATGGGGTAAGGGAGGCAGGTCCAATGGGGGTTTAGGGCTGTCATCATCAGCTGACCGACTGCCCAGGCCAGCAAAGTGGTTACATCGGAGCTGGAGAAGTCAGATGGCCATGACTGGGAAAGAAGGAAGGGGTAAAGGTCTCTAAGCCAAGGTCATCGACCTCCAGGCTCTGGGTGTGGGGCAGGAGGGGGCGCTGTGGGTGGCCCAGAAGGCCAGCAAGTGGTACAGCACAGGAGCCCTGCAGTTTCTATCTACCGTTCAGTTATTCAACAAATATTTATGAAGCTCAGTCTGTTCTAACTGCTGATTCCATGTGGCCCAACTCCAGACAAAGAGAAAGAAGGGGGAGGACTGGGGAGGCTGCAGGGAAAAGCCTTCTTCTTTTGTTAAAATAAAGTAAGAAAGGCCTGAAGAGAAAATCAGGGTTTTTCTTTCCTGTGTTTGGATGATGTCGAATAAGATGTGACGCTTGGGACTAAGGCAGTTACTTTGTCATTGTGAGGAGACAGAATCCTGGAAGGAATGATCAAGGGCTCTGCACCACTTACTAAGCAAACCTGGGGCCACCTGTCCCTGTTATATGAGACAATAGATACCTGGGGGCTACTTTCAGTGGGACACTCAGTCACTTGCAGCTGAGACCATCCTGACTGATACGCATAATTTTGTTTTCACTATTTGTTTTGGAGAAGAATGTGGAAATAGTTTAATAAACAAAAAATCTGGCATTTTTCATTTTCTTCTAAGGTGCATTGTTTGATCACAGAGGAATTTCTATCCCAGACATCTCTGTGGGCAAAAAGCTGTCCTCTTTGTGGCCTGTCACATTTTTAGAGGCCTCCCTAAATCTTTTTCTTACAGAAACCTGGAAAACTCCATGTTCCAATGCTGTGCTTTCGGCTGAACTCAGTGGCGCCCCAGCTAAGGAATTAAGTTGGTAAGCCAGTGATGTTTGAAGTGAATAATGGAAATGTTTGGGAATACACTTTAACTTTGCAATAAATGAGTCAAACAGCATTTTTTACTTGGCCTGGAGTCACTTGGCTTCTGGCGTGTTGGCAGTAAGGGAACGTCCTTCCCAAGCACTGTGAGATGTAGGCTTGAGCGCCTGTTTGCTTTATTACACAGCTGATACCAAAAGGCTTTTCTTTTTTTTTTTTTTTTTTTTTTTTTTTTGAGACAGGGACTTGCTCTGCAGTCCGAGCTAGTCCTGACCTCACTATATAGCTCAGGTTGGCCTCAAACGCACAGCAATCCTCCTGTGTCAGCCTTCTGAGTGCTGGGATTATACGCATGTGCCCCCACACCTGGCTTATGTGGTGCTGGGGAGTTGAACCCAGTGCCTCATGCTTCCTAGGAAAAGGCTCTAACCACTGAGCTATGCCCCAGCCCCCAAAGACTGCTTGTGCTGTTTGTTTTTCATCATGTCACTAGTTAATTTGATTACTAGCTCTAATTATGCTTGTCTGGATACCAAGCAATACGTGGTAAGGTAACTGAAGTTTAACGAAGCCATTCTGCAAAAAGTATGGAGAATATTAAGGGAGACCAACTAGGAACTGTGAGGCAGCCAGGCCTGTAATCCCCGGGGGTGGGGCAGGAGGATCACAAGTTGGAGCTCAGTCTGGGCAACTTAATTTAGCAAGACTTTGTTTCAAAATGGCTTAGGGATGTAACTTAGTGTGAAGGCCTTGTGTTGGCTCTATAGTCAGAGAGAAACAGAAGAAAGAAAAAAAAAGAAAGAAAGAGAAATAAGAAGACAGTGGGCCATTAGAGTAAGGTATTTCGAGGCTTGGGGTGGGTCACAGAAGCAGGAAGCTGAAGAGACATCTAACTATGGAGAGGGTCTCCTGACACCAAATAGGTCTTCAACAGAAGGACATTTTCACTGTTAAATGCAGCTCTGGGTGTACAGAAATACCCTGACATTTCTCCACCCTTGTCCCGTGACCTCCCAAACAGAAGTCAGAGGGTAGGTGCCCTGGTTGAGGCACCCTGTAATTGTCCTCCTTGGCCAGAACTGGGTAAGAAAGGATGGAGAGTGTACCTAGCAGGGCAAATGGACGTTATTCATTTATGTGACTTCGTTTCTCCTTGTCAATGACTTTAGAATGCTCACCTAGCAAATGCAAGGCCCTGAGTTCAATTCCCCCACACCATGTAAGACAGGCGTGGTCGTATACGCCTATAATCCCAGCACCCAAGAGGCTGTGGCAGGAGAATTGCTGTGAGTCCAAGGCCAGCCTAGGCTACAGTGTGAGTCCTGGACCAGCCTGGGCTACAGAGTGAGGACCTGCCCCCCTCCCCCAATACATCCTCAGTCCCCGCAACTTAAGCAACATGTATGTTTATCTCTCTCTCTCCAGACACATTCCAGGGCAAAAGCCCAGGCTGGTGGGCCGACTCGGTGATATTGAGTTCCTTGGTAGATGTTAGTTTTGCTGAGAAAGTATTCCTAGCTTTATTTTCCCCTCTGGAAATCATGCCTCTGTCCCCTTGGGGCCTGATATGACCGTGCAACTCGCTTTGGGCACTGAGATGTGAGTTCAATGTGTCTGGCAGAAGCAATCCTCTCCAGTGTCAGGTTCTTGCTTTTTTTCCTTCACTGAAATCTGTGGAAGTAGGATGGGTGTGAAGGACAGTCATCATCCTAAAAATTGCCCAGAGCCACAGTGCATGTGTGGCACAGCTAACCCCAGTACTTCCCAGCTCATGAAGAGACCCAGGCTACTTCTGTAGCCTCAGGGCTGCTGTCTTCCATACGACCTAACGCGACTCATTACCACCTAGGTAGCAGGGAGGAGAAGCACACTTGCTCCTGTCAGGGGCATGATCTAGAGGTGGCATGGACCACTTTGGCTGCATCTAGTGCTGTGGTTAACTGTTGCTACATGACACACCATGCGAAAGCTTAGCAGATGAAGTCAACAGATTTAATTGTAATAAGTTTATACCCAACAATTTTAGGAGCAGTATAGGTGAGGCTAAGAGACTGGAGTTACCTGACACAGGCAGATGTACTTGTAAGCTCTCTCGCACAGCTGTTGGCACAGCTCAAGACCCCAGCTCCCTACAGCTGCTCTTAGGAGACCCCGTGCTGCATGCACCTTCCATGGGCTGCTCAGTATGGCAGCTGGCTTCACCCAGAGCAAGCAATCCCAGAGTGAGAGAAAGAAAAACATATATACATCGTGTGTGTACGCACATGTGTGTGTCCGTGTGTGTGTTGAGGATTAAGCCAAAGGCCTTCTTGCTGAACTATAGCTCCAGCCCTTCTTTTGACTTTTTATTTTGAGACAAAGTCTGTCTAAGTCACCAAGTTGTCCAGAAGGGGCTTGCAACCCCCCTGCCTCAGCCTCCCAGAGTACTGGGATTCCAGGCATGTGCCACCATGCCCAAGTGGCACGCTGTTTTTTAGAAACTAATCTCAGAAATGAGTTCTCCATACTTTTTGCTGTGTGTTACTACTCATAGAGACTGCTGTTGTTTAAATATGACCTGCCCCCTCCGACACTCATGCTGAACTTTTTTTCTTGCTACTGGGGAGTGAACCAGGGTATTTGCTCTGATCTACATCCCCAGTCTTTTATTTTTTTTTTTTTTAAGTTTGTGATAGGGTCTTACTAAGTTGTTAAGTTGCCCTGCCTGGACTCAAATTTTGCGATCCTCTTGCCTCAGCCTCCCAGCGTGCTGAGATTTCAGGGTTGAACCACCACACCCAGGTTGAAATTTGATTGCCATTGTGGTAGTTTTGACAGTGAGGTCCCCAAGAGGTGATCAGGTTGTTAACAGGCATTAATAACTTTCTGGTGGGACTAGGTTATGTAGGATGAGGTTCACGGATGTGAGAGTGGGCTGCACGGGACAAGGCCACCCGTGTGTTATGCCTCCGGCATTCTCCCTTGCCCCTTCTACTTCTGCCTGGCGCAGGCCCTTACCAGCCGGGCTGCCCAGTCTTGGGCTTCTTCACGTCTAGAACCACAAGCCCAAATAAGCTTCTTTCATTTGTGAATTACTCAGGCTCAGACAGAAGGTGGACTAGCACACCAGGCCGGGTGCCATGTGCAAAGGTGTGAACACCAGGATGTGGAGGAGGGAGGCATCCAGGAGGCTGGCTAAAAACCCTAACTGTAAGCGAAGTTGGAAAACTCAGGCCTCAGCTAGGCAACAATGTCACACGGAGACAAAAGCTGCCTGCGGGTGTGTGTTCATCTTCTTGTCACAATTTTATTTATTCATTTATTTATTTTGTGGTGCTGGGGATCGAGCCCACAGCCTTCACACTGAGCTATATCCCCAGACCATTTTTATTTTTGACTTTGAGTCAGAATTTTGTTACTTTGCTAAATTGCCCAGGTTGGACTCAAACTTGTGATCTTCCTGCCTCAGCCTCCCAGAATGCTGTGATTATAGGCCTGCCCCACCAGGCCTGGCTTCTACACATAAACTGATACACATACGTATCCTGACCATACTCTGGGCCTCTGGATTACATCTCTGGGCCAATGAAGATTCTTATTCTTGGAGTCTCTATCCCCAGAAACTTGCCTTCATTGTTCCCAGACAGTGCCCAGTCCCCACAGAGACAGCTTGTTTAAAGAGTGGAAGGAAGTGAGGCCTTCTGTCCGGAAGGAGAAGGAAGCAAGTCCTCCTGCCTTGCTGATCTGGACTCCGAGGGCGATTCATGTGAACCGTGAGTCAGGTCGCCATCACGTGGGGGCACTTGGATGCTTTACATAAGTTGAGATTCAAATCAGTGTTTCTTGTGTTTTTCTAAGTTCAGGTAGCTAACTCTTAAGAGAAGCCACATTTGTGTTTACAGCTCATTCTCTGTGCAGAAGCCACATATTTGCACAATTCAGGGGTGAAGGGAAGGGAGAGCCTCGCTTCTTCACTCCGATCAATTGTCCTAAGACGGCTTCATAAAACTCTCTACCTTGCCGACATAACTCGCGGCTGATGCGGGAGACCCTTGCTGACCACGACATGTTACCGCCTCTCACGTGTCCAATGGAGGAAAGCAACACGAAGATTCTCATTATTGGTATTATCACTAGTCACTCTGGCGCTGGGCTCGGGGAGAGATGCACTTGCAACAGCTCTTACAAAGCTTTCAAATGACCTTTAGTGGGCAGTGAGATGCGGGAACAAGATCTGTATGTGGAGAGGGACAGGCTGAGGGCAGCAGAATGCTCCTGAGGAGGCAGAAAAATCCTGCCTACCGTACACCTGTGGGTACCTCAGAAAAGGACTATGTGATCTTAATGCCCGTAAGTCATCTATGTGTCATCTTTTCCTTTAAAATGCAAAAATACCTTTTTTTTTTTTTCCTCATGTCCCAATTGACTAAGAAGAGTCTGGTACTCGGCCCAAATATTTTCCGGGTTTGTTGGTTGCTTTCAGGTTCTATACTATCCCAGTGGCTGATATTTCTCCACTCTCAATCTCTCTCTCTTTCTCTCTTTCTGTTTCTCTCCTGTCCACCCTTCCCCCCCCACCCCAGTTCCCATGTCTTTTTTCTCTCCCATCACAGAGCAGCTACTTGCAACCCCAGGCCTCCATCCTCATGACTCTCCAGGCAAGAGGACAATGCAGAGCTGTGTCTCCAGGCTAACTGGAAAATCCTGACAGGCCTCTGACTGACCCAGCTTAGGTCAGGAGCCAGTATGCTGGCTCAGTCCTTGGCACCGCGACCCGGCTAATCGACCTGGCTAGTCGTACATCTGACTGTCCTAGGGCTGCGGATTCCCTGCTCTACTGGCACAATGGGGAGGGCACTGGCACAAGAGGCACCAGGAGCAACAGTGCAAACTCCTAGTAGAGCCACCGGTTCCCACGGGGTCTCTCCTGGGCTGTCCACCCCGCTGTTGACACCTGCTCTCCCCTGCTAGATCATTCTCCCCCTTCTCCAGGTGCCGCAGATCCCAGCTGTTCCCCCCTCCTTGCATTTCTGTGGGCCGAAGCACTAACTTCAAGCTATTGTATTGTGCACAGCTACTGAGTCCTTGATTTTTTTCAAGTCCATCTATACCCATATTTCCTAGTCTCGAGATGACACCAAGACATCTTTCCAAACAGGGAATGCTTCCCTAGAGAGAATTCCTCTGGGGCTAGGGATGCAGCTCAGTGAACTGAGCACTTGCCTAGGAGGCCAAGCCCCCAGCTTCCATCCCCAGCAGCACATAAACCAGGAGTGGTGGCACACACCAGTAAACCCAGCACTCGGAAGGCCGAGGCAGGAGATTTCTGTGAGTTTGAGGATAGCCTGCGCTACAGTGAGTTCAGCACTAGCTTAGACAGCTTAGACAGAGTAAGACCCAGTCTCAAAAAAAAAAAAAAAAAAAATCCTTATTCTCTCAGGAGAGTGGTTCAAAGTGCACCTAGCCTCCAAAACAGTAAGTCTCCTCTCCCTGCTCCATGTGTCCGTGTGCACAGTGCCAGTGCCTCCAGTGCCAGCGAGCACACCTCCCCAGCGTGCGAGGGCACGGGGCCCTAGGGCTGATGAGCAGCTTGGGCGGCAGAACGTTGGGTAGTTTTTGTGGCTTTTGCTGGTTTTGTTGTATGTTTCCTTTCTTTTGTTGTTTATCTCTCTCTTTATAGTTAACAAATGAAAATGATTCAAGGCAAGAAAGGAGAAAAGAACAGTGCCTGCTATGTGCGTTCTTTATATCAAGAAGTGTAGCTGAAATCACAGCTGCTCACCCAGAGGCTGGGGTGGGAAGATCCCAAGCTCAAGGCCAGCCTGGGCAGGCTGGCTAGTTCTTTTCCTGAAATAAAGGGAAAATCTAGAACTAGTAGGCATGTAGCTCAGTGGTGGGGCACTCACCTAGCATGTACAAAGCCCCAGGTGGGGTTCACAATACGAAGGGAAAAAAGTAAAAAAAAATGCCTCTCAAGGCCAGGCACGGAGGCACATGGCCATAATCTCAGTACTCTGGGGAGCTGAGGCAGGAGCACTGCAAGTTGAACTCAGCCACAAGTTCAGTCTCAGCAACGTCATAACCTAAGAAGAAGCTCCTGTCTCAAAATAAAAAGGGTGGAGACGTAACTTAGTGCTCAGGTCTTGAATCAAATCTCAAAATAAAAAGGGCGGGGATGTAACTTAGTGCTCAGGCCTTGAATCAAATCACCTGGGGGTCCAAGGTAAAGCTTGGGGTTCTGGCCTCTCAATAAGACCTACACTTTAAAATATAGCTTGACCTGTCGCCTTCAGTACTTTGTCACGATGATTACTATAGCTTATTACAAAGTCCTTCTTTTTTCATGGAATATTACAATCTTTTTTTAATAACCTAAAAAACAAACTTAAAGAAATTAGTATTGGTACCAAATTTGCATCAAGAAGGACATGGAGTTCTCATTCCCTTCCAGCACAAGCCACTAAAGGACCAGACTAGGGTCATAGAAAAGACCATTCTGACATGGAGGCACAATGTCTGTCATTAGGTAACTCGTTCATCCCAGATATTCCGGCTTGTTCCTGAGCTGGGGTTCAGACTGCTTGAAGACTTCTGACCCAGGTTCAGGCCTGGATTATCATCGCTTGTCAGGACCTCCGAGGGCAGATCTGTGCTCTGTATGTGTCTGCTTTGACCATGGTCACCTTAGCAGCGCTGTCCTGTCCTTCTCTGTCAGCCAGTATCTATGAGAATACTTCAAAAAAGTAAAACGTGCCCTCTGTCTGCAGGTGTTAGTCATATGTCCGCATCCCTGCCTCATCCCCACCTTTTTTTTTTCCTCAGAAAGAAGTCAGCACCCCCCAACTCCCCACGCCCCTTACTCCTGCTGGCAGATGCTGAGGCCACTAAGAGCAGCGAGTGTTACTTTATTTGAGATGAGGCTACTTTGTTTAGAGCCTGGCTCACTGTGCACTCATTTACTGAAGATTTTAGAGAGAGTGGAACTTGCCAAGGGTATTCAACAGGATCTTGTGAATATCTATATTCTGAAGGACTGTCGGTGTTTCCACTTCGGGGCTCTGTGGTAGTTAGGGCAGGATGTCAACTTGATTGGCTTTGGGGTCACCCCTTACCCCTCCCAGAATTGGTGGAATACGCTCTGGGTGTGCCCAGGTAGGTTGTGGCGGAGAGGCCTTGAGTCCCTTCTTCTGGCTTCCTTACCCTACTCCTACTTTGCTGCCTACATCAGCTAAGCTTGGCCATGACCGTCCACCATGATGCTGCTGCCTTAGACCATGGACTGGACCATCCAAAAGGGTGAGCCAAATGCAACTTCTCCTTTAAGTTGTGGGTGGCAGGCATTGTGTGTCATCAAAGAGGAAGATGACTAATACAGGCTCATTAGTTTTAAAGAACTGAGAAGACTGAGCTGGCACTGTCAGAGTTCAGAAGAATACACCAGCATCGTTCCTGAATGGATTAACCTTTTTAATTTTCTTTTCCTTTCATTCTTTCTTTCAACAGAAACTTAGTTTTTCTCAAAGCAGCAGTATGTCTAATTATAAATGCTCACCTTCACAGATTCCCTTGCTGTTAGAGGTGGTCATGTGACCCGCTCTGACCAATCAGACATAGTCGGAAGTTGCTAGATGGGGGTTTCCAGGAAACTGTTTTTCAGTGGGGAGGAAACTTTTTTAAAGGGAAAGTTTTTAGCCGGCAGTTGCCTGTTGCTTGTTCTCTCTCTCCCCCTTTGTCTCTCTCTCCTTGAAATGCAAACTCGGTGTCTCAGCATCCACCTTCTGCCCACAAACTTGAGTCATGTGCCAAAGAGAGCACAATGGGACATTAGAATGACCCTGACTTCTGGACAAGAAAGCTACTCCAACAGCCTAGAGGTACCTACTTGATGATGTCTTCTGTAAAAGCTATTAAACAAGCAGTCAAGTAAACAAACAAGTCTATCCAGTTAATCCTTTGTAGCCAAATTACTATTTCATGCAGCCAACAATCCTAAGTAGGAGGCCAAGATATTTAACAGCCGTGATGGTAACCAATGCATTTCTACCACAGCTCATTCTCTCTGTGCCTACACACCCACGGGGGCCTTTGTTAAAACACAGGTTCTGACTCTGCCGGCCCGGGGTGGGAGCTGAGGAGGCTGCTCCTGACCACGTGGTCCAGCAGGGATCTAGAAGGTGGCACCTCTTAACACGCTCCTTGGAGGAGCTGTTCTGTTTCTGTTTGACACGCTTCTATTCCGCTAAAACCGCAGACAACTGAGAGCATTTTCAACAAAAAGTTACCATTTTATTTAGAGCATCATTTTAGAGACAAAAAGCAGTTCATTTTATTTAGCAAAATAACTTTAGCAAATGCATTTAAATAAGTAAATTCAAGACTTCTGCAGATTTTTTTCTGTAGTCACTTGCTTTTCTGCGGGCCGGGGCCTCTGTCCGCTGGCCTCCCTGGGCTCTTGCCAAGCCACTGAAGCTCTAAGCCAAGGAACCGGTTCAGAGAACCCAAATGACTCACACACACCTCGGTCTTCTCACTCAACCATCCATGCAGCGAAAGGAACTTTTGGAAAACAAGCTCAGGGCAGAAGACTCAGAAGCACACGCCCACCCTCTGCATCGCCTGAGGCCCTGCGTGCTGAGGGGATGGTGGCCGGTAGCAAGCTTAGATGGTTCCCCATCGCCTGCCATCGTGACACCAGGGACAGAAGTGTGTGCTCCGGTGCTGACCTGGCCACACCTTGCACAGAGGCTGTGCTGAGCTCCCTGGTGCTATTTTCTTTTCTAGTTATGTACATTAAAAATATATATAACATTGTGTTAAATTGCAGGACACCTAACAATGGAACACACTGCGCTATGCTGAGAAATCAAATCGGCCTGGTTAGGACGAGGAGAGAAGCGGCGGAGGTCTCCGGGGCAGAGCTGCGGGCCGGCCATCATCTAGTCCGTGACAGATCTGCACTCTGAAGGCAGGCCTTCCGACCGCCGCCACTGGGCCAGGCGCTGCTTAAACCATTTCTGGGAGGGAGAAACAGACAAAACAATCTGTCACATACTGAACAACTGAAACGCCTTTTCCATCTCTAAATGACAGTTTCTGCCACTCCCTTGAAAGCAGGAGGCGAGGGATGTGTCCATGGGACGGTCCTCACTATACCACCACCTACTTCCTTATGTTTAAAATAGACCATACTCTTCATCTGATCGTCTGTCACCCTGAGGCCTCCTTACAAAAGGAACCTTCTCAACGAAGCATTCCTTGGCCACTCTACCTCAGTTACTTTGCCACTTTCATGGAACACTCGTGTCTAACTTTACTCACTTGTGTGTCCACCTGTTTTTAATCAACATGCCTCCAAGAGTGTAAGATCCACAGCAGCAGAGACAGTTGCCTCATAAAACAGACTCAGGAGTTAGAGATTAAGCAGTGTTTGTTGGATGGATAAAAGAAACTGAATGGGAATAGCTCCTTGACGCCCCAGACAGAGGCCTACGGCTGCCCTACCTGAGTGTGTGCTGCCCTCCCCGGGGACGTGCACACCAGGAACTTCTGAATGAGAGAGAATGTGTTGAATGAAACGAGTGGGAACTGGGACCCGCGTGACTGTGGAGCCTTCCTTAGGGACGCAGCCAGCCACATCTCTCCCACTCCAGGGCTGCTGAGCGGGAAGAGAAGATGGAGGAGCTTCCCAGGTAACTAGGGCTCATGTATGCACTTGCTGCTCACAGAGAGACCATGGACTCGGCGAAGGCCCCAAGGAGGGATAAGAGATTTTTCTATGCTGCAGACAGTGTAGCCCACTACTGACACTACCTTATTATGCCACTGAGGAGGTGGGGGATGCCACACAGAAGTCAGGAAGGCCATGCTGGGAAAGAGACCATGCTGATTAGGAGGAAATGGAGATGTTAAGAAAGCAACTTTGTAGGGGGGCTAGTGAGGCAACAGCAAGTTTGATCCCACTGGAAGAACACCGTGGGGAGCTCCGTGGGAAGCCAGCACCCTCAAGCTCTGTCACGTGATGGCACATCCCACCCATTCATGTCAGTTATGTCATTGAGAATGGCATCGTGTGCATGTTGAGTTGGCGTAAACGGGCCAGCTGCTTGCGGTGGGCGGCCATGGAAGGCTCTGTGTGGCAACAGGAAGTGCTTCTGTGACTATCTAGCTATGAGTACTTGAAGAAGTATCTAAAAATAGAGCACCAGCTATGACATCTGTACATCAAGAGGCCAGCTTGGGGGTCCCTCTTGTCCCTCTGAGTTTTCACCTACTCCAGGAGTAAGGAGATGGAGAGAAGGGGAAGAGAAGTAGCTCCTCTGTGAGCCTTCAGGCACGGGATGTGCTGACCGAGGTGGTGTGGTGGGAATGCCCATCAAGCTCCCGGCTGGCACAAGCTAACCCTCCCCTCTGCACTCTCAACCCCAGAAGAAACAGGGACGTTAGGACTTGAGGACCTAGCTGAGACCTAGGGAGCTAAGAGGGAGCTCTGCACAAGCCCAAGAACAGCAGATGAGTGAGAGCCACAGCCCAGAGGACAAACCAGAGATGGGTGAGGTCAGCGCTGCGGGCCCTACAGCCTGCTCCACGCCACAGCTCACCCTCGTCACAGCAGAGTCCACAGGCTGCATCTTACCCAGGGTCCAGAGCAGTTGTCTCATTTATATGAGGAACAGAGAAAAGGAATGTAACAGCAGGGTAGAGACCAGGGCAGGGAAGCCTTCTCTTGGGGATCACTAATCTCTTGCTTTGTTTCTTTGTTCATTTTTGTGGCACTTGGGATTGAGTCCAGGGTCTTAATGCCAAGCTACTTTCTCAGCCCATTTTTTAGTCCTGATTGTGAGACAATGTCTCATTAACTCTAAGTTGTCCAGGTTGGGCTTGATCTTGGAATCCTCCTGCCTCTTTCTCCCAGAATGTTGGGATTATAGGCCTGTGCCACCTGGCCTGGCAGGATCACTAATGTTAAGGAGAAGAGAGGACTGGGGACATAGCTCAGTGATTACAGCACTTGCCTAGGTAGCTCAAGGCCCTGGGTTTGATCCCCCAGCACCATATAATAGGTGGGTGTGGTGGTTCATGACTGAAATCTGGCATTTGGGAGGCTGAGACAGGAGGACTGCTACTGAGTTCTAAGCCAGCTTGGCTATATAGTGAGTTCAGGACCAGGCTAGACTACAGAGTAAATCCCTGCCCCCCTTCACCAAGAAAAAAAGAGGGAGCTCTTGTAACTTTGGGGGTTTCAACTAGGGCTCTCCTGTGTAAGGGGCACACTTCTCTGTGTGATCCCTGTGTGCGTGCAGCTAGCTCAGGGTTCTGCTCTGAGCGCAGCGCAGCACGGAGGCACCAGCTTCATTCATGAGCTGGTTCGATGGGAGTTTCAAGGCCACAAATGCGGGTTAAATAGGATTTCTAGTGACTGGAACTGAATACACAGCAGCATTTTCAAGACTGACTAAAACCTAGGGGAGGAAAGTCTCACTTTCGATCAGGACTCATCTAAGACAGAATGGTTGAGTGGGTCCCATTTAAAAGAGCCACCCACGTCTTTTTACTAGCTGGTGAGCTGCATATTAATGGACAGGTACCAGAAATAGCTCCATATGAATCACATTTATGAATCTGCAAGTTGGCATCCAACCTTAACAAATTGGGTCCCCGCACTGGCAAGGGGGTAGGGGGAAGAGGTGTACTGGAAGATGAACTCTTCTCTGAAAAAACATATTTTAAATCAAGTGTATACATGCTAATTTAGCAAACCATCTGCTATCCAGCAAAAAACACCAAATCTCTCATTTATTTTCTTTTTCCTTCTAGAGGTGAATCTTCTCACTTGCATCAAGTCTAATTTTCCTCCACCTGGCTTTATCCTTCTTCCGTTTGTCTGTCGTCCCTGGGAGAGACAGCCGCTCCTCACATGTTTATAAATGAACACCCTCATTACCCTCACCCACTGATGGAGATTTATTTACTCTGAGGGAACAGATGATAATTAGATGCTAGGATGGGGAGGGGCTGGGACCAAATCACATTGTTCATGTCCTTTTCTCCAGCAACTAACATTTCATCCCTTTGAGGGGAGACCTTTAGAGGTCTGTATTCCACCGATAGAATATCCAATGTCAACCACTGGATTCTGGGAACAAGCCCAGAACATCCAGAGGAGATAAAAAACGCTGAAAACGTCTCCAAGAGCCAATGCCAACTACATTGTGAGTCAGCGCGTGCGCACGCGCGCACGTGTGTGTGTGTGTGTGTGTGTGTGTGTGTGTGTGTGTGTGTGTGTGCCCTCGCATGCGTGAGTGTGATAATACAGAACATTCAACCATCCCAGCCCTCAGGGTCTGATGAAGAAATTTTCCCAGTCCCTTTTAACACTGATTTCAAAACAATAAGTGACCTAGGAGTTGGGATGCTGTAAGACTTTGTTCAACTTTACTGTGGGAAGGAGATTGCTGTCATGAGGAAAAGAAATAATCATTCTAGAATCCTAAAAAAGCAGCTGAAAAAGTTATTTCATTTACAGCATAACTAACTTCCTTATTCTGAGTTCTTATAACTGCCCCTTCCCCATCCATCTGCTGGTGGCCCATAAGCATGGTGACTGAGTTTTCACCCTATCGTGTGACATACGGCACCCAGAAACCTTGTGAGGATGGTGCTATAAGGGGGTGGGAGAGAAAAAGGGGTCCACAGAGCTCCTTGGCCAGAGAACAGTGCCAGCTTTCAGTCCCTCTGCCTTTTCCTGAGTGTCAGCAGTGTAAATTGTAGTCACTGTCTCCCAAGAGTATCTTGTGATTGTTTTTCTTTTGTTGGAAGTATTACATATTCTAGGACAATTAACAGTATGATCCTTGGGGGCTGAGGGCTTGCTTAGCAAGCACAAGGCCCTGGGTTTAATTTATCAGTACCATATCGGCCAGGTGTGGTGGTACACGGCTGAAATCCCAGCACGACAAAGGATGAGGCAGAAGGATTGCCGTAAATTGAGACCAGCCTTACTACAGACTATGGAGCGAGACCCTGCCTCAAAGAGAGAGAGAGAATATCTCTTTCTAGATGTGGCTGGTGTTATGGTAGGAAGAGGATCCCACTATGTGACTGCTATGGTTTGGATCTGGAGTGTCCCTGAAAAGCCTCATGTAATTGGGTGCAGAGGGATAATTATAGAACTGTGTGCTTGAGGAGGTGGGGCCTGGCTGGATGTGGTGGATTTCTGAGGCCACAGCTGGAGAGATTTATCATCTTGTTGAAACTGGAGGATGCCAAGGCACAGCCTTCAGATGAGAGAGGGGCACTTACCCTAGGTATGGGGGGCCAGACTGGCAGCTTGAACTAAACAAAGAAGAAACGTAGTTACAGCCTTTTCCTGGGAAAGCTCTGGCCTTTGCCTAAGTCTGCAGACACCGCCTTGCTCTTCCCTTTACTTGGTTTCCATCTGCAGTGCTGTAGCAGCTCTCCAGACTTTGCCATGGGCTTGCACCATTGCCGGCTGCCTCTGAATGGACTCTGTGAGACCTTCTGAAACTGTGAGCTCAGTAAGTCTTTCCTCTCTTAAGTTGTGGATGTCGATTTGGTCAGCAATGGATAAGTAACTAAGACAGAGATGAATATTATTTTGGTTTTGGCGACCCTTCCAGATGGAAAGGGGCCACCCTGGTAAAGAAATATGGAATGTGAGGACAGCAGACTCCCTCCCAGGGAGGCCTAGTAGGCACTAGACTCCCAAGAGCTAGTTAAAGGGTCCCTAAAAGATCTGTTCCATGTAAAAAATAATATTATTAATGCCTGAAAGTTCATCATTGGGCATCATCATATCTATAGAAGACACTTCTCTGTTTTTAGAAGACACTTTTAAAAATGCAAAGGTTGTCTGAGAAGACTAGCAACCATTCTCACCACAGTGAACATAAAGTTTGGGTGGAGGGGATGGGAAGATGGGACTCAATCCAGTAAAGAGGGACACTGGACAGGTGACTAGGAAGCCTCTTTCCTGAAACACATTGAACTGAGCCTCTGTCTCAGCTCTGGGTACCAGGGGCTCCCCTAAGGTCTAGGCAGTAAGACAGAGGGGTAAGCTGGGCTCCACAGCAGAGAGAGGAAGAAGGTATTGCCCTGGAGCACGAAGAGGAAGCCAGGGGCCCAGCTCCGAGGCTGACTCATGGCCCCGACTCATGGCCCCCACTCACGGTGGGCCTACATTTGTTTATTTGAGGATGGTAGAAGAGGGAAGTGGAGGAGGAGCTGTCCGAGAGAGCAGATGAACTTGCTGTGCACATGTCTGCCGGTTCACCTCAGCCATGGGAAGAGGCAGGTGCTTTCTTCCTGCCCTTGCCTAGACTTCATTCTAATTCTCCAACATCAAGTGAACCAGAGGAAAGGTTGACTGTTAGCCCAGAATGCCTGCTGTTTAACACACAATATTTTTCAGGATGAAATATAACAGACACTGGGTTTTCAGTCTTTCCCTCCCACCCTATCCACCTGTTTTCATCCCAGTCTGTGAGGACAACGTAAAATAGTGGCCCAGAGTGTAGATCATGGAACCAGACTACCAAAGTTCAAGTCCTAACCCTGCAATTGTGGTCTTGGGCAAGTGACTTAATCTTTCCATGCCTCAGTTCCCTTACCTATATAACTGTGCTAACAGCACTGCCTTCATAGTATTGCTGTGGCAAATATTAATAAATGACCTGAGACTTAGAGGGAACCTGGAACAATACGTGGCAAGCATTGGCCATTCCAAAGGTCAACATAGCCCCGGGGGTGTGGCCTGTGGCACGGAGCCTGCTCAGCATGCAGAAGCCCTGGTTCCAACCTCCGCACTGCACACACACATGATTGACAATGATCATCTGAATGATTCTGCTTAACAGGCCGAAGGATTGGCACTAACTTGCCCAGGGAGAATCAGCTGGTATGGTGCCCACAATATCCCACAGCCTGGTTTGAAAAACACGACTTGTTCTCCTTCCTAAATATAGTGTGGGATTTTAAGTGCTAGAACTTCCACAGCCCGCCTCCTAGGGGACAGAGGGGATTCCGAGCTATCCGAGCTGCTGGATGCGGGTTACAGTACGTCACCTGGCACTTAGCTCTCATCGGGTTAGTCAGGCAGCTGTTCCATTTGCGACAACAATGTTTGCCCTGGTGTTTGATCTGCACGCCAGAGGACTGTCTATTGGCGAGGGCTCTCCTGCGCCTCTGGCTTAGTCCCTAACAATTATTTTGGGCTTGGTGTCCAAGGTCTTGGTCTTGGATCCCACGGAGGACCCAAGTGAGCACACAGCGGGGAGTACAATGAAGTCCCGGATGCCATGGAGTCCCAGATGGGCAGACGACTGACCTTCAGCCTGGCCAAGGGGAGGTGCTAGATGGCTCCAAACAGTTTATCACATATCACGAAATCGCTTTCCACTACCAAAGAAAAATAGAAGTGGGAGGGCAGGGGGGAGGAAAGGGTAAGAGGGAGGAATCAGGTGGGCGAAGGTGACTTATAGGGCACAGAATTCCCCAACTTGTATGGAATTAACATGTTGCAGTTCATTCATTTTCAAATTAAAAAATAGGAGTCAGAGTTCAGACAAGATTTTTTAAAAAGAATCTGCTAAAGGATCTAAAAAGTGCACGTGGAACGTGGTGCATATTCGGCCCTAAGTAATTTTCTGGGTAACAGAAGAGCTCTAAAAAATAGTAACTAAGCGGATGCGCTTACGGGAGCCTCTGCCGCCCGCTCCAGCGCCAATGTCAGGCGTCTCGGGAGACGCCAGGGAAAGACTCAACCTTGGAGCCAGGAAATTTTTTCAAACCGGAGCCAGATCTCCCAGCGACGTGCGGCCTGAGTCCTGCAGTTGGGAGAAGCTGCGGCGTGGCGAGGGGGCGACAGCACGCCCAACCACCCCGCATCCTGACGCCCTCACGTGCCTCGGCTTCCCCGCTTGCCAAATCGCCGACTGGATGGCCGGAGTCCCTTCCTACTGTGGCGTTCCCGCTGAGCAAGGATTTTCCCGATGGCGTAGCGCACAGCCCAGGGGGACGCCGCGCTGGGAAAACGCGACCCAAGACCGGAGCAGAGACGCTGTCCCCAGCCCGGCGGGCGCGAGCGGAGGAGCGCGGACAGCGCGCGGGGCTGGTGGGGCCGCGAGGCCGCCCGGGACTCACCTGGGTCTCCTCCTCCGAGAGCCCCGCCTCGGCCGCGATGAGGCACAGCGTGGTGGGGTCCGGGTGCTTGTTGACCTTGCTGAAGTTGTACTCCAGGATCTCCACCTGGTCCTCCGTGGGGCCGCTCGCGGGCTCCGCCGACATGGTCCCGGCGCGGCTGCGGGCAGAGGGCGGCGCTGAGCGGGGACGGGTCTCCGCTCCCGCCGTCCCGGGCTGACCCCCCGCTCCTGGGCGGCGCGTCCCCGGCGACGTCCCCGCGCCCCGGACGGGACCGCGCCGAGCGAGGCGCCTCCCAAGCCAGGAGCGGCGGGAGCGCGGCGGCGACGCGCCCGGGGGGGAGGAGCTGGCCAGGCGGGCGACGGGGACAGAGGCGAGCGCGAGCTCGCGTCCCCCGCTCGGGCACGCCTCCGCCCGGGCAGGCGCTTCGGGGGACGAGCCCACTGGCCTCCAGGGAAATGGCCCGCGGGGGGACAGGGAGGTCCTCAGGGAAACGATTTAAGGTGGGGGACTGCTTCAAGGGGAGTGGCCTCGGGCAGGCCCTGCACTCCTGTTAGTGGCCCCAATAAGCTCATTGACTCGCCCCACTGCACGCCACTGTGGCCTGCCTCTTACGCCCAATCTGGGCTGAGCAGATCCTGGTGTTCTGTTTCCGCAGGAACAGGTACAAGCCTTGGCTTCCGCCTGTGCCCCTGCTCTACCTGAGGCTGCCAGTCCCAGGCCAGCTGTCCCCAGCGCCGCGCTCCACGCTGCAGCCCGGGCTGTGGGGGAGCCCTCGCAGGCCGAGTGGGGCCCGAGCAAGGCCGACCCGGACCTCCCGCTACATACTACTACAAATTCGCCACGAAGTCAGGAGAATGGGTCTACCACAAACTCCAAGGGCTCTGGGTGTCCTCGCTTTGGATCCGAGCGACGTGCCCACAGATCCCCACACGGAGGCAGCCTCGAAACTGGGGCAAGGATCACGCGCGCGCGTGGGTGCCCGCCCCGCTCCTCTCCAGCGCAGTTGCGCGGAGGTGGGGAGTGAAGAAGCCTTTGGGATCTTCTCGGCAGCGGATCTGGAGTGGATCTGCCAGGGCCTGACCGCTGCTGACAGTAGGAGACAGGCAGAAGTGCGGGATCACATCCGTTTTTTGCTTTAACTGACAATTACAACACCATCCGTTGCAGACCCGAGTAGATTTTGATGTGGTCTGCCCCTGGGGACGGGCCACACCCCACAGTGAGGTTGGCAGAACGTGCCTGATGCTGTTACAAGCTTTCCTACGGTGACCTGCACCTTCTGTAACTGAGGGATTTAGCGAGAGCCTGTGTCACAAAGAGAGCTGGAGAAATAACTCAGAGTGGGGGCTCTGTATTTAATCCTCAACCATGAGGGGGAAAAAAATGGCTTGAGGGAATTCTGCGCTTCCCCACGTAAAAACCTGTGGCCTCAATTTCTTCACAGGGCCGAAGCGGACGCCTGGAGCCAAGTCAGAAATGGCACCTTACCCACCCACTTTTGCATCCATGCCCCACACTTTTGTTTGACACGCATCTTCAGAGCTGGAAAGAGCCTTGAAAGTGACGTCCTCCCGCCCTCTCCTGTCGCGGTCCGGGACAATGAGAGGAAGGCCTGCTGACTTTGCCAGCGCTGCCCACTTGGCGGGCAGCCCCCTGTCACAGCTTTGCTCCTGAGCCCCTGCTCACGGGACCGTCCCGGCAGGCCCCTGTGTCTTGAGTTTGGTAGAAAAACAAGAAGGCAAAGAACTGAATGCAGACAAAGGCGTGTCGGGTGCTGATTGGGCACGGGCTGACCCGGTGGGACACTGCCGCAGGGAGGCTGCCCCGACGGTGGAGAAACCCCTAGAAAGGGTCTGTGGAGTTCTGCCTCAGGAGTTCGGCTGCCTCTTCCGTGAGAGTTTGCTGCTCTTTGTAGGATCCTCCTGTGCTGCTAAGGCCAATTCGGGCTGAGGACTGCTGCCCACACCTGTCTCCCTCCCTTGGGTTACTGCTGTTATATAACTCAAGGGCTCCTGATGTTCTTAGGTGGAACTGAGCGCACTTTATTTTATGAGATTTCTGCGGCTTCCTGATACCGGGCCTTGTAGGAGGTTTCACAGGGAAGTCCTGGTTGACTTGAAAGGCTACTGTGTGTTGGTTGGCCAGGAGCCACTGACCTGTGCTTGGCTGCTAAGGAGACAGTGGGAGGGTCACTGCATAGTACCTACTTCTCCAAGGTAGAACAAACAAAGCACCTGGTTTCTAGAAATCAGGGTGCAAGATCTCCACTGTCAGACGTGGTCACTGTTTCTCTGCAAAGCTCAGTCTCTGTTATTTCAGTGCTTTTTGGTTGACCAATGCTTCCTCTTGTCTCACTTCTCTCTCTCTCTCTCTCTCTCTCTCCATATAAAACAAAGTAGCCTGGTAACCTTGGCTTTATAAAGCTTCTCCACTACCCAGTAAGGAAGCTGTTGAGAAGTTTCTCTGATGGTAGTCTAAACAATTTCAGATGAAAAGAACTAAAAATATTTTAAAGCTACTTAAACTTTAATCTTAGTACGTCTTCTTACTGTGGTTAGTCATATCTTATGAAACATTCAAGATGTAATTTGTCCTGTCATTGTGTTTTTCCTTTGTAGTTAGAGGAAGTAATTGCACAGATGTTTTCAAGAAGTTAAATGAAGCCTGGTCCAGTGGCGCAGACCTGTGATCCCAGCACTCTGGGAGGCTGAGGCAGGAGAGTCATGAGTCCAAGCTCAGGCTGGGCAATTTAGTGAGACCCTGCCTCAAAATCAAAAATAAAACAATGGGCTGGGAATGTACCTCAGTCTGAAAGTACCAGGCTTAATCCCCAATGCTAAATAAATAAATAAGTGGGGCTTAAAATGGCTTTTTCTACTTTAATTCCTTAGTCTAGGATTAATTTAGGAAAAAAAAATTATCTCAAACAGTTGTGTCAATCTAACAGGTTTACTTTTGCCCTGAATCTGCAACCATTTATTTTTTAAGTATCTACCTATATAAACGACCTCATAGAAAGTGCTCTAAGTTCACCAAATTTAGTTACCTTTTTGGTATCTTGTCCTTGTCCCAGACATTGTGCTCTCTTTTTAATGTCACTAATACCAAACCAAGGAGAAATAACCATAGTCCCATGAGCAGAGCCCTGTGGTAAATTGGCAAAAAGGAAAAACTTTAAGACCATCTCCCAGTTGTCTTTATTTAACCTGTACTTTTTAATGTAAATTGTGAATTTCCTGCAAACACTGGGCACTTGAAATGTTTGGTATTTTCTTAAGTGAGAAAAATGCTAGGTGATCACTTTCCCAGGGGAAGTGGCAGGTGTGGGGTAGGGGCTGCACCTTTCTCACTTACTGACCTTTGCTGGAGGAGATAAAGGAGGGTCGTGGGAGCCGTGAGTGTCTCTCTGAAACTGGCAACAGGAGGGGTGGAGTGTCGATCGGGAGGAGAGTACCTGTGCCCAGGGCCTAGCATGTGGGAGGCCGTGGGTTCTGTCCCCAGCAATGGAAAACAAAATGATGGAACTGACCTGCCTCTCCAGGCTGACATGGAGCTGAAGATGGCAGGTGAAGGAATAGTTCATTTATTTGGTGCTGGAGTTCATACCCAGGGCCTAGGCAGGTGCTCTATTCTGAAGCTACATCCCTGTCCTTTTAAATATAAACCAGGTGGTTAGTGTAAACTCAGAGCACACATTGTCAGGCCTCAATGGGCCCAGGGATCGCCTGTGAAAATATCCAACCCTATCATAGACTTTATGACTCAGAACCACATTTTAGGAACACAGCACAGGGAGACACAACAAAAGCATTTCAGCTCTTAAGAGATTTTGTAATTTAATCATTATCATCAACTACAAATGTCTAGAAATCCTTATGCCTTCTACCTGCTGTGATGTTATGTGTCATGTTAATATGCGAGCAGAGAGCATGCTGAGGTGGTTTATAAATGAATAAGCTTTTTAAAGTATATATTGGAATGAGCAGTTTTTAAAGCATGCCGTAAATCTTTTGTATATAGCATGAAAAATGGGCAAATACCTTTAAATGATGTTAGCCAGAGAAATTCTACACTTTCAAAACTCCAGAAATAAAACGAAACTCTTAAAAATCTTTCAGAAAACTATATTCTTGCATTGAGATCGGAGTTTTGACAAGAAGATTATCAAGAGAAAAAACTCTTCCCCATCAGTAATTGACTTAGAAGCTAAAAATTACAGTGGAAAGATCTGGCAACCTTGAGTTTGATTGGCCTTCTTTAATTCCTTAAATTTCCCAGCAAGTAAATGCCAGAATTCCAGCTACCACATATGCATACAACCATGGTGGTTGGGGTAGCACATCAGCCTTATTGGCTGGGGAGATCCAGCTGGGGGACTGGTGGAGCACACTTCAGGTGTGTGCAGATGGGTTATGGAGTCACGACTGGGGGCTCCATATGATCCCTTCCTCCTGCTGGGCCAAGATCTAGGCTCTGCTTCCCACCCGCCACAAGCTGAGCACTCCCTCCACCACAGCCTCTGCCACCCTACTTCTGCCTTGGGGCCAGTGGATTAAGTCGCCTGAAACCATGAGCTAAATTACGCCTCCTTTCTTTTAAGCCATGGTGTCACAGCTATCATGTTTTAGTGATAGGAAAGCTGACTTAAATGTAACAACTTTTTTTTGCAGTGGTATGTGCTAGACAAACATTCGACCGTTGAGATTATACCTTCAGCCTCTGTTCATGTAAATAATATATTTAATAGAACTTGAAACTGAACTTTAGACTCCAAAATACATCATAAACACTTAAGTATCATTACTGTCTTCAAGGAAGCAAGATTTTAAATCTAATAGGAAAATACATTTTTAATTTATCTTATTATATGTACATATTTTTGAAGAAGAATCTCATTTTGTAGTCCAAGCTGGTTCTGAGCTCACTATGTAGCCCAAACTGGTCTACTAGTCATAGCAATCCTCCTGCCTCAGCTTCCCAAAGGCTGGGGTGACAGGCATGTGCCACCATATGGTGCTGGGGAATTGAACCCAGAGTTTTGAGCTTGTTTAGCAAACATTCTAGCTGTTGAGTTACATCCTGAAAATGTATTTTTAAATACTGTATTCATTCAAAACTTCCACATTAAAACACCAGTAAAAATACAATGAAATGTTAAAACAGCAATTAGATCTGGATTATGCAACAATGAAGACCAAAATTTTTCTTTATATTTTTCCACCTTTTCAAATTTTCTGTAGTAAGCACCTATTTCTTTAAAAATAGAAAAGGATTTTTTCTTTAAAGAGCACACTCTTTCTCAGACTGCTGCTCCATCCTGCCCTTTGACTTGATTAGTAGCAGCAAATAATACCCCCAGGAAAAGACACAAGTTGTTTTCCAAGTTAGAAGTTGGGGTATAGACATTTCACTTTCCACTCAAATGTCATTAAGTATCAAACATTGCATGTAATACACATGTAAGTTACGAAACAAATTAACAGCTTTATGAGCACCACCTGATTTAATCATTAATCTCTGACCAAGAATCTACCTGCTTCCTGTGTGCCTCCCCCGGGCCCACCCCTCTGCTGACCTGACTCCAGAAAGACACCAAGATTCTGAATTTTGTAGTAATCTTTCTTTTGCTTTGAAAATCAGTTCTGTCCCATGTACAAGTGTCTAAAGAAAAGGTTTTTTTCTTTTAGTTTTATTTCTTACTGAGTTACTGAAAATATGGTATCATACTATGCACAATTCTGGGAATCGCTTCCTTGGCTCGGCATTTCTTTCCAAGATTCAGTCACACAGACTTGCATGTGGAGTAAGTTGTTCATATTCAGTGCTGATTCCACTTAATGAATACCCCAGCCTTCCTTGGTGTCTTTTCATACCAGCGGATACTTGGGCTGTTTACCCTCTTAAGCCCTCTTGTCTCCTCAAACACTGCTGCCTGAGCCTTCCGTAGCCTCTGGAAGTACTCTCTCTCATACTAGGATTGGATCTACGGCTTTACGGGCTTTACTGGGACACAGCTGTTGGGCTTACCAACATAGAATTAAGTTATTTTCCAAAGCTGTTGAATGAAACGGCCATCTTACCAGCAGCACGTCACATTGTATTAAGGCTGATATTGTCATCATATAGTTTCTGCCAAAGTTGTGTATCCTTTAGTCCATGAATAGTTCCCAAAACATTCTCAATGCTATTTGTGTGTTCAGCTTGTATGACCTCTTGGGGTTAAAAGGTTCCATATGTTTACTGTTTACTCTGTGGAAGTACTTCCTGCTCCTGCTCGGAGGGGGACAGGAGGTTTTTTTTTAAAGTTAGGACTCTGTCTCCAGGCTAGGTCATTTTTTTCCATTGGTCACTAGAAACAATTTCTTAAAATGTATGCAAAAATAATTATGAAGATCTTCTGCCTGTATCATGCTAAAAGTATGAGTGCTTTGGATTCTTAGGGGTCAGTCTTGATTTCACACTTTTAAGAAAAAGTTTAGTCAGGCACAGTGGCACGTGTCTGTAATCCCAGCTACTAAGGAGACTAAGGCAGGTGGATCACAAGTTCAAGACCAACCTGGGCAATTTGGTGAGACCCTCTATCAAAAGCAAAAAGGGGTAGGGATGTCATTGAGTTAGGGTGCTCCTGGGTTCAATCCCCTGTGTCCCCAGCCCCACAGAACTATTAGCCTCTTGGCACCCACCCACTCCCACCCACTACCAAAAAGAGTCATTAGCGAAGTCTCCAAATGAAATCCACAGAGGTGGATTGATTTATTTGTTTGTTTTAAGACAGGGTCTTGCTGTAGCCCAGGCTGGTCCTGAACTCACTATGGAGCCCAGGCTGGCTTTGGACTCACTGCAATCCTCCTGCCTCAGCCTCCTGAGTGCTGGGATTACAGGCGTGCACCACCACATCCAGCACATGCAGTACTGGGGCCTTGTGCTTGCCAGGCAAACATTTTAACCACTGAGCTTTTCCTCCAGTCCCTAGAGATGGCTTTAAAACGCCTGAAGAGACCATCCCGGATACTACCATTGCTGCCTCCGCTGCCACCACCACCGTGGTCGACACCACCTGCACCTATGCATCTGCCTTGGGGGTGAGGGGGCAGCTCTGGCACAGGGACGGATGGACAGGGGCTGGCGGTGGTAGTGCTGCCATCAGCCCAGCCTCGCTGCCTCCCGGCCACCCGTAGCTTTTGGCAGCTTCCACTGCCACTGCCTTGGCTGCCTCACCACCGTGGTCACCAAGCCAGCTTAGCAAAACCTGAGACGGAAAGTGGATAATTTTGTGTCTACACATCGGACAAGCAGGAATGGAATCCTCCAGTGAACAAGAATCGGGTGTGAAGTGGCCTGAGGCAGAGCGTGGTCCAACCAGAGATGGTGGCAGCTGGAGTGGACGGGATGATTTCTCAGGTAGTGGATCCAAAGCTAAATTGCATCTTCAAGCCGCAGACAGAATGAGCAACTCATGACTTCCTCGCAAACAAGAAGAAAGAAGCTATGCTGACCTCTCCTCCAGAGCCGAAGCCAGGACCCTCCAGCTCCACCCCAGGGTACTTCCTAAGGCTGGCACCTTCTGAAAGCTCCAATTAGTGGAGAGTAAATGGATTCCTACATACATAAGAGTGCCACTCCAGTCAGTCAGGCTCGCCACTGATTTCAAGAAGTTGGCCTTGACCATGGGCAGTGTCCAGGTTGAACAGGAGCGAGCGTGGTGCTGGGCAAGTTGTCCCTGAATCCCTGTGTCCTGCCACCACCGCAGCCTAGCAAGGGTGTGATGCCCATTAGACACTGCAGCAGTGTCAATACTACAGCACCTGGAGTGGTCCAGAATCCAGCCCTGATACTTGAATGTGGAGACGGCAGGTCGATTTTAGAGTTTGTGTTCTGAGGTAAGTGCATGCTCTAAAGAAAGGACTTTGCAGTCCAGCAGTACCTTAGATAAAGACAACATCATTAGGTAGTAGAGGGGTGTAAGTATTTGACAGCATTTATTTGATGATGTGTCTCGGAGTTACAAACTAGAATGTACAAGCTGTTAGCATCAGGCAGCCCTAAAGTTACTGTGACCTTGTACCTGAATATTCTTGCCAGTTTTTTTTTTCCTTGTCAAAGGTGACAAAAATATGGAGCCCCTGCAAGAATGAGGATGCTCAGATACTGGGCACAAAGAAAGCCTCTTTCAGGTTGCTCATCACATAGATGACTGGAACTTAACCTGTGGCGTTGGACATGACTTCATTTAGAAGATAACTTAGGAAAAGGAGGAAAAGGCCATACTGTGTTTGCAAACAACCAGAAGTAGCCAAGGCACAAAACTGAAAAAATAAAAAATAAAAAACCTTCTGGCTTTTAATGCCTTTCTATTTTCAGTGTCCAAACAACACAGAGTTTAGTGGAGTGCTATGCACTATTCTCACCCACCCTTGCTTTGACAACAATAGCAATAATGTATTTATTGAGTAATTACCATGTGCCAGGCTCTGTCCTAAGCGCCTTAGAGACTTTAATTCACTTAATCACAGGGGAGCTGCAGTCCTATGTGGCTGGCACTCTGGCTGTCATCTTGCACATGTGGGAACTGACATAGGAGAAACCCATTTGCCTTTCTCAAGGATCTGTACATAACTTCTTCCCCCAAGTCACAAGCCTAGCAAGTCACAGTGGAGTTCTGACTTCTGCACCGACTGTCTTAATCACCACTCGCAGCTCCTCTTGGTACTGAGTAGCTGTGTAGACAGAAGAAGATTCTTGTCAAGCGGTTGTGGCAGAAGGGGCAGGAGAGCTGACTAGTGCCACTAGGGTCAGGAAGGAAGCCGTGCTTTTCCAAAGGTCCATTTCTATGATTGGGGTGCATGTGAACCTGATCGAAGTGTATTATATATATGTATGAAAATGTCACAATGAAACCCGTGACTCTGTATAATTAGTGTGCATTAATAAAAAGAAGTGTGGATTGGAATAAAAATTAAGTTCAGAAAAAGAAGTATGAATTTCCTTCACCTGGACATAAAAGTGTAATTAGAGTTGTACTTGTGTCATGCCATAAAAAGAGAAAGAAGGACAGAGAGTGCTGATGAAAGACACAGGTTGTCTGAGATAAGCCTGATTATGCTGCTAACTGGGGACCATAAAGAAAAAGTGCGAGCAACTTGGCGTTTTTCTCCCCTTCTCATACTTCTACCTCATGTGCAGGAGAAAAGGGGGTAGACATGGCGCGTCATGGTCCCTGAGCCAGCCACTGAGTGGCGCTGTCAGACAAGGACAGTTTAGTTGCTAGGCCGTGCTGGTGGCAGCTGGGAGGGGGGAGGAGCAGAGACTAGGGGCTTTGGAGTATGTGGCCCTCGCTACAGAGGAAAAGTTTTCATGATCTCTAATGGACAAATTACATTATCTGTAATGGGTATATGTAGGGGGATACATTTTCTTTTCATGAATTTTATTTTTCCCATTTTTATTAATATTTGCAATGTATTTGCAATACACAAAGGTTGTATCAAACTCGAGAACTTTGTGCATACATAAAGCGCACCCTCCCTTCCCCTCTTAGGGGATACATGTTAAATCTTCGGTAACAAACGAAAAATATAGCTGCTGTGGAAGAGAAGAAAGAGCGGTGGGCAAAGTCAGGGCTGGATGTCAATCTCAGCCCTCCAGGTCATCATCGCGGGACCTTGGCTATGTCCTTCAACTCACTGAAACTCTGTTGTGGCCCTCAGGACCTGAGAGCCTCAGCATTGCTGACCTTGGCCAAGTTCATTTCCACGAAGAAATGTTTACTGTTTTAAATTTAAGTGAGGTGTTGTTTTGCTTGTCTGCTGTTTGAAATTTGGATCAGGTGTTGAAACATGGGACTGTTCTGTTAACAAGCGGAAGGCAAGGAGGGTATAAAAGGAAGGCTGTAGATAATAAAGCGTCTTTTGCAGCGTCCCTTGCAAGAGTCCACGTATTCTTCAATCCGCACTCCCCCTCTCGAGTTCCCGTTGACTGACAGAGTGGGCTCGGTCATTTGGTGCCCAACGTGGAGCTTGAGCACGGGGGAATCAGTGACCGACACCGCCGAGGAGGAGTGCTCAGGAATAGGAGTAAAGAGGACAAAGAGGTAAAAAGGGCAGTGATAAAATGGGACAAGAAATGTGGTTTATATGCATGATGAGAAAAATGTTGGGAGCCCGGGGAGTTGAAGTAGTAAAAAAAGGGTTGCAACAATTTTTAAAATTTATAAAAGGTTTGTGCCCATGGTTCCCAGAGAAGGGAACTCTGTGTTTAGATACTCAGAAAAAGGTTGGGGATGGGATAAAGAACTCTTATGCTACTGATGCACAGGGTAATGTAGTTAGATCACATCACCCTGTGGTGTTTAAACAGATAAAAGAGCTAAAGGCTGCTTGTGCTCAATATGGGCCAACTGCTCCTTTTACTCTATCTATATTAGAAGACTTAGCTACAGATGCTCTCCCTACCATAGGTTGGAAACATCTCGCCAAGGCTTGCCTTTCAGGAGGAAACTATTGTGGAAAACTGAATTTGTGGAACAATGTCAAAAAAACTGCTCAATTGAATGCTCATGCCAATGATGCCGAGGTTAATTATGACATGCTGGCAGGAGAAGGTCAATATGCAAATATTCCAAATCAACTCATATAATCCAGGTGTCTATGCTCAAATTAATGCTTCTGCAAAAAGAGCTTGGACAACACTACCATCTAAAGGTTCTCTTCACTGTGACACTTCTAAAATTAGGCAGGGGCCTGATGAACCTTTCCAAGAATTTGTCAATGGGCTTTTGCAAGCCTCTGAAAAAGTTTTTGGAGATTCTGAAGCCAGAATGCTTCTGGTTAAGCAACTGGCTTATGAAAATGCCAACACTGCATGTCAAGCGGTTATCCACCCATTTAAAAAAACGGGGAACCATATCTGACTACATTCAGCTTTGTGCTGACATTGGGTCATCTTACACTCGGGGTCTGGCAATGCCGACAGCCCTTCAGGGAAAACAGTAAAAGAAATTTTATTTCAACAGAAAACAAAGCCTCTGCGAGTAACTGGCCCTCCTGGTAGTTGTTATGGATATGGCCCAAATAGGTCATCAAGTTAAATCCTGTCCTCATAAATTTTTTGGTAAACCTCCTGAGCTGCCAAAACAGCCCGGACTGTGCCCTTGCTGTAGGAGAGGTAAACACTGGGCTAATGAGTGTAAATCAAAACGGGACCATTTGGGTAATCCTTTCCCTGCTGGAAACGGGAGGAGGGGCCCGCCCCAGGCCCCAAAGCAGCAGTGGTATGGGGCAATGAAGTTTGTCCCCCAACAAAACAAGCCATTCAAGACCTCTTTAGAGCAACCCCAGGCAGCGCAGGACAACAGGGCTTTGGTTCCTCTGATGCATACTGGATGCAGGCTGTGACGACACAAAGGCCAGAATTGACTATAAAGGTACAAGGTAAGTCCTTTGGAGGCCTGTTAGACACTGGAGCTGATGTTTCTGTTATTGCTCATGAACATTGGCCACGTAATTGGCTTAAACAATGTACTTTTACTCAGCTGCGGGGAATAGGACAAACACAAAATCCTGAGCAAAGTAGTGATCTTTTGTTTTGGGAAGATAATGAAGGACATTCTGGACATTTTCCACCCTACATAGTTTCTGGATTGCCTGTTAATTTATGGGGAAGAGATGTTATGCAATGTATGGGAGTTTATCTCTATTCCCCCAGTAATGTTGTTAGCCAACAAATGATGGATCAAGGATATCTACCTGCTCAGGTATTAGGAAAATTTGGACAAGGAATAAAGGAACCAATACAATTGCCTAGCAATCATTTAAAATGGGGCCTAGGGTATTTTCCCGGAGGGCTGCTGAAATGCCTGTACCCCATGCAGACAAAATCACTTGGAAAATTGATTCCCCTGTATGGGTTAATCAGTGGCCCTTAACAACTGAAAAGGTGGCAGCTGCTGAACAGCTAGTGCAGGAACAATTATGCAGTGGCCACATAGAACCTTCTAGCTCTCCCCGGAATTCACCCATTTTTGTAATAAAGAAAAAATCTGGTACATGGAGGTTGCTTCAGGATTTGATGGAAGTTAATAAAACCATGGAAATTATGGGAGCACTACAACCTGAGCTGCCCTCTCCCGCAGCTATTCCTGTAGATACTTACAAAATAGTAATAGATTTGAAAGATTGTTTTTATACAATTCCCTTACATGATGACAAACGATTTGCCTTTAGCATTCCTTCCATAAATTATCACCAACCAATGAAAAGGTATCAATGGAGAGTTTTACCCCAGGGTATGGCAAACAGTCCTACACTATGCCAAAAATTTGTAGCTTCAGCTATTGAGCCTATTCAAAATCACTATCCCCATATTACGATTATTAACTATATGGATGATATATTATTGGCTTCTGAATCAGAACCTGATGTGTTACAAGTTTATGGTGCCCTGCAAGATTCTTTATCCAGACATGGCCTTATTATAGCCCAAGAAAAAACTCAACATTGCTCACCTTGTTAATATTTAGGGCATCTCCTTTATTCCAAAACGAGTCAGTCTCAAAAGATAAAATTACGTATGGATAATTTAAAAACTTTAAATGATTTTCAAAAATTATTAGGAGACATTAATTGGCTACATCCTTATTTAAAATTAGCTACAAATGATCTTAAGTCTTTGTTTAATCCACAAGGCCAAGGAATCATTGAATGGGCTCATGGGACATTAAAAGTTCAATTGAAAAAGAAAAGGGGTGGGGGAGCTATATCCTTTGAGTCCCAATAATCAATTGGCACACGCTCTTTTTGCACTGGATTTCTTAAATTTGGATGCTGAGGGACATTCTGCAGCAGACAGGTTTTGGCATCCTCAAACTAATATGCATCCCGCTTATGTTCATTGGAAAGATCCCATGACTGGAAAATGGAATGGACCCGACCACATACTTCCATTCTTATATGGAGATAAGGGCATGTTTGTGTTTTTTCACAGAAGGAAGATGGCGCACGGTGGCTTCCTGAACGACTGGTCCGGACCGCTGAACAAGTCCCTGTGGCTGCTGAGCCTGATGATGATGCTGATATTGGAGAGTGAGGAGAAAATTCATTGAACCTTTGTTCCAGACCCTTCTTTGTTGCATCCTGCCATATGGGAACAAAATGGACTAACATAACTGGGACTTCTTGCTGTATCTTGGACTAGTCAAATCCAATGGACATATCCTCTTCCTCTTACACTTTTTCCTTGACCACTTCCCCCTCCAGTGTTGCAGAACATACATTGTCGATGGGAATGTGGTGGTCTGATTCTGGACAGAGACAACTGTGTATTTGGAAAATGGGAGTGGCTGTCAGTACCCCCTATGTATTATTGGTAGGCAACTTGACTATTATATGGCAAGATAATGGACAATTTAATTTGACTATTTGTATTATGTATTGCTTCCTGTTAATGTTAGTAATGAATGGTATTCTGATCCTGGACTTCCGATATTGCTTGAATTTGAAAAGGCATTGAGCCACCATAAGAGAGTAGTTGGACTAATCATTGCTGGAATTGTGTTGCATATTGATGCAGCACAAACTGCTGCCATTATTCTTACTCAGTTAAAAAATATGTTTCCCTCCTGGCCAGATTTTTTCCACATGTTGTATGGATTGATAGTACTGGGAGAAATGTTATTGATTTTATGTTTGATTTTTCCTTGTATTGTTTGTAGTGGGATGGATTACAAACTCTGGCCGCTAACATTCATGGTTTTAAGATAGGTGGCAAACTCTCCGGTTTTGATGTGTATTTAGGCTGGTAGTCAAAGATGGGTAAGATTTCTCTGCAGCCAAGACAACCTAAGACAGGATGCACGCCATGCTGCATGTAGTCCGATGACGGGTAAGTTCTGACTGTAAGGGAACAACTTAAGACAGGCACAGTCTTGCACCAAACTTTGCATTAAAAAATAAAAAAGGGGGAGATGTTGGTGCCCTCCGGACCCGAGAGCCTCAGCATTGCTGATCTTGGCCAAGTTCCTTTCCACGAAGAAGTGTTTATTGTTTGAAATTTAAGTTAGGTGTTGTTTTGCTTGTTTGCTGTTTGAAATTTGGATCAGGTGTTGAAACACAGGACTGTTCTGTTAACAAGCGGAAGGCACCAAGGGTATGAAAGGAATGCTATAGATAATAAAGCGTCTTTGGCGGCATCCCTTGCAAGAGTCCACGTATTCTTCAATCCGCACTCCCCCTCTCGAGTTCCCGTTGACTGACTGAGCGGGCTCGGTCAGTTCTCTTGTCTATAAAATGTGGTTAAAAACTTCCTTCCTTGCCTGTTTGCTCCAGTTGTGATCTACGAAATGATGCTCAGGAAACAACTAAGAAATGTGTAAAATGGCAGATGCATTTCCACAAGTGTTATTATAATTATTCCTTTTCTTTTCTTTTTGAGACAGGATCTCCCTCAACAGTCCAGGCTGGGTGTGAACTCACTCATTATGTAACCCAGGCTAACCTAGAATTTATGGCAATCCTCCTGCCTCAGCCTTCCAAATATTGAGATTACAGGTATATATCACCATGCCTAGCTATTATGTAGTATTGGGGGATTGGATGTAGAGCCTTGCACTTCCTAGGCTGTAATCACTGAGCCTTCTTCCCAGCTCAGTTATTATTTCATAATCCAGACAAATAAAGATGGTGGGCCAGGTGATCCTAAGATCATTTCTCTTCCGATATTCTGACAATCATACTGTCCTGAGTTTTAAACATTGTGTGTTTCATCAACACTGTATTGATGTCATTGTCCAGAGAAAGGAAAGTACAGAAGCCATTCTGAGCTCTGAATGCTTTGTACAAGTTCCTACCTCAAAGGACAGCTCAGGATCCCAGAGGACATTCTGAATCAAAAGGCTTCTCAATGTCTAGCTTGTCTGTTCCATGAAGGTGGCCACATAATTTTTCATTTAACTGAGAACACTTGAGAGTAAGAGGCATTATGGACACCTGGGACCCTCTTCCTCATTTAGGAGCAGGACAGCTTTGGACCCGATTCACAAACTGCAGCCTGACAGACTCTTGAGTACATTACAACGTATACTTAACCATGGAGGAGGCTGTTTTTTAACTCTGAAGAAAACATAACATTGCGTCTCTGTGGTTAACCGTAAGAGGATACCCAGTAGCTTCGAACTTCCTGACCTTTCAGTTTTCTTACGGCTGGTATGCATAGGGCAGAAATGTGTTGGGGAGGTTAAACGAAGCTTGGGCCTCTGCCGGCTGTGGGATTGTTCCTGTAATCATGCTAATGCTTAGTAAGTGTGAATTACAGAGCTCAGTCCTCTGAACAAACACAAACAGAGGAACAAAAGTGGTTTGTCCTGTGGGGCCCAGCTGTGGGCTCAGAGCCTTTCAAACCAGATAATCCAGGAGAGAGAGGACTGTGGAGTAAATTGAATGATCGGATCTCATTTCTGAAAATGTCTGATGACCTAACACACCAAGAAATTAGATAAATAGAATTTTGCTGTAAGAGAAAATCATCAGTATTTCCTAAAGGGAATGACTAAAACCAAAAAGAAACTCGAATGACTAAGCTTTGAAGAAAATAACAACAAAATTGATTGTCAACAAAATCATTTTTGTAGGGAGAAAAAAAATGGCCCAAATAAATAAAAATGTCAGTTAATAAATATTCCTTTTTTATAGCTTGGAGTATGTTATTAACTTTTAATTGCCCATTTAACTTCCTAGTTATTTTGCTTAGAAGAGTATTAATTACATTGATTAGATCGATAGCAAAGTAGAGAAATGCATTTGTTGTAATAAAGCAGAGGGATGTTCAATAATTTAAATGTTGATGACAGAAACCAGTCTTGTATTTAAAATCAATCTAATAGAGGTAAGTCCCACACAAGTCATTTAGAATCAGGTAGATCAGTTGTCCTACTGCTCTGCAGCCACCCTGTCACTTTAGAACATTAGAACTCGTGTTCTGAAAGTGCTGCATCCCCACTGCTTGATTCTACGCAGAGCTAATCATTCGTAATTCTGGGGGTGAGACACCATGGCTGAATTTTTTTTTGAGAATTTACAGCCCAAGTCCAAACTACATAGTTAGAGATGTATGTAATATCGCACACGCGTGTTCACTAAGTGGCTAGGCTGCCCTCCTACACACTCCTACTCCAGCCACCGCCACCTGCTAAGGCACGTGCCTAGAGCTCCCTCAGATGGTTTGTGTATTTTCAAAAGTCTCTCTGAGAGAATAGAATTGTCACTTTACTCAGATACACTTCATCACTTATTATGTTTTATGATTTAACTACCATTTCCACGCTATGACTCCAATGAGGTAACAGATAAAGTGACCCAGAGAGCTACAAGGTACTCAGCTCTCCCCATGACTCAGGACATACGTTACGCAACTGAAGGACATTTCACTCCTGGGCACCAGGAGACTAGAAATTTGGAAAGGGCTGCGGGACTACTATAAGTACTAGGAAACGTTTTACATAAATTTCCTGAGAAAGGAAATGGAAATACATCAACATCGACCACCCTGTGTAAGCAGATCTGTCGTGAACTGAAGACTTTCTGGAAATGTTCATCTCGATCTGTCAAGATCCAATGGCTAGAATGATCACCATTAGTCTCCTGCCGAGCGTACACTAAGAATGGAGCCGAACAGGTTTTTTGTTTGCTTTTGACATACAAGGGCAGAATCATCCCTTTGAACAAGATCTGGCTGGCTTTTCATGGTGTATCAAAACCAGCAGGAGAAAACTATAAGAAACTTGGTGGGGTGGGTAAGAGGATTTCCCTATTTTTAATAGAGCTTCCACTGCTTCCCAAACATAGCTATGAGCTAGTGAGAACCGAAAGCAGATGTCAGAGAAGCTTGTGATGAATGCTTCCTTGAACCTCCAACATGTACTCAGAACATTTTTATGAGCTAACATAAGTCACCAGTTCTTCACCTGGACAGTACAAATACAAGGCTTCCCAGCAGGAAGCTGGGCCACGAGGAGCAGCTAAAGGACTTGGCACACAGGCCAGACTGTTGGTGGGGAAGGCCTGGGTCCCAGAGGCAGGTCAGGTGGATCCTAAAATTTCAGGCAAGACCCTTCGCTCTTTTGTACTTTGATGGATGGTATTCACAGGTGACTAGATAGTGCAGTGCTCAGAGTAGGTATTTTTGATCATGAAGAGGGATACTATTAACGTTCCCAAATGGGCCTGGTGGTACAGGCCTATAATCTCAGCACTCTGAGAGACAGGGGGAAAAGAGTTGCAAGTTCACGCCCAGTCTCAGAAACTGAGACCCTTTCTCAAAATAAAAATGAAAAAATAATTTTTAAAAATAACTTAAGATGTAGTTCACTGTACAGGCCTTGGGCTCAACCTCTAGTACAACACACACACACACAAAATCCCACTGGGACAATTAATCTTTTGAACTTCCTCTTGCTTTAAAATTCCATTACAGCTGAGAAAACAGGGCCCAGCTCCTGACCACTATTCCGTGCTCTGCTCCCAGGCTGGGCTATCTCCTGCAAGACCGGCCCCATTGGAGACCTGTGGCAGACTGTCCAGGCAATGCTGAAAGGGTGGTGTAGGTGTTTTCCCAGCAACTAAAAGGGACAGACACCCCTGCTTGATCACACACTTTCACACCCCAGACCTCAGGTGTGTTCAGAATCAGCATGGGAGTCCACATCCAGGCTGCTGCAAGCTAAACTAAGCACAGCCTAGTGAGCCAGGCCAGAGAGACAGCAGGTCCACAGGCCTCTGAGTCAGGATTTGGGTCTTTGTTCAGCAGCACCAGGCTGCTCTGCACCTCAGCAAGCCTGTTCCCTGTGGCAGGTCTCAGGTGAGCAGGAAGGAGCCGTGTGTGCCAAGGGGACCAGGACCTGCCTCAGGATCCTGGGGTTCGGTGTTTAACCGACAGGCTGGTGTTTATGCCTCCTTTCAGGCCACAGGCTGCCTTCCCATTGCCTCCTGTCTCTGTTCCCTTGGAGTTTTCAGAAGCCATCAACAACATTCAAAACTTTCTCCAGGTTAGGTCATAACAGCCTCTCGAAAAAATGTCTGGGTGACACTTGGAATTAGGCCATTCCACACTGGGAGAATTTAGAAATAAAAGTGAAGGGGAAACGTTAAAAGTCATGAAAGAAAAAAATCATGTACTTACACAACCTTATTTATTCACCCTGCAACCTTATCACTTGTTCCAATTTTTTTTTTCTTTTGGCCGGAAGCTGCATCTGGCTTGTTAACCGCACCATTAAGGCAGTGTTGGCTACAGCCCTGATACCAACAGCCGGACTCCTTCTGCAGAGCCCACATCTCCAGAGCTGGAGTTTCTAGCAACCAATGGGCAGGACAGAGTTCATTCCCTCTCTCTGTGCAGACCTGGGCTCCTGGCTGCTTCCCTAGAAAGGTGGCTAATGACGCACCTCACCACACCTCTTTCAGGGGCAGGACACTGAGGCACTCAGTCTTCCAAGGGGACAAGAGGGCTGTGTGGGCACAGAGCCCCAGGGACTGGAGGCACAGGTTGCTAGGGCTGTGAGACAGTGTTCCCCAGGAAGGAGGTGCCTGGTCATTACAGCTGGGCCAGCTACTCTCCTAGGAGCCAGCCATCTGTTCGGGAGAAGGGGCTGGTGACCAGAATATCTTGACACTCTAAGGTTGCCTTCCACTCTCCAGGGTGATAAAGGAAACGCAGCTTCCTCAGATGAATACAAGTGCATGTGAGCAAAATAGTGTGACTCAGACGTCTATAGATGGCTACCACACAATGTGATTTGAAGTATTTACTGAAAATCCTCAATCTTGGTGCATTTTCTCCCAGCAAGTTGTTTGGAATTCCAACCAGTATGAATTATATATACATTTTACCCAAACTTGATACTTATGGTTGATTGCTTCATTTAAAAATTCAAATGGTAATTATATTTACACAAGATTAAAAAAAAAAAACTCCCACTACACTATCTGGCTGGACCCTATGTGATATCACAAGAAGGAATGTTACTCATTAGATAATTATTGTCTATTAAAATCATAACTTTAATTAGCTTCCCAAAGATAGGCCATCAAAGCTCTGAGAGAGTGAGACACCGAAAGTGGAAGAGTTGGGTGGAAGGGAAGGTGGGAAGCCACCTGCAGCACGGCCAGGTGGCCAGGGCAGGGCCAGCGAGGCACCGTGGCTACCACACTCATGCAGGTGCTAAGGAGTGGGTAAGGCACAGACAGGAAGGACAGAAGGAGCAAAGACAGTCACCCACTCCAGCTTTCGCCCAGGGCTGCCCTGGGAGTCCTGATCAGAAGACTCTGTAGTGCCAAACAGACTCATCCCAATGCTGAGAACTCAGCCACTTCCTGAGTGAACAACTGGGCTTTGCCCCCAGAGCAGAGCACCTGGTGCTTCTGCAGAGGTTCTTTTCAATAATTATAATCCTCTTGCTTATTCCAGATACTATACAGGGAACAAAAGGAAGCTTTGGTTTTGAAATATCCCTCCTCACCCTCCCTTTTCGTACATTGGTGCAATCCACCAACAATGTGCCTTTGAGGTTCTGAGTAATTCCTGCAGATTGCTGCTCTGGAGCAATTCTAGATCCCAGGAACTGTCGTAGAAGGTGCTAGGCACCCGCCCCTGGCTAGGCCTGGGAGCGGGCTTCAAGACCCAGAGCAGCTTCTGTCTCCCTCTTACTCTGAGCTCCCACGGTGGTACTTCTGGGCCTGCTGGCCTCACTGTGTCCAGGGACACAGCGGCATATGCCCTAGGGCTGTCCCCACTGTGTTTGAACCTTCCCACCCTCATCTGTCAAGTAAGGATTTTAGTTTCCTTGGTTCTCATCCCCAGCCACACAGTAGAATCACCTGGGATGCTTTAGAAAACAAGACCAGAGTCACCCACAGGGGATTGGGTTTAATCAGCCTGAGGTAAGGCCCAGTCATGTGTGCACTAAGTTCTCCAGGCCCAGCACCCTGGGTTAGGTGATCTCCATGGGCTTTTTTAGCCCTAAGAAGTCTAGGATCCTTCTTGTCTTATCCCTACACTTTGCTTCTTGAATTTGGTTATTTCAAAATAATTATTCCTCTTTTATTTTAATGTTGCATAGGATGACTTAATTGTAAAGAGTTAAAGTGTTTTCTTCTTTGCTATCAGGGATTGAACCCAGAGCTTTCACTCTGAGCTGCCTCCTCCGTCCCCTTTTTGTTTTTGATTTTGAGACAGGAGTTTGCTAAGTCGCTAAATTGCCCAGGCTGAGCTCCAGCTCATGAACCTCCTGCTTCAACCTCCTAGAATGTGAGGATTACAGGTATGTGCTAACAGGCGTGGCTTAAGTATTGGTAAAGTATTGTTTTGGAAGTATAATGGATATGCAATTACAGATATTCAAAGTATACAATTTGATAAGCTTTCACATATAAGAAGGGTCATCACAATAGTGAACACACTCATCCCCAGAAGTTCCCTCCACCCCTAGTTGGCCTGCCAAAGCCCACCCAATCCCTTCTCCCTTACCCCTCTTCTCCAGGTGACAACTTATCTGTCTTTTTCTACTATAGAGAAATTTTTATCTTTTACAAATAGAATTCTGCAATATGTATTATTTCTGACTGGCTTCGTAGTATATCCCTGGATTTTAGATTTCGAGTGCTTGGAGACCTGGGTCTACCTTTTATTTCTTTGCTCTTCCCCCCAAAGTGGGCACTCAGAGACCCTCTTGGTCATTATTCGCTTGCTTGACCTAAGGTCTTTGTAAGGCTGAGCTTGGGTTTGGTAACAGAAGTGCCTGCCTAGTTAGAGGTTTTGACTTGCCACTACTTCTCTGTAGGGTCCTCAATCAGCAGGTTTAACTCAGTTTAAAAAAAAAATGATCTCAAATTAAGGGTCCGTGGATTTCTGGGAGGCCAGAAAATGAGTATCCAGCTGTGCCTTGGGGTGGGGGGAAGATGCCTGAGAAAAACCATTTTTGAATCTTAATCTCCAGATTCTTGACTGGAATGGATGAACTGTAGAATAAACGTCACGTCCCACGTGCTCTTTGTGACTATGACCCCACGCTCTGCAGTCTGCTCCTCTCCCCCGGCTCCCCTTCCCCGCTGTGGGTTTGGTTCTCTGCCCGCCCTGGTTGTACTCGAGCCTAGGTCACCTTCTACAAGCAGGGCGCTGTCTACTTCATGGGGACCTCTGGCATTCCTCGTCTTTTAAGGCCTTTTTATCTAAGCTATTTGGTATGCTACCACTTTACCCTAAATTCCTGGACACCATATGCTAAACGTCCCAACGTCGCATTTCCTCAAAGTCCCCAGAGTGCTGGATTCCTTTTCATCTTAGACAAATCAATGCGTTCATTGTCACAAGTCCGTGTGGCCGGAACAAGAACCAACCACAGGTAACACCGCAAATTCCTTACCAAGCCCCCTAATCAGCCCAGAGACAGTCCCTTCCCCGACACCGATTACGAAATGGATTTTTGCACAACATCACGTTCAGCGGTAGAAAAGGCTGAGACGAAGGATAGCAGGTATGGGCTTCCCAAGCACAGGCGTGCACGCACGTGGCAGAGTTCCACGGAGGGGGCTCCCGAGCCCTTCGGGAAGAGGGGCAACAAACCCGAACGCGCGGCCGGTGGCCAAAGGGTCGGCAGCGACCCCGCCCGGCCGCGATCTCCCCGCAGGGTCTGACGCCCCAATCCCGCCTGGCTCCCGCGGGATTGCTTTCCTTCGCTCCCACGACTTTCCAACCGAAGGGCGAACCCGGTCCCGCGGCTGCCGGCGCGCGCTCTCCCACCCACGGGCGGCCCCGAACGCTACTTACGCGTGCTGGGAGCAGGCTAGGCGAGCCGGGGTGGGAAGCCGGCGCCGATGCCAGGCTGCTTAAATAGTCTGCCTGGCTGACGTGATGGCACGTTTATTTACGCCTGGAGTGCGCGCTCAAGCAAGGACCTGAAAAACCTGCCGCGTGGGCAGGCGGGAGCCGGCGGGAAGTCGGCGGCCCTTCGCCCCTGTCATTCAGGTTTGATGCTCAGCGGGGACTTCGGAGAGGCTGCTGGGATTTTCTCGTCGCTGCCTTGTCGTTCTGGTCCTCCTGCTCAGCTAAGTCCACTCCTCAGCGCAGGGGATGGAAGATGTGGCCCAAGGAAGAAGGGGAGAGAGAGAGGCCGGACCGGACCCTTTCCCCGGCGTCCTGACTTGGAACCTGGCGTCATTTCAAAGCCTAGATATCTGGTGCGCTGCAGGCAGAGGGCAGCTAAGGGCCTGGACAAGTGCCCAGTTAATGAAAAGCTGTTTTCTTCTGGACACAGAATGTACAAATAAGGCACAATTAAACGGGAGGAACGGGCCAGTATGAGACAATTTAAGGTCCCCTTGGCGCACTGTTTTCATTTCTTTCGACCGCAACCATATTTTCCTATTGTCCCCATCCACCCCCCACCGCCCCCCATTAAATTCCTAAGAGCTGAAGGATTTCCCATGAACTCTCAAAGAAAAAGGCAGCATGTGAGCACAGCTTCTATGCCAGGGACCCTGAGACCAGGGGCCAGTGTTTCTAAAGACACGGCTGTGTGTGTGGGTGTGAGGACCTGGCCCGCTGATGTTTATCTTGACTTTATTAGCTCGATACGGCAGTTAATAGTCAACGGCAGCATGCCGAGAGGGCATGATGTGGAGGGGATGTGGGTGAGATCGTGTGTGGCGGTATCTGTGTACATTTTCCTGTGCGGGGCGCCGCCGGCTAGGTACCACCCCATATCTTGTATTTTTCACGTCACTGGAGATAGAGAAGGCCCACTTGATTCTCTTGGGAACAGCTACCTTGAGGGAAAGGACAGCAAACATTCGGAATATTTCTTTTCCTTTTGAAAAGGGGATAATGATTAAAAACATGGATGGGAGAAAGTAGGGGCCAAGGCCTTGACTAACCCAACCTGGTCACCAGAGAAACTGGCTTTCTGCCTGCTCGTTGCCTAACATCTATGGCCACAACCCACCTCCTGTCCACCCCCCCCCCCCCCCCCCGTTTCTGTATGCAAAGTGCATGGCTCTTCCTCTGACACCCACCATGCCTGGCATGAGTTATTCTGATGAGCGAAAATCTTGAGAGGCTGACTGTGAGCCAGGCTCTATGCACACCTCTTTACAGAGAGCTTAGTGGATCTTCAGGAATTCATTTTTATGATCACCGTCCTGCTGATGAGAAAACTGATGCCCAAAAAGATTAACTAACTGTCCTAAAGTCACAGTAAATAATGGAGGTGGAAGCTGAATCCAGATCAACCTGATTTCAGGATCTGCGTTTACACTTAGGACTGATTTAAACCAATATTTAGAAAGTTGCCTAATAATGCTTTTCCTTGTCCCTGTCTATTTGCTTGTTGATTGTCTTCCAGAATGTGACACCGTGATCACAGAGACCTTGTCTGCTGTGTGCAGAGTGCCTGGCATAGTCAGTCTCAGTGCGCGTGTGTGCTATTTGCTCGGTTTCTGAATGCTTTTGGAGGCTCTGCAGCCCAACAGATACAGTTTGATAGACATGTTTCTTTTTCTCCTGCATAAAGTGTTAGCTTCACGCTATTTCTGTTCATCCAGTATATCATGGAGATGAAGTTTAAAGTAGCCAAAACCATGAAGCAGTTTTTACATCACTGAAGGACTCCGTAGGTATATGGTTTCAAGTTGTTCACTGGAGTAATGATGTTATCACAAACCCAGGATTTTTCTCTTTCATTTTATAGTCCTTGTTGTGACAGCATTCTCTCCCTTTCATGGTGGCAAGGTGGCTGCATTAGCTCAGGATATCCTTAGAAACATCTAAAGACGGGTAGGAAAGGGCATGGGCTTTCCCTTCTGTATATCTCTTTGTTAGAGTAGAAAATCTTTCCAGAACTCGTGTTATGTGCAGACCTCACTTAGGTCTCCTTGTTGAGAACTGGGTTAAATGCCCCATTTTGATAAAATTCATTATTTACAAACAGGAAAGGAACTAGGTTGAGCATAGTTCATCCCCTGGGCCCAAGTGAAAAAAATCAGTATTTATGATATATGAACAAAATCAGGAGCCATCTAATAGGAAAGATGAAGGAAAGTGCTACCAACACTTTTGGAATCCAGGAAATTCCTTATTTGATGACTTACACCACTCTAGTACTTGAGCACCAGTTCAGGCCACAGCACTTGGGTTTCTCTCTATGCTTTTTGTTTTTGTTTTGTTTTGTTTTTTAATGAGAAAAGTTTCCTTTGCCTCTCAAAGAAATTAAGGGAAACAAGAGAAGTAGCTGGTTGTAGAGTAGTTTCTCTATAGGTTTAGACCTTAGGCCTTTATATCAGCACCAATTGCCAGTGACAGTCTGTCAACCTCTTGTCTCTTGTACCAGATGGAATTGGCAACGCCAGTGATTTATTGGAAATACTGAGTCCAATACTGCAACTCATCAGAAGAGATACCAACACAGTCCATAATGGTTTATGATGCATTTTCCTACTTTTCTTTTGTCTGTTGTATTTCGGTGGAATTTCATAAGCCACATGTTTCTGCCTCACCACTCTAGCCAGAGGTACAATACTCGTAAACGAGAAGTACAACTCACACCATTCTTTTTTACCTGATATTCATGCACTTCCATGGAACACCAGCGAATCAGTCATCATTTTCCAGTTGCTGTTTTAGAACTTCTCCCTTCTGCAGATGTTGGAACTCTTTTCTCTGCACCCACCAATCAACAAAAATAAAGAAAAGGCTGGAGGGAGCCAGATGTTCAGCTTCACCAACCGTGCCTAAAAACTAGTAGGGGCTGCCTGTCTGTTTGCCGAGTGCCTAGGAGAAGGGTGGGAGGAAGAGGGTGGGCTTTCAAATCATGCTGGCTGGGGTTCAAGTCCCACTACTTGTTTTACTTCCCATGTGATGCAGAGCAACTTATGTACCTTTTCTCTGTCTGTTTCCTCCCATGTAAATGGGAGTAATGGGACTCGCGTTAGTACATGTGAAGCACTTAGTAGCAATGCCTAGAGCAGGGCCTATGTGTGGTAGGCGGTGGCTACTGCTAATAGTTATAACCAGAGCCTCTTCCTAGTCATCTTTGTGGAGCCTTTGTTAATAGCTAAGCATAAAACCTCCCGCTGCTACAGTAAACAGGTGACGTTGGCAGAGACTCACAGAAGGCAGTGATGTCTGGATAGGGGAAAGATCTACTGTCTCCCTACTAAACATTAGGGGTCAGGGAAGCACAGGAAGCTGGTTTATGAATGGAGAGTGTGTGTAACAATGGTACACAAAGAAGCCATTCCGTGGGGGTGGAGAAAACCACTAAAATCACTTGAGAAAGTTCACAGTGAAGGATGTACACCTCCCAAGGGTCAAATCTGACCTGTGCAGAAGCAAACAAGGAAAAGGAGCAGCCAGAAGATAGACACAAAGAGGTAGACCAGAGAGACTGAGAGCCTGTAATGGTGTGAAAGTCCTAACTGCCAAGGTCAATCTTGGCTGGGCCTAGAGTGTTATGGGAAGCAGAAGAGGAAGGGCAGGTGGCACAGACCCTAGAGGAAAAAGAGGGTGCCCATCAGTGAAACATGGAGGTGTTTGTCTTGGCTCCTGCAGTGGAGTTCTCAAGGTCCCTGGTGAGAGAGTCAGTCATGACATCATTACAGTCTGTGTTACTGATAGATTGTTGTAGACACAGTAATGGTATAGTCATCCTTTCGGTGAACTGTACATGCCTTACTCAAAGTATGTGTATTCCATCATCTCACCTAAGATACTTGTCCTTTCAGAGTCTGAAGTCAGTGGATATCAGGGAGTTGGATGTGGTGGCCCATGAAGAGCACCCATCAGCAGAAGCTCTTCCCTCTGGGGTGGCCCAAGGTATATTTGCTCTTTGGATTATGCGTGAGAATTTCTTAGCATTCCTCCTCTATGTCCTAATGAAGATGGCGGCTCCAAGCCTTGTTTTCCTTTGTCACTCCATTCATACGATTGGCTGGAAGAGAGGGATCTTTGCTAACTGGGAAGGGTATCACTCTGCCTGTGGAAGGTGGCAGGGGAGGCCTTTCTTCACCCACATACACCTTGCTCCTCTCCTCAACACCAGGGCTTCTTGGCTGCTGGCACGAGCTGCCCGACAAGCAGCATGGTGACATTCTCCTGAGGGGTGGGGGTGTTGCCTCACCTGGGAGGCCACTTCCTCTATGAATGACAGGAGGATACTGTGGGCTGGGGCCACCCAACCTGACTGTAATTCCCTCACATGCAGGTGGGGAGAGTCCCCACACCCACTATGAGATGTCAAGGAGGGGCTCTGTGCTTTTAGAAAGCAACAGACAGAGACCTGGGGAAAAGATGAACCCAATCTCCTGGAAAAAATCTTGCCCTGTGAATGGGATTGCTTTTGGAATCTCTTTCTCTGTGCTTTCATTGTTGCTGTAGAGGAATGCTACTAATTTTTATGTGTCGATTTTATATCCTGCAACTTGGCTGGATTTGTTTTAGGTCAAAGAGTCTCCTGGTAGAGTTTTTGGAGCCCTCTATGTAAAGGACCATGTCGTTTGAGAATAAAGACAGTTTGACCTCTTCTTTTCCCGTGTGTGTTCCCTTTATCCAGTCTCTTGCCTGATTGCTCCAGCTAAGGTTTCGAGCACTATGCTAATAGGATAGTGAGAGTGGACACCCTTGTCTCATTCCTCATTTGAGGGGAAATGCTTTTAGTTTTTCCTCATTTAGGATGATATTGGCTGTAGGATTGTCATAAATTGCTTTTACCAGTTTGAAGTAGGGTTCTTCTATACCTATTTTTATCAGAGTTTTGATGAGGAAGGGATGTTGTATTTTGTCAAAGGCTTTTTCTGCATCTATTGAGTTGGTCACATGGTTTTGTTCTTGCTTTTGTTTATGTGATGCATTACATTGATCTGCGTATGTGGAACCAACCGTGCATCCCTGGGATGAAGCCAGCTTGGTCATAGTGTATGATCTTTTTAATAATTTGGTGCCTTCCATTTGCAAGTATCTTACTGAGAATTTTCACATCAATATTCATTAAGGAAATTGGCCTATAGTTTTCTTTCTTTGTTGGATCTTTGTCTGGTTTGAGAATCAAGATGATATCTGCTTCCAGAAAAGAACTGGGCAATGTTCCCTCTCTTTCAATGTCATGGAAGAGTTTAAGGAGCATTGACGCTTACTCTTCCCTAAAGTTCTGATAAGATTCTGCAATTAATCCATCTGATTGTGGACTTTTCTTTTTTGGTAGATCCTTTATTACTTCCTCAATTTAATCCCTAGTTATTGGCTTTATTCATAGTTTCTGTAGCTTCTTTACTTGATTTTGGTATATTATCTGTATCAAGGAATTTGCCCATTTCTTCTGAGTTCATAAATTTGTTGGAATATAGTTTTTCAAAACAGTTTCTTACAATTCTCTGGATTTCCGCAGTACCTGTTGTGATTTCACCTTTTTAATTTTTAATTGCCTTGATATGGATTTTTTTTCTTTTTTCATGAATTTGGCTAGAGATTTATAGATCTTATTTATCCTTTCAAAGAACCAACTCTTTGATTCGTTGATCTTTTTTCTTTTTTATAGTTTCAATTTCATTGATCTTTGCTCTGATTCTTATAATTTTCTTCCTTCTACTAGCTTTAGATTTGACTTGTTCTTGTTTCTCAAGGACTTTGAGCTGCATTATTAGATTATTAATTTCCGATTGCTCTGGAGTTTTTAAATATGTGCACTCATGGCTATAAATTTCCCTATTAGTATACTGCTTTCATTGTGTCCCACAGATTCTGGTATGATGTTCTTCCATTATCATTTGACTTTAGGAAATTCTTCATTTCTTTCTTGGTTTCTTCTGTGGTCCATTCCTTGTTCAATAATGTATTATTTAATCTCCATGTATTTGTATAATTTCTATAGTTAGTTTTGCTATTGATTTCTGGTTTTAGTCCATTATAATCTGAAAGTATGCTGGGAATAATTTTAATTCTTTTGTATTTATTTCAGCATGTCTTATGTTCAAGGATATAATCTCTTTTGGAAAAAGTCCTGGGTGCTGCTGAGAAAAAGTTATATTCTGTTGACATTGGAAAAAATAGTCTGTAGATATCTGTTAATTTCATTTGCTCCATGGTGTGATTTAGCTCTGATGTTTCTTTGTAAATTTTTGTTCAGGTGATCTGTCTACTTGTGAGAGTGGAGTATTGAAGTCCCCTAGCATGATTGTATTGGGGCCTATTTGGTCCTTCATGTCCAATCGTTTCAGTTGCGTGTAACTGGGTGCACCTACATTGGGTGCATATATGTTTATAAATGTAAGCTCTTCCTGTTGGATTGTTCCTTTTACTAGTGTATAATGACCTTCTTTGTCTCTTCTGATTTGTTTTCGTGTGAAGTCTGCAGTGTCTGAGAATAGTATAGCTCCTCCTGCTTGTTTCTGGGCTCCCCTAACAGGTAGTATTAGTCCAGCCCTTTACCTTCGGTCTGTGCACTTCTTTGTGGGTGAAGTGTGTCTCTTGAAGGCAACAAATGGTTGGGTTTTGTTTTTTGACCCACTGTGCCAGCCTGTGTCTTTTGATTGGTAATTATTGTAGGATTTTTAACTGAATTCTGTCAATGAACTGTTCTTCTACTGTTGGTTCGTTACTTTTTCTTTGTGTTACATTTTCTCTTTAGATGTTTTCTTCTCTGTTCTTTGATGCTGCTTATCTCTTTGACTTTCCCTAAGATTCCTTTCAGTATTTTCTGCAGTGCTGGGCTAGTGGTTCCAAATTTCTTTTTGGATTCTTGGTCATGAAAAATTTTTACTTTTGCTTCAATTTTCAGGGATAATTTTGCTGGATACAACAACCTGGGTTAACACTTGCTGTATTTTAAAGCTTGAATGGTTTTGTTCCAGGCTCTCCTGCCCTGTAAAATTTGCACTGAGAAATCTGCAGTGATTGAAATGGGTTTCCCTTGTTAAAATAATGTTTGTTTTTCTCTTGCTACTTTTAATATTATTTATTTAGGTTAGATTTCTTAAGTTTTGATTATGATATGCTGTGGTAAGTCTCATTGCTGGTTGAGGTTATTTGGTGTTCTATAGACTTCTTATACCTGAAAATTATTTTAATTTCCCAGATTTGGGAAATTTTTTGCATTATTTCAGTAAATAAATTCTTTATATTTTCATTGCTGTCTTCTGCTCTTTCTTCCACACCCATAATTCTGAAGTGTGTTGCTTACACACTATAAATGGTTCTCTTTAAATCATCCATCACCTGTTGTATCCAGCTACTTTGCTAATTTCTAATTTTTGGGGTCATATGCAATTATGGCATTTGTTTCCTCAGCCTTGTCTTCAAGGTCTGAAAGTCTGTCGTCACAATGTTAGAGTTGACTTCCCCTGCTTTCAGATAAATTTTTCCTATCCTGAATTTCAGCTAGATTTCAGAATTTCCACTTCTCTATCAGAATGTTCCTTCATATCTGGCATTTCCTTATTTACCTCAACCAACTTTTTTATTTGTGGCTTCTGTATGTTCAGTAAGCTTTGCATCCATTAGGCCCACTATTTGTTTAGTAAGTTCCTCTTTAAGCCTGTTGATTATTGCTTGTATTTAAGAATATCTTGTTTGAACTCACTTATTTGCTTTTTGACTTTCTTCCCTATGAATTCCACTATTTCAGGGCCCATGACAATAGTTTCTGGGGACTCAGGAGTTTCTGTGTTTGTCCTGTTGCCTTGTCTTCCTGTGTTTCTACTGTTGAGGGACTTCACTATAAAGCTAAGAGGTTTGTGTAAACGGGTATGAGGGTGTAAGGAGGAGGGAGCCAAAAATCCTCTGTTTTCTGTGCTGGAAGCAGGCTGTGAGGGAGGATTTAACAGTCTATTGTCCTCTGAGCTGTCTTGTCTATTCCCAGTCCCCTCAGCAAAGCTCTCCTGCTGTCCTGGCTCCCCTCCCCTGAGGGCGGGGCTCTTCACCCTTGGAGGTGCTTCCACTACCCTTCTAGCCATTCAGAGGGTTGGCAGCCTTTCTCTCCTCTCCTCAACTGTCTCTGTGCCAGTTTCTTCCTAGACACTGTTTAAGAGTGACCCCAAAAACTCTGGTGTGCCTGCCTGAGCCTTTTACTCTAAACAGTTCAGGCTTGGGCTTTTCTTTCTTTCTTTTTCTTTTTTTTAAATAAAATGGCTCCTGCCTATATCACTGCCTGTTATAGCTGCCAAGCACTGCTTCTTCCAAGCTGGTTTAGGCTCCAGGGAGTCTTTTCTAGGGGAAGCTCTCAGTGTGTTTGCAGTTTGCACTTCACACTGGCTCATTTCTAGAGGCTGGGGCTACCAGCTGCTGTCAATTCCCACTTCTCTGATATCTATGCTTTTCTTGGTCAGAAGTTCTGGGCTTCAGGCAGGTTTTTCCTCTGTCTGTAGACGTCAGCAGCTCACAGCCATTCACAGTTGGCCTGGTGTGGCTTCTGATTTTTGGGGGGATTTCTGATCTTCTTCTGGCCGCCTTTCGGTTGTTAGGGTGCTCCTTTCTCTCATAGCTACATCAAACAGGCCGCTTTTGACTATAATCTCAATAAGTGGGTCAGCGAGGAGATATTTGCACTCTCTTACTAGGTCTCTAAAGGTTCTAATTTCTACTTTTGGCAAAAATATACTGTGATCAGATTTTGTTAACTAACTCAGTGCCCTTGTATCTGTTCTGCATTTCCATGAAAAATCTGTCTCTTGTGTGGCAGTCTCTGAGGTTTCTGCAGACAGGCCCTGCAGTGCTGCAGGGGAGGTCATTTGTGGCCCCTTCTGGAAGGTCTTCTGATGTGGCACACTACATAAATGGGGGTACACACTTGTGCAACTAGCTTTCGCCTCTCTGAAGAGTCAGCTTCCCAACTAGTCTTTCCAGTGAGTTCTGAGTAACCCACAGAAGGACCCAGTGTCTAAGGTTAAGCTTAAAGAGTGGACACACCTGACTTTTCCCTCTGACTCAGAGGGAAGTGGATTCTACATTCTTCATGATATAACAGATGCCCAGCAGTCATAGAGCAAAGTCAGTCTGAGGGCAATTTAGGGCAATGTTGGAGCTCTTGCAAGAGGATGGCCACCTTGCTGCTGTTGTTTTTTGTTTTGTTTTGTTTTGAGACAAGGTCTCACTCTGTCACCCAGAGTGGTCGCGAACTCACTACAGAGCCCAGACTGGCCTTGGACTCACAGCAGTCCTCCTGTCTCAGGCCCCTGAATGCCCGAATTATACTTGCTTATGTGGTGCTGGGGGATAGAACTCAGTACTTATGCTTGCTAGGCAAGTGCTTCAACTGCTGAGCTATTCCTCCTGTCCCCCACCTTGCTGGTTTTTTCAGAACTGATTTTAGTGCTGCAAGTCCTCCATCCCTGGCAACCCCTCAGTCCTGGGCAACTTGAGATGCTTGGTCATTCTCTTTGAGATCTCACTTCCAGCAATTTAACCTCTTTGAGCCTCAGTTTTCTCATATGTGAAATGATGATAAAGATAACAGCCTTCTATAGGGTTTGAGGGCTGTGGTTGGTATGCATCCAAGATTGTCCAAGAAGATAAGAGAGGGCCGGGGTGCATGCTTAGTGCTTAGAGCACTCGCCTAGCATGCTCAAAGTCCTAGATTCAATTCCCTAGCCCTATAGAAAAATTACCTGGGTTATGGTGGCACACACCTGTATCTTACCACTCAGGAGCCTGAGACAGGAGAAATGTTGTGAGTTCAAAGGCAGCTGGGCTACATAATGAGTTCAGGATCAGCCTGGACTACAGAGCAAGACCCTGTCTCAAAAAAATTAAGTTTAATTTTTAAAAAACTTATGTCTGTTTGAAAGAGTATGTCTCCTCCCTCTAATACATTCATACATTTTGACTTTTTCAAGTGTAGGTGTGAGGTGGGTGTGAGGACAGCACTTGAGGATTCTGGGACACTCCTTAGCAAGCCTTGCTGGCCCTGGTTAATGCAGATGGATGGATTAAGGGTCCTCCCAGCCCTATGATTATCTGATTAGGAGTAAATGACATAAACAGCTGCCTGCTTGCAGAAGTCACTTTGAAAAACTCCCACTTGGGAGTCACAAATAAGGGATTATGAAACTCTTTCTTCTCAGGCTCTTTGCGGCCTCTCAGCTATTGTCTGCAGAGATTCTTAACTAATAGCCATGTTCTGAATGACTGTTTCTCAGTAACTACTGAGGAAGGCTGAAAAAGGAAAAGTCAATGTTTTCTAAGGACTCCCTTGCAAGGCATTTGTGGCCACAGGGTGGGTTTCACAGGCGTCTTAATCCTGGCAGTAAATGCTGAGGGCTGTCTTGGAGACCAGAAGCAGCAGGCAAGAACTCCAGTCACAATGACAGATGAGGGGATTATTTATTCAAATGCCCTGACAGAAGGAGGCCTAATCAAAGACACCATAGAAAACAAGCTGCCAGCAGACCGGGAGTGTTTGGAACATGCAAGAGTCAAAGAGATCCAGGCCTTTTCTGGACAGAAGGAAATGACTGGCAAAAATAGTCTTCTATAATTGACGGGAGCTGGGTCACAGTTATATGCCAGCGACTAGGATTACTCAAAGAGCAAACACCTGTAGCAAACTAGCCCTCCCCTTGGGCTCCCAAACACAGTTAAGAATCATTAGAATTGGTACCAGAGTCTGATTAAAAATAGAGGCCATAAAAGGTTTGGAAATTCACCATGCAAGACTCTGACACCCATGGTATTGAAGTTACCCTTTGATAATGAACACACCAACACGCAGCTGATGACACAACTTTGCATAATTAGGACACCTTTGGAAATAGAAAGACGGACTCTGTAATCTATGTAAGTTTACTGATTTACATAAATTTTAGTGTGATTAGTAGTTTGCACTCCTAAGATACATTGGTGGGGCAGAAAGCCAAGGGGAGTAACACTGACTGCTTTTAGTGGACTCACAAAACTGTCCACCAGACTCTGAGGAGATCAACAATGTACATGTGTCTAGGTAGCCAAATCACTTTTTCTCCTTTGCTTCCCACTCTTTCCTAAAGGAAATTAAATTCTGAGATGCTTGATTGAAAAGTGAAGAAATTTGTTTACCAGAGTCATGCATTAAAGCATATCCACTGCTGCATAATAAATCACTTCGAAGCTCAGTACTGTGAATGAACAACAGTCCTTTCATTACCTCTCCTGGTTTCTGTGCATCAGGAATTCAGAGAGGGGAGACTTTGGTTTGTGGTCCCTCAAGTGGTTATAGTAAGACATCGGCAGGAATCAGAACAGCAAAGGGGCCAGGAAAGCTACAGCCCTGCTAGGCATTTTCTCTCTTCACAATTTCAGGTCTTTCTTTTGGTTTTTCCATAGCAATGAGTCTGCGCTTCCTCACAATATGGCAACCTCAAGGCAGCTAAGTGCTTCAGTTCAAATATTCCACTCCCAATGTAGCAATTGCCTTAACTTTATGACCTGACCTTAGAAATAGTGTAGTACCACTTCTACAACATTTTATTGGTTTTAAATACATCACAGCCTACCTAGATTCAAAGGAAGGGATGTGGAGGAGGTGAGGAGTACTTCTTATGCTGCCAATTGTTGGAGGATAGCTTTGAAATCAAGAGCAGCTGCACAAGTGGAGCAAAAAGCAAAGCTCTACTTCCTGTCAGGTCAGGAACCCAGTAGGAGTGTGTCAACAGGAGGCAGGGTTTCCTTCTCTCCTCCTGCTCTGCTCACAGCTCACCTGTCCCAGTGCTTCATCCTTCGAAGGCCACAGGCTGAAACCAGTCTGCAGCCCGGGAGCTGGGGAACTCCTGCTTCAGGGTAAAACAACTGGGTGTTACGAGCTGTATGTTTTTCCCCATATCATTGATTCAACCTGTTAAAGTTGGACTACATCTAGACTTATTGCCATGGGAAATAATAAGAGCCCTTGTTGTTTGACTACTTTAGATATTCTGTTACTTACATCCAAAAGCATCCTTGCTAATGTTGTGATCTAAAGCACTTTAGCATTCTATCTGTATTTTTCCCCACCATTTTTATTAATATGCATGTGAGACATGTTTGCAATGAGCTTGAGTATTTTGTGCACACATATATCACATCAACTTCACAATCTCTTTCCATTTTTGGCCCTTCCCCACGTTCCCCACCTCCCGTAACTCCAACTGTCACTCCCATTTGGCTCCATAGAAGCATTCTATCTTTAAAAGCCATCCTAGTTTTAAAAATACATATGACCTTTGCTGGCATGCCACTGCCTCATTTTCTAACTGGAGGCAAGCTAAGGAAAGGAGCCTATATCTGCCTAATGGAATCATACGTAGGTAGGCAATCTGGGTTTGAAATTAAGCATTGTCTCCACGACTTCAAATTCCTTAACTTCTATGTGCCTCAGCTTCTTTAATTCATGAAATGGGAAAAGAATCATCCTACCTCCTGGGCTTGTGCTAAGGACTGAGTGAACTAAAAGGTATGAAATTCTTGGGCGAGTGCCTGCCGACACCAGGATGGCCAGTAGTACACATCAGCTTTATCGTCACCCTCCCTGCAGTGCCGCAGGGTTCCAGCAGCTGCTGTCACACTTTCCACCTACATCTTCCTTTGCCAAGTAGTCCTGGGAAGAGCAGAAATATGGGACAGACATGCCCGGTCAGGACTCTTGCTAGCGTACAAACCACAGAGTCATCAGAAAGGGAGCTAGGTGCAGAGAACGTAAAAAACATTTCATCTGGACTTTCCCTACCATAGTCCCCTATGTGATATGTGCCAATCCCCTTCCCCTGGTGGTGCCAAAGCCATGGGAAGCACTGTATCCCATGGAGACTACAGGTTGTTTCTCATGCATCATAGATATCCAAACTTCTGGCTTGCCTAGGCCACGTTGATTGAAGAGGAGTTGTTTTGGGCCTCATTGAAAATATACAATTATAGTTAATGTATATAAGTAAGAAAACCTGTTTGTTTATATTTTTATTATAACATTAAAATGAAAATAACACAAGCCCAAGCCTTAATAATTAATAAGGAAATGAACATATCTGGTAAACAACAATAAGCCCCTGTCTTCACAGGTACACGCACACGTAGGCAGGTTGAAGGACTCCGTGATTGGTGATCCCTGGGTTCTACTCCCAAGTCTCACAAGTGCATGGAGGCTCTGCTATGTGCATGTCTGAGTCAACTGATTGTAGAGTCAGCACAGGGTCACAGAGTTAGCACCACACTGCAACCTCCCCTCCACAGCATTCGGTTGTCACCCGTCTACTCAGCTTTGGAGCACTGTGTCCTTGGCTCAGGACAGTAGCTAAAAATCACATGACAGTGTTAAAAGCTTACAATAACATTAATTATAACAGGCAGTCCAATCTAGCATCAAGAAAGAAGGACCCAGAAATTAGCTGGATCAAAGAATTGGTATGAAATTAATAATGAACTTTCATGGATATTAATTTTTGCTTTAAATTTTTTAATATTTTAAATAGATTTTGACAAATACATAAAACTGTACATATTTAGGGTTTTGATATGTGTGTTCCTTGCATAATGTTTATATCAGGTTGGGCATAGGCCTCTCTTCAAGCATGTACATGGGAACAGCTTCCAAAACCCATTCTAGATTTTTGTTGTTGTTGAGACGGAGTCTCACTCTTTAGTCCAGCCTGATCCTGGACTTACTATGTAGCCTAGGCTGGCCTCAAATTCACCACAATCCTCTTGCCTCAGCCTCCAGAGTTCTGAGTGCCACCACACCTAGTTTATGTGGTACTGGGGAATCGAACCCAGGGCCTTATGCTTGCTAGGCAAGCACTTTAATGCTAGGCAATGTCAGTCCCTCTCCCGAAGCTTCTCGATTGTACAGCTTCTACCACATGTAGTCACCACACGGTTGGATAGCATACCAGACATTCCTGCTCCTGTCCAGCAGGTAACTCACAATTGTGTGTGAGCCAAAGCATTGAACTGATATCACCGGCAGGTGAAAGAATTTACCCCAGTGGCAAGGACAAGTGGAAGGGTGGATTTAGGTCAGAGCACACTGCTCAGGGGGACAGCGCGGGTTCCAATAGAGGAACCTCACAGGAGGCAGAGAGAGGTAGAACAGAGAGGCAGCAAGTGCATTATGTAAATAAGGTGCTCTAGCACCCCATAGGTCTTCCTGGCACACCTGCATTGTGCCCCAAATGTCTAAGGTTATAATCTGGTAAGACCCATTTCCGGCTTCGCAGAGGCTTCTGGCTCCACTTCAGGAAGCCTGCGTGTCACAGACGGCTGTTTGGTTGTGGTCAGGGCGGTCCATGCATGTTAGCTTTTAGAGAAGATTTGTCCCACGGAACTCCTTGTGTATGTACATAGCGTGAATGTGCCTCACATCCAAACACTGCCACTCTATGAGGGTCTTAACGCTCTTGTTGCCAATAGGCTGCTACCACGGTACCACGGATCAGCCTCTTCTCATCCCATCCGTTCCTGGTATGAAGGTATGAAACCTTTTACCATTTATCTGAAACCAAAGAAGCACAACATATGGCTGTCTGCACACTGAAGATGGTGACGGCCTTGCCCCTCAGTGACCCTCTCAAATGGAATTATTGGCAGTGACTAGGCTAGGAACAGAAGCCTGGGGTGGAAGTGTCCCTTTCTGCCTGAAGGCCCATCCTGTGGTTGAGGTCTCCCGGGACCCAGAGGCCGGCCTGAGGAGCTTAGCCTTCTGGGGCTACAAAGGGGGATTGCGGTGGCAGCAGGCAGCTCCGCCACCTCCAGGCCACCGGGGCTGCCAGCCTGCTGGAAAATTCCTTTAATTTCTTACATTTTATCCAGGGCCAGATTGGGAGGTCTGCGGGAAGGCTGGGGACCCAACCACTGTGCAGCCAGAACAGAGCAAGTTGGCAAATGCTGTTCTTTCCTCTTTTGTGTTTTCTTCCTTGCCTTCCAGGAGGGTTTAAGTAGCAACAACAAAACAGAACACCTCACTTTGCGTCCTCACGCACAGCTTGCTCTCCACAGGACAAGCAGCAGCCCACAGAGTGGAGCTTATCCCCAAGTCTCTGTTCAGCTCGTCTTGCTTGGTTTTGGCTCGGAGTTCGGCTAACTGGTTCCTGCAGAGCACAGACCAGCAGGAGACGTGGGGCTCTCAGTGGAGAAAAGATCTGCTGTGGCTTTCCTGTGGATTCTGGAATGCAGTGGACAGCCACAGTATTCTGGCTAGTGAGGTGGAGCATAGCTGTGATTTTCTTCCCTACATCCCACCCCAAGGTTGGGCCTTGCCTGCTCCATCTGCCCAGGCTCACCCTGCCCATGCACATCCTCCTTTAAAAGAAGCTTGCTGGGGGTTCTAGCACCTTCCCCTGCTGTTAATCCCTCATCCTCATCACTCAAACAGGCACCTGTGGGGGACACGGAGTCCTGCCCTCAGAGAAGTCAGGGGTTCAGGGCTAAAAGCTTGGACGTGAGCCTGGTGACTCAGATGTCTAATCCCAGCACTCTGGCCGGCTGAGGCAAGAGGATTGCACGTTCTAGTAAGCAACTTAGTGAGACCCTGCAGTAGAAAAGAAAAGAAGAGAAAAGAAAGAAAGAAAAGAAAAGGAACAAAATCAAAAGCACCCTGGAATCTGCTAGCTTATTCTGCAGGCTCCATGTTCAAAGCTTGCTCTGGATCTGTGTCATCAGGGGCCAACAAACAGAGCCGGAAAGAAACGCACAGTAAGAGATCTATTGGAAGGGGTTCACTGATAGAATTGGGCAGGAAGCTGGTGGTGAGGCTGTGGTCCACAGGCCGCTATAGAAGAGGGGCTGGAACTCAGGCAGGGAAGCAGAGGTGGTTGTCCACAGACAGACTTTCCCCTTCATCAGAGAGCCCTGGGAACCGCTCTTATGACCTTTCTTATGATTGAATTAGGGCCATCTTGCATCTAGGATTATCCTATTTACTAAGAACCAGGTGATTAAGGACATTATTATTATTATTATTACTAATTATTATTACTACTGTTATTATTGTGTGTGCGTGTGTGTGTGCGTGTGGTGTGTGTGTGTGTGTGTGTGTGTGTGTGTGTGTGTGTGGTACTGGGGATTGAACCCAGGGCCTTTGCTCTGAGCTCCATTCCTAGGCCTTTTTATTTTTTATTTTGAAACAGAGTCTTGTAAATTGCCCAGGATGATTTCAAACTTGTGAACATCCTGCCTCTGCCTCCCAGATGCAGGGATTCTGTGCACACTCCATCTTTGAGCACTCCAACTAGGGATTATAATCACATATACAAAATATCTTCATCACAGCAGATTAGTGGTTGATTGCGTATGTGGGGACAGTAGCCTAGCCAGATTGATACAGAGTACCCAGCATCCCATTAGCCAGACTTGACTCCGTCCTAATGCCTCTCTGCCTTGGTCCAAGCTTGCATATTTCTTTAGCCTCTTCACCCATTTCATTGCTTCCTCTTCTGCCCTCTCTTCCCCTCACTCCCTTCAACTTTTTTCAGCAGAGCAGATGGAGAAATCAGTTCTCAGAAAGAGTATGAATAGTTGCTTCATTGCTTGGAGTCCTCGTGGTGGCCACATCAGTGGATTCCCAGAGATGTTCAAGTCCTAAGCCCTGGAACCCATGAGCACATCACCTCAGCAGGCAAAGGGCCTTCACAGGTGTGCTCAAGGGACAGACTCTGGGGTGAAGAGAGTCTCCTGGCTCATCCAGGTTGCTCGGTCTTGTCATGTGAGCCCTTCAGCAGCAGCAGAAGAAGAAGAGGAGGAGGAGGAGGAAGAGGAAGAGGAAGAAGGAGCACTGGGTCAGGGGGATGCAACCTGAGAAGGACCCGACCCTCAGTCGCTGGCTTTAAGGAAGGAGAAACGAAGCCAGCAGCAAGGAAAAGGAGACCTCAGTCCTATAACTTCACGGCATTGAATCCTGAATCCTGCAAAGAAATCCAATGAACGAAGGGGCAGGTTTTGCCCTTGAGGGTTCAGTCAGGAAGACAGTCCAGCCCACAGCTGGCCATTAGCCTGAGACCTCCGTGGGACTATTGAACTTCAGAATGACAATGTATGTTGTTTAAGACACTGGCTTGCTGGTATGCTTGTTTGTTAGTCTGTTTTTGTACTGGGAATCAAGTCCAGGGCCTTTACACAGAGCTACATCTTCAGCCCGTGTGTGTGGTGTGTGTGTGTGTGTGTGTGTGTGTGTGTGTGTGTGTGTGTGTGTCTTTTTGTTTGTTTGTTTTGGAGACAGGATCTCACTCTGTAGCCCAGGCTAGTCCAGGACTCACTATGTAGCCCAATTTAGCCTTGGACTCACAGCAATCCTCCTGCCTCAGTTTCCTGAGTATTGAGATTACAGGTGTGCTACATTATGTCAGTTTATGTGGTGCTAGGGAATCAAACTATCAAACTCACAGTCTTGACTTTGCTAGGCAAGTGCTTTAACTGCTGAGCTCCAGCTCTTATTTCTAATTTTGAAGCGGAGTCTTATGAAGTTACTAAATTGCCCAGGTAGGGCTTGAATTTATAATCTTCTTGCCTCAATTTCCAAGGGTGCTGGGATTACAGGTCTGTATCCCCAGGCCAGGCTGTGGTGATTTGTTGTGGCAGCAATAGAAAAGGAAATACAGCCTTCCGATGACTTCCAATCCTATGCAGCGCAATTGGCTAGTATCTCAAAATCTTTTCTGACTCCATTTCCCTCACACTGCCCCCATATTCCTATCTAATTACTAGGTCTTAGACTACAGTGAGGTCAGTGTGCACTGGCCTCTGGTCACCAAAAACCTCAGTAGTGAGCTGGGGGTGTAGCTCAGTGGTCAAACTGCTTGCCTAGTGTATGCAAAGCCCTGGGCTCAATTCCCCAGCATCACAAAAAAATTAGCCAGGTGTGACGGTGCAGGTCTGTAATCCCAGCAAGAGGAAGGCTGCGGTAGGAGTGCTGCAGCAAGTTCAAGGCCAGCTTGGGATACATAATGAGTCCAGGACCAGCCTGGACTGCAGAATAAGGTCTTGACTCAACATACACAAACAAAACAACAATCTCAGTAGCTAAGACAAATAACACACTAATGTCAAAATTAAGGCAGAAACATCCAGGATATGCGAAGTAGAACATTTGGAAGATCCAGCTCAGCCTCACTCCACTTCCCCCTCCACCTCCTGCACCCAGCCCTGGTCCCTGCTGCTCCTGCCTGCAGCCCATCAGCCAGCACAGGGTTCCCTCTGCTTTACCCCTCGCTGATTTCAGGTCTTGCTCAAATGTCACCCTGCTTCCAAAGTCTTTCCTGACCATTCAGTTTACATCACAGTGCCCCTCATGTGTAGTCCCTCATCGCTCCCTTACTTGGTATTTCCCAGCAGCACTTTCAATATCTAACATACTAGGTATGATCCCAAAACACAATGAATGTTCGACTAGATCAGTTCAAAACATTTGCCGTCTATGGTCATTTTGACTTAGGGAAGAGCCAGATCTGGTAAGCCAGGTGGAAGAGAATGCACAGTAATATTTTCATTTGACAGAAATGGCCCTAAACATAAACTATAAACTGCTTCAGCAAGTGACAAGATTCGTGGGAGTATTTTGAGGGGAACGAATGGCCATGGGTGTTCTACTGCAATGCATTTTTAAATTTAAACATTCATCATAATTTTTATTACATTTTTCACTCCTTTATTTGTTCACTAGCTTTTGTTCCCTACTGTGTCACCATAACCTGGCAGTGTGTGGCAGGGAGCAGGATGTGTGCTAGAAATGAAGGAAGGAAGGGAGCTGGAGGGGAAGGAGGACAGGAGGGGGACAGGGGGGCGATCACAATCGGGGAAGGGTTTCCTCATTGGTGTATGAAAGCTGATAGTCCTCGAAGAACTACAGCACACTTCATCTGTCTGTTTAAGGAAACCTTAATTTACAGGCAGGGCTATTTTTTCCTGTCCTCAAGGGGGAAAACCACTAAGAGCCAGTGTGTTCTATTAGATTTGTTAGTAGATTTGGACTAGCTCTGTCCCTTCTTTTCTGAGAAATAAGCTAAGTGTGGTTTTCACTGGAACTCTAAGAAAAGTTTGAGTCCCTTGCAGTTTTTCCAAAAATTCTTCAATATAAAGTCTTGGAAGCTCTGTGTTAAATAGAACCTATGAGTTTTGTTCTAAGTTCCTTTTCAACAGTAAAAATTCAGTTTTAATAATTATCTTATGAGGCCATTCTAACAAAGCTACTGTAAAAAGTCGGTGATGTCTTGTAGAAAACTCGAGTTTTCTACCACAATAACAAAACCATTGCCGTCCATCTTTCAGGGTTGGCCGAGATGGAAGTTGGGCCGATGTCTGACCACTGTTGGCTCCCTGGCACCCGTGTGCTGGGGGTTGGCGGGAACACAGGAACTGGCATGGAGCAGAGAGAAGTTGCAGTGAGCAGTGTGTGGGAAAGTATGGGGTCTTGGGGCCAGGCTGGCATATGCGAGGTTATTGAGCAGAGGAGCCTGGTTAGGACAGAGAAGAGCAGGGAGAGATAAAGATGGAAATAAAGAGGAGGGAGAACCCGACCAAGAGGGAGCAACCCCAAGAAGAAGCTGAGAGAGCAGCCTCGTTCCTGACAGCTCTCACGGTTCCTGGCCCTGTGCTGGGTGGCTTCCTGTTCGTGAATTTCCACGGGCTCTCTCCGCAGCCTTCCCTGGCACAAGTTTGACTTCTCTGTTCCTTGTATTCAAAAGAGCTGACTAGACTATAATTCCTGAGATGGTTATTTGAAAGAGCACAGAGGTCTTGGAGTGGCTTTGGAAAACCATCACCAGATCTGTGTAGCGTTTCCCATGGGTGAAAGAAAAATGAGTTCAGCTAAATTGAGCAAGCATCTTGGATTAGATTCTGCAAGAGGAAAATGATGCTGGTAGAAAACGAGTGAAATGCGACGAGTCTGGAGTTGGGTGAGTACTGAAATTAGTACATAAATTTCTTCATTTTGACAAATGGTTATAAAGGATGCTAGCAATAGGGGAAAGTAGAGGGGTGGTCCACAGAGCTGTCTGTATGTCCTTGAATTTTTTCTCTAAGTCTAAACCTACACCAGAATAAGAAGTATATTGTACAAGTAGATTTAAGTTCCTAGATGGAGAAGAGGAAGAACGATGGCATGGGGGAAAAAAACTAAAATTGGAGTCTTTCCTCTCATGGTTATATGCATTCAAAGTTTATTTAAGCCATCTGGAATTACTTCTACATATAATGTAAAGGTTAAATTTAAGTCTTTTCCCCCATAGACTAAATATCACCTTTACTGGCCACATAGAACTTTATGGCAGTGACAACCTTCAGTTGTCACCTATCCTACAGATGCTGTTGCATTGCTGATGGAGCGGTTCTTGTGGCGGTGCTATCTGAGCACATAGTGGCTGGGGCCATGTGCCTGAATATGTGCTCCCCCAAGACTTCTGTTCTTTTTTGTGTCTCTGAGTTTCTGTTTCTTACCTGGGAAGCATCCTCTACCATAATGACTGACACGGGGAACCTCTGCCTCCTTGAGGACAGATCAGCCATATGGGGAGGTGATGACACCCTAATTACCTCTCCTTGACCATCAATGTCCTAACGGAACACACAAATTCTAAATTGAATAAGAGATATAGTTATACATAGAGAGGCAGAGGTTGGGTAAACTGTCCGGCCAAGAAAATTGAACCTCTTGGGCCTGGGGAAGTACGTAGCTCAGTAGCTAACGTGCTCATCTAGAATGTGCCAGGCCCTGAATTCAATTCCCCAACAACACATACATGGGGTCTGATGGCACACGACTGTAATCCCAGCGCTCAGGAGGCTGACACAAGAGGATTGCTCAAGTTCAAGGTCAATCTAGGCTACATAGTGAGCTCAGGAGCAGCCTGAGCTATAGAGGAAGACCCTGCCTCAAAAAAAAGAATCAAACCTCCTAATGGTATCTTAAGACATACTGTTAAATTACTTTACCAAAGGTTGTAGTTACAGTTATAAAGTCATTGGCTAGAATTGAAAATGCCAGCTTCTTCAAACTCTTGCCCAGACTTTTTGCTCATTTATTTAAAAAGCCAATTTTTAAAAAATCATACCTCTTATTTTTCCATAAAAACAAACATCTTTTTGCATATTTGTTCCGTGGTTGCATTTGTACTCTGTGATTATTTGTGACCTTCATAGTTTGTAATTTGCTGCTTTTATATCTTTCCTCACCATTCATATGAGCTCTTTTTGCATGAGAAACAGTAAACCTTTATCTCGTGTTTACTGAATATTTCCCCAATCTATTCTTTAATTATTATTTTGATTATTGACTTGAAGTTCACATGAAGTTATGGTAAAGGCGATTTCATGGTCTATAGGAAGACACTCACGGTCTTTTCCTAAGATTTCTGCCCATTCCTAGACAGACTTCCTTTTCTAGTTGAAACTTGGTGGGGGTGGGGGAAGGGGTTCAGTATCGAGACCTCAAGGGAAGGTCCTGGGAAATGGTGCTTAGTGTCACCAGCACCACCATGGCACCCCGGTTCCCATCTGCATTTAGTTGACTGTCTACCCAGGTCGCAGCTGCAGGCTCCTCATCCCAACCCTGAGACCCCTCCAGGCACTGTCCACCAGGGCCACATCTGTGACACCCCTGGACACACTAGTGACACCGCACATTTCGGACAGGAGCTAAGGCCTGAGGGCAGCTCTGAGGCTGACTCAGGCCTCCTCAGCCTACATGATCCACATGCCATTTCTCATCTGCTGTCCTGCACCAGGCCCAGGTTTGGAATCGCTAAGAGCCCACCCATGTTCCTTCAGATATATCTTCCCAGAAGTTGGCAGACCACCCCACCCACCCCGGGAACTTTTTCAGAGGAAACTAGTGAGGATTGGGTGGAGAGGCTGTAAGAATAGCAGACACAATGGACAGAGGGAGTGACAGAGCAGGGGAGACTGCAGCAAAGGCTCCCCCCATGCCTCGGTGAGCTCAGAGCTGGCGGCCCCCCAGTTACCCGGAGTGGGGCGATGGATGTTGCCATAGTACTGAGGTCAGGTTCATGTCTCGTGAAGTTGAGGAATGAAATCATGGACGAAGGAGACAAGCTGAAAAGTCGGTAGTTTATTTGAAAAGATAAAGACAGGAGGACATTTGAAAGAACAGGGGTAGAACTTCTGCTAACTGGAAGGGGGCCCAAGTGGGTTTGCCAATGTGGCTTATTGTCTAGGGGCTTACAGACGAGCTGAGTAAGGGAGTAACCTTACTAAGCAGTCTGATTGCTAGAGCTCAGTAGCTAAGGTCTTCCACCACTAAGACCCTTGTTGCTGCTCAACATGTTTTAACCATAAACAGTTTTAGGGAGCTGCAAGTTATTTTGTGGATCATGAGCTAGATATTCCCATAAATTCTCCATTCCAGAGGGTTCCTTGACCCTAACTGCCTATATGCCCACAACCACCTGTCTCATGGGGAAAGAGCAGAATTTGTTGTTCCATAGAGAAGAGTCTTTTTTATTTTATTTTTTTTTTCCTGAGGCAGGGTCTTGATCTGTAGTCCAAGCTGGTCCTGAACTCGCTATATAGCCCAGGCCGACCTTGAACTCAAAGTAATCTCCTTTCCTCCGCCTCCTCAGTATTGGAATTACAAGCATGAGCCACCATGCCTCGCTTATGTGGTGCTGGGGAATCAAACTCAAGGCCTGGTGCTTGGTAGGCAAGCAGTCTAACTGCTGTGTTATTCCTCCAGCCCAGAAGAATCATTTTTATGCCAAGGAGGAGACATAGCCCAGCGTGAGGCTGCCCCTGGAGAGGGACTCAGGTGAGTTCATCTGCTGAGAATCCTGGAAGCCGATGGGTGAATGTGTAGCCCTGAGAGTGAGGACCTGGGTAGCATCTCTTCCACAGCACCTGCCACCAAGGCCCACTAACCTTAGAGGGGTCTTTGTGCTCCTCCTTGCCCCTAACTGTATTTCTCATGCCATAGAAGTTTTACCGAGTCTGGAAAGGTTGTTTTTAACTGTCCTTTCTAGTATATGCGCTCGCCCTGAGGCCTGGGATTTTGAAGCTTCAAAAGCAAAAATAAAATTCCCGTGACTTTTTGCTGTGTCATCCCTGCCGGACACAAAACAAAATGCCTCCCTGCCTGAGTGGGGAGCCAAGAGAGAGTGACAGGAAATACGAGAACAAAGATTCACTACAGAGGCTGGGAGCGCAGCTCAGTGACTAGAGCACTTGCCCAGCAAGCACAAGGCCTGAGTTGGATTCCCCAGCACCACGTAAGCCAGGTATGGTGGCACGTGTCTGTAATCACAGCACTTAGGAGCCCAGGAGCAATTACTATGTGTTCAAGGCCAACCTGCTAGTATCCTAAATAAAAAAAAAAAACTCAATATAACACCTTGCCACACATGGAAGCAGCACACACTGTGAGCAATGGCTGCCCAAGGCAAACTAACCAACATGGTGCTCCTCACACACTGCTTGCCAGGGGAGTTCACAGAAGACAGAGGGCTTCCCAAAAGGGCACCCTGACACACCTGGCTAGGGGAAGCATTTCAAATCTCCAGGAAGGGGGCTGGAGGAGTGGCGCAGCAGTTAAATCAGTTGCCTAGGAAGCACAATGCCCTGGGTTTGATTCCCCAGCACCAAATAAGGTGGGCATGATGGCACACACCTGTCATCCCAGCACTCGGGAGGCTGAGGCATAGAGAGTCCAGGACCAATGCGAGGCCCTGTCTCAAAAAAATAAAATTACAATTAAATAAAATCACCAGAAAGGAATTGGTGGAGCCTTTATACTTAGAGAAAGTGATAGGGACTTACAACACGCATTGGAGAATATCGCTTAAGCGGAAGATCTTTGCGGTGCTCCCCAGAAAGGGGTTATTCTTAACAGCCGGAAGGGGTGCTTTGAACTGGAGGGAAAAGGGAAGGCAGGATTTATGTAGCAGGGACGGGCGACTGGTAGAAGAACAGGCTAGAATGGATATGCAGCACTAACAGGTGTTTAGTGAGCATAAACGACCACAAGGACCCCAGCCCCTTGGGGGGACAAAGAAGGGGAAGGAGCTAAGCCAGGAAGTTTACCCACCCCCTCTCCATCTCCCATAGAAGCTGAAAGGTAATCAATAGGCCCGCATGTCCTACGCACCCCCCCCCCCCCCGGGAAATCACAGAAACCACCCAAGCAGAAACTGCTCTTCAGGTACCTGAGCAGGTAAAATCCTCATAAAGGGATCCAGTCCTTCACCTTCGTGGGATCGTCACTAGAGATCCCCTCCTGGCCTCTCCTAGAGAGCTTTGCTTCTCAATAAACCTCCTCCTACTTGAAATCTTCTGTGAACTCCATTGACTATTCTTAATCGAATTGAGAGTTACTGAACCTGGACACCCAAGGATCAGGCAAAACCAGCAGTGACATCTTGGGGGCTCATCTGGGATTTGGAAGACTACTGATGAGGTCAAGGTATCTAGGCTGAGGTGGAAGATGTGACCACTGGATCCACCTTCTGTAGGCCTGCCATCAGGAGGATTCCTGGCCGCACTTAGCACTGACAGACATCCTGGGCCCCACATTTAGGCAGTAAGATAGGAAGGGGCTGATCATGGCGGGATATCGGCTCCACATATGGCCTTTATGGTGGAAATGGAGATGCATCTTCAGGCTCCTGATTACAAGTTTATAGTAACCTGCCTATTGCCAAGATGTGTGCAGGGAACATGGCCTTAGTAGGCATAGATTGTGTCCTCAGATTCAGTGGAAGAACTTCTCTTCGATCCTATGAAAGGACACTTGAAACAATCCTATTCTTAAAACTCCTGACCCCTTACTCCAATCCTGCCCGTTGCTGGCATTATTGGGACCCTTTCTCTCAACTCTCCCCACCAAAGGAAAGGTAAACAGATTGGTAATTTTTTCTTCTCCACCTGATCTTTCTCCAAGTAGACCCAGTAGCCCAGTCGCTTTAGCTATGGAAAAGACCAAAGAAGGAATGGGTCTTCTGCAGGGTATCACATGCCTTCTTTTATGGCTGGGAGAGAGCTTGGGAACCCAGCCAATTTTGTGGTAGAATATCTGGTTTTTGGTACTCCTAGGGTTGGTTCCCAAATATGTCCCTTCACTCCTCAGGCCAGCCAGGAGCCCTCTTCCCCATCTTCTCTCCTTGCAAGTAGAGGCCTTGAGAAGGGTTGTGGATCCTTTGAGAATTACAATGGTAGTTAAGTGCCCTCAATAACTGGGTTAAGGAAAAATTCAAGGGCTACAGTAAAAGGACAGAAGGAGCCTAGGAATCTCTCTCTGTCAGCTCCCTAGGAAAAGAGAAGCGAGATGCTCATAGCATGGCAGCCAAGAAGCTAAGCGGGCAAGGAAGGGCAGAGCTAGTGTACACCCTTGGACGTCAAGCCCTGGTGTCCCACAATCCCCAGTGGACTGTCCCTTCTGACCAGGCCTCATCTCTTAACAGCACATGGAGTCCAAAGATATTCTACAACAGTCAAATACATGAGATCTGGGGGCACATTCCAGATACAAACCACAAAAGACCTCTTTCAAATAATAATATTGTGGTTTGGTTCCAGAAAGTCCTCCAAAAGTCTCATGTATTTGGATGTTATAGATAATCTATGGAACTATGTGCTCTTAGGAGATGGCAGCCTGGTCCAGAGGGGTGGATTGTGGGTGTGTGGTAGTTTGTAGACAGGTGGTAGAAGACAGGCACATGGTAGATTATAGAGTACAGGTGTGTGGCAGATTAGGAGCTTAAATATGGAAAGGGCAAAGCCCTAAGGATAGATTAGGAAGAAGTGGATCACTGGGACAGGACCTGGAAGAACAAAGGCTACTTCCTCCCTTCCTCCTGCACTTGGCTTCCTGTGTGCAGTGCTGTGAAGAGCTACCTCCTCTTCTGCCTCCACCATGTGTTTCCACTGTTGCCGGCCGCCCATGAATGGACTGTGACCTTCTGAAACTGTGAGCTAAAATAAACTCTTCCTCCCCTAATTTGTGTATGTCAGGTATTGAGTCACAGTTATGAAAAAGTAACTAAGACAAGCAGCTAATATTCTGAGACTATAATGAAAACAAGTTAAAGCAGTGTGAAAATAAAGCTTTGAACATAAAGAAATAAAATCCTGATACATGTTGCATGATCTTGAAAACTGTACATGAGGACTGGGGATGTAGCCAGTAGTAGAGCACTTGCCTAGGATGTGTGAGACCCAGGGTTCAATTCTCAGCACTGCAAAACAAAATGAAAAAAACCTTATGCTAGGTGGAAGGAACTAGACCTAGAGGTTACATATTGTGTTTATATAAAATGTCACAAAAAATGTAAATCAATAGAAAGGAAGCAGTAGTTGCCAATGGTGGAGAGAAAAGGGGAGTTGGGGTACTTCCTAATGGGTGTGTGTTTTCCTTTGAAAATGATGAAAATGTTCTGGATACTGATGGTGGTGATGGTGATTGTGCAGCCTCGGGAATGTCCTAAGTACCACTGACTTGAGCATTTTCAATGGTTAAAATGATAGACTTAATATTATGTGTATTTTATCACTTATACAAACTTATACAAGGGTGTGAGAAATCCATAGGAAATAGGCACAAGACATTCCTTTATCATATAATTGCTTCCTGTGTCCCCCCAGGCTATATCACCCCGTATCGCCACCCCCACCTACTCAGGACTCAGGCCCAGCTCCTGATGCTCAGATCCTCTGCAGGTGAATTCGTGTGTCAGGCCCATAATAAGGGTGCAATGGCTTCCGAATTTCATTCCAACTCAAGAGTCTTCACAGTTCAGTCTGAGATTTCCTTCCCTCCTTCCTGTAGACTTCCCTACCCAGAGCTGCACCTGTGTGACTTTAAGCAGGTTCTGTCAACTTGAATGAATTAGAAAACTTCCAGCTTATTGGTAGGGCAGTTTTGGGTGGGTCTGTGAATGACTGATGTGTAGGCCAGAAAATTAAGGAAAGAAGATCCACCCTGGAAGTGAGGGACACCAACCAGTAGACTCGCAGCTTGAACAGCATAAAAAGAGAAGGAAGAGAAAAGGCCTGGATTCTTCTGGAAGAGCTGCAGTCCTTGCCACCACCTCATCACCTGTCTCAGCACAGGTCATACTGGTGCTCTACAATGAGCTTCCAGGGCTTGCATTTTGGATTAGTATCTGCCCTTGATCCCCTTGTTTGCTGCTTTTCACCTTCGCATCTGAACAGCCACTGGATCCTCCAGCTCTCCAGCACGGAGACGGCCATTTCATACTCTCTCTTCTGATCTAGTGAACAGCTACCGTGGACCTTCACTTCTGACTCTCTAAACTGACCTAGTAAACCCATATATGTATACCCATATACATAGGTATCCTAGTCTGTTTTTCTAAGAACCTATACAACCTCTACGCCACATAAGAAGGAGTGAGATCTCTGGAATCAACTGAAGACAGGTTCGAGTCCCCCCTTTATCAACATACTTGCCACGTGACTTTGGGTTTGCAGTGTCACCAAGGCTCTCTGAGCAGGATTGCCACATGTCAGAACACTGTCAGGATTAGCAGTAGTGATGGGACCAGCTCTAAGAAGGAGCTGAACACCTGTCCTGAGCATTACTGAGTCGCAGAGACTAGAACCCCCTTCCGAGAAGGAAGGGCTGTTTATCTACAATGAATGGGACTGGAATTTCTAAGTGTATGTACTGGTGTCTAGAAATGCAGAGACCTAATCAGACACTTAGGTGATCTGAATTATCTCTGAGGTGTGCTTGTACACAGTGAAGTAATACCTGAGTAACTAAACCTTCTGTGTGCCAACCAGCTTCACAGATTGGAGCTGAAATCAGGGCATGATCTTATGTAAAAATCAAAGCAACATCATCCCAGTGTCTTACCATTAGAAAAAGGCAGCAGAATTACAACATACATTGCTTCTTGCACAAAGAAACCAAGCCCAGAAGAGCCCTCTTAGCAAAACATCTGCTCTAACACAGGCAATATGGTAGCAAAAGGGACTCGACGGTGGCCTTGGAATAGAACCCATGATGAATCCATGAAGAAGGGAGGCAGAGATGACTGCTGCCTCTCCCTGAGCTCTGCAAACTCCCCTGAGACCTCAATCCATTGTGTTTTAGGTTTTATTTGTTTTGTTTTTTGATATGAAGGATCAATCCACAGGTCTTGATTTTGAAACAAAGTCTTGCTAAATTGCCCAGACTGTGCTCTTTCAATCTTCCTGTCTCAGCCTCCATGAGTGCTAGAACTACAGGCCTGCCCCCCATGACCCAGCTCTCATTTGCAAATCTCCGAAAGGTCCTCCAGTTCCGACCTTTCCTCTTCGTAGGCTGCTCTCCGAGAACATCTCTCTCTTTCAGACTTCCCATGTGCTCCTTAGTTTGAGGCCTGCCCCTTAACATGAGTATCTTAGAGAAGCCCAGGAGTGCAAGTGGAGAGGAAGGGAGGGTCAGCACGGGGTGAGAGGTACAGAATGCATCCCAAGGTGGAAGACTACCCACTAGCCTCGTTCCTGAAGGCCAAAAGTTGCTGAGAGGGGTCTAGCCCCTTGCATGGCTGTGTGCTTACCTGGGGGCTGAGCCAGGTCCTAGCATGTTGAAGAAGTCCCTGGAAGCTTGGAAAACTGAAGGACAGGCTGCTACCCCTGGGGGAATACTGCTCTTGAGAAAGGCATCAGTGCCCACTGCACCGAGGATGGCTGTCCACAATGGCTGTGCAGGTCAGAGAAGGCCAAGGGAGCACTCCTCCACTGCCCGGTCTCTCTTGCAGTAAGGCTGTGGTCCCCATCCCTGTGGGAGCATGGAGGACACTGTCTAAGAGTGGAATCATTCCCCACCACACCCATTTGAGGAAAGTAGAGACCTTGGTTTGTTAAAACACTGATGCCTCGGGGTTTATCACTGGGGCTATTCTAGTACTGATTTACTGCTACTAAATAAAAAATCACGCCCCCAAAACAAGCAGGAGTGGGAGAGGTGTAGACATCTTCGAGAGGGCATCCGTAGGCGATTTACTCTCACCTCCCTGGGACATTTTCCATTGGCATTAGGGGTGAAGCAAACGTCAGCTCATGTGCTGCCCTTGTGTTCGCTTTTCCTTATGTTTCACTTCACATTTTGATCACAGCTCCCAAAAGCAGCATCTCCCTTGAGGAAGTGGGTTTCTACCCATTCGGCGTGATGGGCAGAGAGCAGGTAACAGGGCCCCTATGTATCAAGTACAACTGGTTGGTTGTGTGGTTCACTGTGGAGGCAGAACAAGCCAAAAACGAGTCCATCCACAGGGACAGCACAGTTATGGCACACCTGGCCTCTTGCTCCATGAGGCCTCTCTGACTCAGCACGTACTAAGCAGCCATAACATTCTGCCCAGGCTAAACCAGATGTCAAAATAAATACTAAGCGTAACTTTAGGGTGAAGTATACACATTTCTTCCCAATAGCCTGTGACCCTATTCTTAGAGTTCATGCACACAGGTGGCCTTATCTGGAGCCTTAAGAACCTCTGTGAGGACCAGAGTAGTGGGGCCATGTCAAACTGGCTCCCTTTATGTAAGCTGTTGACACACTACAGGTGCTCCTGGGAGATTAAACGAGTGTGAGCTGACGTCCAAACTCCTGGGAGATGAACAAGTACAAGCTGTCCCTTGTCACGTCCTCAAACCCTTGTAAAACTCTCAGTCTTGTCTAGGACTTGCCTGCTGGTCTCTTGCTGTGGACCAACAAACTCCTAACTTTGCTATGTTCCTTGACTTTTGGTAAATTATTTTCCCTCCCCCATCAGTCCCAGCCTTTCTCAGGCCTCACCTCGCACAGCATCCCCTTGGGGCACGTGGAGAGCCCTCTGACTTATCCTCCCCATTTACGGATGATTTACAATCAATTTGCCAGAATTCCAAAGAACTTCCTTCTTGGAGCTACCACAACAGAGATTGACAGGAAAGGCACTTTTTCCTGTTGCCATGATTGTATAGGGAGTAAGAGTTCCCATGGTGAGTTGACGGGTCCAGTGTCAACTCCCTTTCCCCGGAACCTGCTGAAACGCCTCACTGGGCTGAAGCTAGATCCAGGTCCACTCGGCCAAAAACTTGGTTAAGCTGAGCATTGTGGGTAGCCTGGGCTGAGAGCAACTTGGACAGACCCTCTGCTCCCAGGCTTGTGGCCTGCAGGGTAGTGACTGTGAAGCTGTCCAATGAGGTGCGTCGTCCTGCACCTGGTCGAGATCAGCACCCAGAGATGAAGGTGTTTGTGAAGGAATGAGGAGTGGAGAAGAAGAAAAGCAGCCATGGAGAGGCTTCCGGGGCCGTGCAGGCCTGTGGCAGTCCGTGTGGAAAGACCACCCCCCCCCAACTAAGGCACTTCCTGTCATGCACTGGCACACACACTACTCCTTCTTCTCATCTCAGACACAGCCAGGAGCAGGTATTGTTTGTTACCTCCGAGTACAGATGGTTTACTGATTTTGGGATCAAGCAAGTCAATCAATGTAATTGAAGAATAAGGGCAAGGCATCACTTGAAGATGGTGAAATGCATCCCCAAGTCCCCCCTTTTTAAAAAATTTTTCACAGTGCTGAGGATTAAACACAGGGTCCCTTGAATGCCAAGCAAGTGCCCTACAGCTGAACTACATCCCCAAACCCTAGCCTATAAACATTAAAGGGTATGCAGCTTGACAATTTCTTTCATGTCTTCTTGAGTAATCACCACCCAAATCAATAATTAAATATTTTCAGCCCTTTCTACCCTTTTCCAATCATAACTACACAAAGACAACCTCTGCTCTGACCTCTAGCACCTATGATTTTTAGTTTTGCTTGATCTTGGAACTCATTGAAATGGAGCCATACAATATATTGCTTTTTGTGTTTGGATTTAATTTTAAATTTTCTTAATATTAGTTTAATTTTTAAAAATTCATCATCTTGCCGTAAGACTCATCCACAGGGTGTGTATAGTGGCAGGACATTATTTTACATTGCTGTGTAACATTCCATTCTATCAAATATAATCCATTCTACAACTAAAATGATGGACATTAGAAATGAAGCTGATACAAACATGTTCGTGCTTGTCTTTTGGAGGACATCAACATTCAGTTGTTGGGAGGGATGTACCCAAGAATACCCTTGCTAGGTTAGCATATAGAAACATTTATGTTTAATAGGTACGAACAGTTCTCACTTTCAGGAAAATCTGGGGGAGATTCCGTTGTCCCACAGCCCCCAGCACTGGGTTGGGTCTCTTGATCCACTCGTCCTGCCTGGTCTGTCAATCCACCTTCTGCAAAGAGATCCGCACATTGGCTTGTGAACCACAAACATCTCAGCCATGGGAAATGTTCCGTAGACCCACACTTGAAGGGTCAATTGAAATGTTTGATTCTGGGCCAAAAGATGCAAGGAATTCAGAAATGGGAGCAATCCGTCCGGATGCGGAACCAGGCCGAGGGGAGAAACGCGCTGGGCTTCGGCTGTCCGGCTGTCCGGCTGTCCGCGGGATTTGAACAGAGGGAAGGGGAAGCGGAAGGCATCCTGCGCCATGCACAGCCTGCGCAACCGGAAGAGGAGAGAGTGCGGAGGAGACAGGAGAGCTGACTCACAGAAGAGTGGGGGGTTGGGGGGGCGTTGTTTGAGCTGGACAGGAGAGAAAAAGGGCCCTCTGAACGCCAGTGCGTCAGCACGGACAGGGGCCCTGGGGTAGGCGCTGCGGCTTTCAGAGAGAATTTTGAACTAGAGACACGATGAAGCAATCACTACTCCCAGGCTCACCCCTGGGAACTGCTTAAACTAAGAAGGAAAGAGAGAAAGGAAAATGTGAAGAACGGGAGCCTGTAAGGGTATGAGAAAGACAGGGAGCCCCTAGAGAGGGAGGGACGGGCTGGGGCGCGGCCTGGCCCTCGTGGGGCCGGGTTCCAGGCCCGCGCCACCGCCTGGCTCAATCAGAAGCCGAAGGAACAAAGCAGAAGGAGCTCCGCGGTGGCGCGAGGTCGGTCCCTCCTGCTCAGAGTGCGCCTGCACCCCGCGGCCCAGCACTGCTCAGGAAACCGGAAATGCCTCGCGCTCTACAGGGGCGCCAAACGACGCCAAAGTGGGAAACCCCACACTGGGGAAATTTGCCCTATGCGCAAGATGACTAAAACTGTGGCACGAGAGCACCTGCAGGCTCTAAGTACGGGCGCACATGCAACATAATAAATAAATCCTGTGTGTGCGCTTGAGTCCTACCTTCCAGAGAGCCCTCTGGATATGCAAATATTCCCAAAAAATTTAAAAAGCAAAATTCTAAACATTTCACTTCAAAGATTTACTCGACCTGTGCACGGGGAAGGGTCCTCGCCCGGCCACTGGGCGCGTGAGTAAACAGGAGGCGGGTGTCATGGAGATACGCGTCGTTTCCAGGAGGTACACACATAACTCAGCTGCACTGCGGAGGCCGGGCACAGGAGGAGGACGGGTGTTCCAGCTGGTCCGCACACGGGACAGGAAGCCCGGAAGAGCCTGGGCCGTCTCATCCCAAGGGCTCAGCCTGTGCCACTCGTCCCCCAAAGCCGGCTCCAGTGGGGGCTGCAGGGTGCCTCACAGCAAGCCCCCCAGCCTTCCACCATGATGTCCCGGAGCTGGACCGGGGCCTTCCCTCTGCTCTCCCTTTCCCACTCGGGAACGCGGTTGTATGAGTCACCTGCTTTTGGGTAACAGAGCATTTCTAAACACAGCCGTGTAAAGACCACCACGCTGTTTGTCTTAGGGTTTCTGGGATTAGTGGTCTGGACACGATTTCGTGGGAACTGTGTCACAGTCTCTCACCAAGCCACAGCTTGGGCAGGATCCATTTCCAGCTCTCTTGGGGGCTGCTGGGAGGATTCAGCTCCCCAAGGGCTGCTGGGTTGAGGGTCTCAGCGCCCTGTGGCTGCCGGCCAGCTGCTCTCGGTTCTGGTGGCGCTCGGGCCTGCTCAGCATGGCAGCTTGCTTATCAGGGCCCACTGAGAGACGGCAGAGAGTCTGCTAACAAGAGTGAGGTCACAGTTTGTGTAACCTAATTATGAAAGGAACAGCCTGTCGTCATTGCTGTGTCCAAAGAGCAAAGGGCAAGTTGCCGTGTCCAGCCCACATTTAGGGGAAGAGGATCACACAAGTTCCTGGAGGTGAAATCACCAGGTCCAAGTTAGGTAGGTAGCTGCTTGTCACACCCGCCTGGAACTCCCAGTTCTTACCCAATCTCCAGACCACCTGGTTTGCTGGCGATAATTCTCTGACCCATCCTCACCATCGTGGGTGAATCAAGCGAGAAAAATCTCATGGCCTTAAAGTTTCCTGTGCCTCTGAGTTAGTGCTTGCATAATGCTATTTACATGCCAGGCTTCACGGGGGTTTTAGATAAGTTTACAAATACTATCTCACATAATTCTTATAGCATTTTATAACATTGCCTTGCAGGGAGCTCATTTTGCAAGCAACGCAACCACGTCACAGAAAAAAGAAAATAGCTGAAGGTGACGTGGTTACTTAGCGATAGAGCAGGATCTGGAATCCCGAAGATTGGTTCTGGAATCACAGCTGTCAACCACCGTGCTGTCGAATGAGCTAGGAGATAACATTGTCCAGTCTGGCACGGTGTAACGATAAAACAAAACATTACAAAAACTCTGAGTAAAGAGGTACGTACCTATAGTTCCTTTTACTTGGGAGGTGGAAGCAGGAGGACCCAGTGAACCAAGGAGTCTGGGGCCAGCCCGGACAACACAGATCTGCCTCCTGAGAGAGAGAGAGAGAGAGAGAGAGAGAGAGAACGCAAAACAACAACCAAACTTAGTTAAGCAGCCAAGGCAAAATTCCTAACTTTGATTAGCATCAAAATAAGCTCAGTCCACGCCCCTGAGCAGCACCTGCTGGCTCTCCGAGCTTCGCTGGTGCACTCTGCCCTGTAGACATCCCTGAAACCTGGCCCAGGTCGCGTCTTGCTGGCCTTTCCCACGTCCTTCTCCGTGGCCTGACGTTCCCTTCTGCCTCCATCCTGCAGCATCTTTCTGTTTACTTATTGCTTAATTCCATACTCAAAGAAGTAGTCCTGAAACTGGCCCGTGCAAGCAAGAGTTTGATCCCTCTTCTCCTACTGGATCCTCTCCTCTCTCTCTCTCTCTCTCTCTCTCTCTCTCTCTCTCTCTCTCTCTTTCTGTGTGTGTGTGTGTGTGTGTGTGTGTGTGTGTGTGTGTGTGTGTGTGTTTTGTTTTGCTTTGTTTTTATGTATTGTAAGAAAATACTGAACTGGCAACTCCAGAATCCTAGGTGTGGCTTTTGGTTTTTTGGTTTTTTGGTTTTGTTTGGTTTTGTTTGAGACAGGGTCTCACTGTGTAGTTCCTCCTGGTCCTGAACTCACTGTGGAGCCCAGGCTGGGATGTGTGCAAGCACACCCAGCTTATGTGCTGATGGGGAATTGAACCCAGGGCCGTGGGCTTGCTAGGCAAGCACTCTACTGCACTATTCCTCCAGCCCCTCTAGGTATGTGCTTGCACATGTACCATGCGGTCCATCTGAAACCAAGGACATACTGACCGCCAAGTGCTCTTCACCTTTCCACCTGCACACCTCCTTCTCTCGACACCTTCAGTCTCCCTCTGCTTGCTTCACCCCTCCTCCCCTACCACCCTGACCCACCCCTGCCGGGTTCAAAGGAGCCGCCTCCCAAGACAGCTCGCAACGACCATTTGATCACCTCCATTCAGCACTTCCTACACTCCTACATCCACATGTCACCCATACCCATTTATTGGAAGATACGTTCATTGAGCATGGGCACGGTGCCACGCGCCTGTAATCTCAGCCTCTTGGGAGGCTGATGCAGGAGAGTCACAAGCTCAAAGCCAACTTGGGCAACTTAGTGAGACTCTGTCTCAGAAAAAAATTAACAAAAAGTGAGCTGAAGTTAGCACTCTTTGGGTTTGATATCCAGTCTCTCTCTCTCTCTCTCTCACACACACACTCACACACACACACACACACACACACACATACTCCTCCAGATATATATTCAGTAAGTCAGACTTGATTTTATTTATTTATTTACTTGAGACAGGGTCTCACTCGGTAGCCCAGACTGGTCCTGAACTTACTACGTAGCCTAGGTTACCTTGGACTCAGGGCAATTCTCCCGCCTCAGCCTCCTGAGTGCATGTACCACCACACCCAGCTTTACGTGGAGCTGGGGAATCAAACTCAGGGCCTTGCACTTGCAAGGTAAGCTCTTTAACCACTGCACCATTTCTCCAGCTCAGATTTGATTTGAAATGAAGTATTCAGGGCTCTCTTATCTTAATTGATCATCTTATCTACACTTCACATCTTTTTATTTTTATTTTTAAATGTTTCCTTTATTAGCATAGTTTATTTAACTTTTTTCTTTTTTAATATTTAATACCAGAGCATAAAAGTTGTACATATTAATGGAGTACCTTGCCACATTCTGACACAAGTATACATTGCATGTTTCAATCCTGTTTAGCGTGTTTATCTCTCCGAACACTTATCATGGCCTGGTGATGACAACGTCCAAGGTCTCCTAGCTACTGAATGGCACAGTACATAGCTGTTACCACCAAGCACCCGTCCCCCGAGCATCCCTGCTCCTAACTGCACCAACCTGTGGCCATCTCTCCCTCTCTCAGTCACATTCTTTGCAGGGACAGGTGGGGAGGTGTGAGGCACTTTTCTTTGCAGAGAGAAGGTCTGAGGGAAGGCCTGGGTGGGCCGTGACCCGGGTGGTCATGGTCATGGACGCTCCATGGCTTGCATGTCATCCAAGTGCGTGAGCAGCTAGTCTCGGGGTGTTCCCCAAGAGCAACACCTTCAACCAGCCCAACCTCATGCTTCTCAGCGTTGTCACCGGGTCACTGTCAGAGGGAGGATGGCCCGGGGCCTGCCGGCCAGGAAACACGACTTGTTTCTAGGTGCGACAACAAAAAAAAGTGAATGTTTAAGTTTTTTTAAATCTACTACAGTAAAAGATACACTGCCATTGACCCCCAATCCCTCTCACTCTGCACACACTCATCGCGCGGTTCCTGTGGCTCTGATGGTGCTCGATAACTCCTCCCTCGTGGGTGTGGTGGCTGCTTGGTGTTCTGAGTCAGTTCAGAAGATTTATCTTCATCATCATTTTGACATTAAGAGCCAGAAGTCCCACGGTGCCGGATTCGACTGAAACGGATGAGGGCACGCCTCGAGGCTTTCACAGCCTGCCTTTCCTTGGATGGTACTTCAGCATATCTTTGATCACATCTTATAAAGACACCCGCAAAAAAGAGACTTCCAGAATCCTCCAAAAAATGTGAGAATCACGGACTGTGTTCAAAGCGAGGGGGAGCAGCTTGAGGCAGATTACTGACAGTATGTCTTCGCCATAATTTTTTTTTTCGTTTGAACATTCACTACATAGTTTGATCACAACTTGGGCATCAAGTTTAAGTCACACTTAGCATGTACTGTCGTCCAGGCATGCACGACGTGCTGCTAACAAGGGGACCACAACAGGCGAGGCACAGCTACCTGCAAAGCACACCTCCTAGTGAAGCCACCGTGCTGATAGTTCCCCCACCATCCTGGACCGAAGCAGCTCCGGCGCAGTAATCTTCCGCAGTCCTTACGTGATTCCTATCATCACCCTTATTGTCTAGACTGGAAAACAGATGCTGCAAAAGGTTAACTGTTTGGGTCTGAATGAGCAAGTAAAGAAGTGGGTTTAAACCTAGCATCGCATGACTTGAGCCTGTTCTTAGAAGCACCAACTCTGCCTCTTCAACCTGTTTCTTTTCTGCTGGATGTAGATTCTTGTTCCCCATAAATCTCTGTGTCCGTCAAAGTGGCTGTGTGTGACGGAATCTACGACATTAACCAATTCTGCCTTCCTTGCCTCTGGGGATTTCACAAGTGCGCCAAGTAATCTTTCCCTTGGAATTCTGCCACCTGCTCCCACTTGCAGAGCTCAGGAACTGAGACGGGCTGTGGGTACAGACAGCGGCTGTCTGCTCCAGGCCTTCAAGGCCACCCTCCTACCTCCCTCTGTCCTAATACCCTCAACTATGTCCTTTGTCCTCTTCTGCCCTGTGGGCTTTTGCAAGCTCCTGTGGAACAGATAAGGAATTTATTAATAGCAGCCTTGAACCTACTGGGTGCTCATGACGGCACACAAACGTAGAATGATGGGTGTTTAATGTGTGGGAGACTCAGAGAATGTTCTCTCCAGGCTCCACTGGATTCCATGGGGCGCGTGCTGGAACACCGGGCTCCTGCCCCTACTGCTTCCGGAGCCCTCCACTCGAATGCCTGCTGTGCTCGCTGCTTCCTGGGGGACTTCCCCTGGAGCATGGATTCTCTGGCTCATAGATGTTCACTTTCTTGGTGGAAACTGTGTGCACTGCAGGCAACGTGGAAAGTGGTCCCCCACACGCTGTGGAAAAATTATAGAATCTAGCAATTCTATTTCTGGGTATATTAAAAACAGGAACTAAAACTGATTGACGCACCTCCATTCATAGCAATATTAATCATAATAGCCAAAAAGTGGAAGTGAAAGTGACCTAAGTCTCCAGCAACAACAGTTAAATTAATTTTTAAAATGCAGTATTACTCAGTCTTAAAAACAAAGCAACTCTGACACAATGCTACAGTACGGATGCACACATTACGCTAAGTCAAAGGAGCCAGTCCACAAAGGCCGATATAGTACGATTGCACTCAGACGAGATTTCCAGAGTTGTCAAATTTGTCAAGATCGGAAGTGAAGCAGCGATTGCTGGAGACAAAGTGAGGAATTACTGCGTAAGAGGAGGGAAGCTCCCTCTGGGGCCACGTGAGAGGCCTGGAGACACACGGTAGCAATAGGAGTACAACCGTGTGATGCACGGAGCGTCCCTGAACTGTATCTTTATGAGGATCGAGTTTGTGTCATAAATATTTTACCACACTACAACAAATTTCACATGTTATAGAAGAGGTGAGGTGTCTTTCCCAAGGTCACCCAGCAAAATGAGTAGCACACTTGGGACAAGAGCTGAGACCTCTTAGCCCTCAGCCTGTGACTCTGCCCCATGGCGAGGGGTCCCAGGGAACTCCTGGGGTCATCACCCTGCAGAGTCCAGGAGCGATTCCACAGTGGCCAGTGCCCTGCGTCTGTGTCCTGACTCACTTCATTCCATGTGTTCCCTCCCTGTCTCTCCCTGATGGTCCAAGCAGGCAAGGTTGTCACGGCGAGGCCCGGGGAAGCAAACACAGGTGCAGAGCTCCTTGGAAAATGTGCGTGCAGATGGCAGTTCTGTGCTTTTTCCAGCTCACTTGGCTCTCCGCTGTTGGGATTTCAGTCAAAGTGGAATTTCCAGCACCAGCCTGGCCCCTCATTGCCAGACTGTTGTTTGTCCACGTGCATCTCCCCTGAACTTGCTGGTTGTCTCCCACGGGGTGCTTCTGGCTGCTGTCCACTGAGGCTCTGCCCACCAGCTCAAACAGCACCTCCATTATCACAGAAGCATGCCCTGGCAGGCTCCAAAGGCATGTCCTGTCCAGCATGAGAGAGGGGCACACCCTACCCTTGGGAAAGGCTGTTTCACCAGCTGCAAAAACATCTGCTTCTTCAGCATGCTCGGTGCACTAGAGGAGAGACCTGAGATACTCGTGGTAAGCCCTCTGCATGTGTTCCCAGCATCCCCATGGACAGAAGGCCTACCCAGGGCAAGAAAGCAGAGAAAGGTGTTAAGTGCTTGGAAGCCACTCTGGCAGCTGTGACGTCCTAACGGGAAACAAGATTTTGCCAGTGTTTCCTGAGGATCTGCCATGAGGCAGACGGACACGTGCTAGAGCGGAAGACCCCATGACTGTAGGAGGCCTAGGCCTTCCGGGGCCTAGGAGCCAGTGAGGTAGGAAGCCGAGGACAAGTAAGGAATCAGCTAAGGGGATGAGAACGTGACAGGCTGGAGACGCTGGGAGGAGACAGTGAGAGGGTGGCAGGTGAGGACGCCCGGAGAGGGCAAGGTTGCCGCCCAGGTAGGCTGGTCAGGAGAGGCCGTGCCAAGAAAGCAAGCGTAAGCTGGGGCTCGAGGGAGGGAAGAGGCCAAAGCCACAGGGGCCAGGAGATGAGCGTTGCAGAGGCTCGAGACAGAACGGGCTGATGCGTGGAGGGCCAGGAGGCAAGCAGGACGTGAGGGAGAGAGGGAAGAAGCCAGGACAGCAGTGGCATGGAGGGCTGCCAAAACGGGTGTAGTTTTATTCTGGGAAAAGCAGGAGCCCCTGAAGGTGTAGACGCAGACCCAGTGGTTCCGAACTGCACTCTTCTCTTGGACTCACAGCTCCCTTGGGTTGTCCAGTCGCTGTCCCAAGAAGCCGGGCCTGAGTTGAAATCAAGCCTTTCTGTGCTGTCTCCATGCAGGACTGAACCTGGACTATTGCAAGTTTCAGAAACTTACGAGATTTCCTAAGTTTCCAGCCCTTTATCTGTTTTTAAGGTTTGACACTGAGCATTAAAATCTCCCTCCTAGTCGAAGTCCAAAAAGCAGAAAATCTTGAGAGAATAAGTAAGGCCCATCTCGCTACATCTGGAACAAAGATCAGGCCAGCGGCTCTTTAACGTAAAATCCAGACTTCCTTTCATGCCTCCTCCCACCAAATAACCAGTTAGGCAATGGGCGTGCACCACTGAAGGGCGCACTCATCAGAAACGCACCAAGGCGCAGATTCTTCAATTACCAAAGACACAATTAACCCTAATTATGGCCTGACGGTCTTCTTCCCGTCACTCCACTCCCACCTGCAGAGGAAAACCCTGCTCTCCATTCTTGGAGCCCAGGAAAGTGGAAACTGTTTTGTGAAAATACCGAGTCCCAGAGCCCTGTGCAGAGCCCTGTGCAGAGTCATCCCCTGGGTGCTGTCCCTATTTATGGTGGATCAGACCCCTGGGCAACAGTGGACAGCTGGAGAATGCAGAGAAAGAGGCTATCCCAGCAGGAAGGGAAAAGGCTATCCCAGCAGGAAGGGAGGGAAAGCAGCCACTTTTTCTTCATACTAAACCAATGTTTTTTCTCAGTTGCTTCTAGAATTCTTGGTTCCTCCTCTACTTCTTTCATTTTGTGTGTCCTGTGAGTATTTACTAAGCAGTCAGTACATATGACAAAGATTTCTTGTAGGATTCTTTTCTGCTATAATAGAATAAAAACAATGGTAAATATGCCGGGAAGTCCCCAAGTTTCTCTCTGCAGGTACATGCCCATAAGCCCAGTCACTCGGGAGTCTGAGGTCGGAAAACTGTAGGTTTGAGGTCAACCGAGCAACTTAATGGGACTATGTCTCAAAATAAAGTTGAAAGGGCTGGACATGTAGCTCAGTGGCAGAGTGGGGTCAGCGTGAACAAGGCTCCCAGGCTCAATCCCTAGCATTATGGGGACTGAGAGGGAAGCCTCTGTTTTGAGTCCAAAGAATTCATAGTGAGTTCAGAACCAGGTCAGCGCTTCTCACATTGGAAGCTCTCATGCTGACAGGCCTGTGGCTGACGAAAGGCACATGGCATCGCTACAGGCACAGGGTGGCATGAGGAAGCAGGTGCTCCTGGGTCAGAACCCCTGCACTTATTCAATAATAAATTGATGCAAGTAATGAAAAGGTAATTTGACTATATAACCATGTCATTCAATACAGAACCAATTTAAAGTTCCTCTTCTGTATTACTTGATTTCAGGTGAACTTTGCATTTTTTTAGAATTGCTAATCATAAAAACTACCAAAACCATGTATTGAGATATGGTGGGCATTTAATAATTTTTAATATGATGATGCTTATAATGTTTCCTAGCATTTTTACATTTACATTTTTACATTTACATATATTACTATGACATCTTTACTTATTCTAAGTGAATATACATTTTTCATACTGTATCTATACACTTAATATTGGATTCAATTTTTTTTAGGGAGGAATCCAATTGTAGAAACCTCAGGCCTGTCGACACCTGGGTCCACTTCAGCTTGTACCCTGTGCACAGTGTGGTCATTCTAACTAACTATAGGGAAGTGTCTCTGTGCAAGGAGGTAACAGTTGTGCACCACAGCGCATCATCTCCCATTCTGCCATCAATGTAGATTTGAAGCGAGACATGAAGCGACTCACTTCCTGACTTCCATGGTGGATGGCTGGGGCCATATGACTAAGTTCACGGGTATAGCATGGGCTAGAGAGAGGCATGTGACCTGTGCCTGGTCTGCTTTTACAAAGAAATTGCTTCCTCGGACTTTCCTTCTTTTCTTTCCCTGCCAGCTAGAAAGTGTCAGGTGTCATCTTCAAACAGATAAGAACAAAACACTGAACCAGAAGTCCCCAAACATCTCAGTGGACACATTTGCCATCTTGACAGCTCAGTGATTTTCTCACAGTGCTCCTAGGCCAAAGGAAGACCAAACAGTTTAGCTCTGTCCCCTGTCTCAAAAAAAAAAAAAAAAATCTGCAGAAGGAGAGACAGGCAGGCATGTAAGACAGGGGACAAGGCAAGAGTTAGAGATAGGCCAACACATTTCAATTCTGCAGCCTAGGGAAAAAAGCAATCCTCAAAGTGTTCAAACCATCCTGTCCACAAGTGAGTGACATTTTAGGGTATGTCAATCATTAGTGAAAGCGAGCCAGTTAGTCTGAGGACTGGAACACGACCTGCCACCTGCCACCCCTTCTTGAGGGCAGCGCAGGAGGAGGAGGAAGGTGAGGGATGAAGCAGCGTGGTGGCTCCTGAAGCCCATGGTGGACCACCCTGGTGGGTCTATACAGCAGAAGAGCCGGTTAGCAAAGGATCTCAGGGGCTGAAATAAAACAAGAATTTTCATGAATTTTGAAAGCACTAAAAAATTAATTTTGTTCTGAAACCATGCATCTAGCTTTAAAAGTCAACTTATGATTTATTATTTTTTCCCTCCCCACCCCCATTTTATTATTTCTAACATGTAGAAATAATAAAGCCAGTTTCTTCCCAGGCACCGTTTAAGGGTGGCCTCAAAGCCCTGATGTGCTCTTCTGAGCTTTCTTTTACTCTAAAGTGTTCAGTTTTGGGCTTCTTTTTTTTTTTTCCTTTCTATTTAAAATGGCTCCTGCTGACGTCACTGCCTGTGACGGCTGCTGAGCCCTGTTTCTGATCTGGGATCCCGGGGCCTTTTCTAGGGGGAGCACACGCTGCGTTTGTAGTACACACACCCGCAGGTTGGTGTTTCTGAGGCTGGGACCACCTGCTGCTGACAATTCCCACTTCTCCGGAACTGCGCTTACCTCGGGCTGAGGTTCTGGCTCTGTACCTTCCTCCTTCTGGTCTGTGGGTGCCAGCAGCTTGAGGCTGCGCCAAGTCGGCTGCTTCTTTCCTCCACTTCAGATGTGACTTCAGGATTTCTGACCAGCCCTCAGGTTCCTGTCCGTTGTTGGGGTGCACCGTCCTCTCCCAGCTCCGTCAGATGTTCAGGTCCTCGCGAACTTTCCTCTGTCCTCGGCTGCCTGCCGCTCTAGCCTTTTGCAGCCAGCTGCGGCGGCTTCCTGGGCTGCTGGGATATTTTTTCTCTCTGCTTTCGATGATCCTTCAGAATTTCTGGCCTCCCCCTGGCATCCTTTCAGTTGTTGTGGATGCTCCTCTCTTTCCTGGCTACACTGAACACATTTTTTCTAACTAAATTCTTGACTTTTTAAGTGGGTCAATGAGGAGCACTGTTAGCCGCCATCTTGACCGGAAGTCTATTATGACTTTATTGAAAGAAAAGAATACATGTGATAAAAGGAATTAAGCAGTAGAATGTTAGGCTGATATAACTGAAAAATAAGGGTTTTTTGCATTTGCATTTCTTTAATGATGAATGAAGCCAAGTGTCTCTTCTAATAGTTTTATCTGTCAACTGCCTGTTCACATCCTTCACTCTTGTTGATGATACTTTTCTTACTGTTTTGTAGAATTTCTTCATGGATGAAAGAAATTAGCATTTTTGTCTGTCATAAGTATTTTATTTCTGGGTTGGTTTAGTGTGGTTGAGAGGTTGTTTGTTTTTTTCCTATGCAGAAGTAGTTAATCATTTAGTATTCCCTTTTATGTGTTCAGGGTTATTATGTCCTTTCACATGCTGACAGCTTAAATAAGTTTTCAATGTTTATTCAAATAATTTATAGTCTTTGACTTATATTTTCTATTTGGAATTCATTTGGGTCTAAGGAATCCACTAGTCATCCAGCCGTGCTTGTCTCCAGGTGGCCAGCCAGTTGTCCCAGCACCATTTAAAAACAAATCCTTGTTCCCATCTGACTTGAAAAGCTGCCTTTATCATATCCTACCCTCTCAGTCTTTAGGTTGATTTCTGAGTTCTCTTTTTCTGAGCCATTGATTTGACAATCTACTTAAGGTCCAATACCAACCTTACTTTAATTAGACAGCAGTTATTCCAAGTTAAAAGTGCCCTATTATTTGTCTGCTTTCATGCTTGTACAAATTCTAAGGCTTATATTTGTTTGGCACTTGTATTGAATCATGTGCTGTTGCTAACTTTTGACTGGCTTTGAATCAAACTTCTTGATTTCAGCTAGTTTAACTTAATCTATTGAAGAACTTTGCTAAGTTCTTTATAAATACTAATTCACTGAAGATACATAACAACCCAGAAGTAAATATTATCATATCATTTTAAAGATAAAGGCTGATGCAGAGAGATATTATTTGCTCCAGATCACACAGCTAGAAAACAACAAAACTGTGTTTTAATTTCAGTACTCTTAGAAGCTAAACGAGATAACTTACCCCTGTGCTCTTAACTGTAGTTCTTTATAGGCTCTACCAAACCAAAGAAAAAGAAAAAAGTAAAAAAATCAAAAAAGCTGTCAGCCCAGGGCTGAGGATGTAGCTCAGTGGCAGGGCACTTGCCTGGCATGCTCAAGGCCCTGGGTTCAATCCCCGGTACCAAAACGAAAAAAAAAAAAAAAATCCCACCAAAAAAAAAAAAAGAGTTGTCAGCCCAATACTGTGTATGGAAAGTCTACTTTATGTCACAGTGGAGAAGAATGTAAAATATCCCTTTAAGAACTGGTACCAGGCCCTCTCTCTCACCACTACTTTTCAAAACAGTAATAGAAGTACTACCCAAAGCAATTGCACAAGAAAAAGACATTAAAGATTATGAAATCAGAAAGAAAAAAAGAAGTAAAATTGTCTTTGCTTGCAGATGACATGGTCACATATGTAGAAAGCCCTAAAGACATAACACAAAAAGTTAGAATTAATAAATTAATTCAGCAAAGCTGCAAGAAACAAAATCAACATTGAAAAAATCAATTATGTTACTATATACAAACATTAAATATTTGCATAGGAAAACAAGAAAAAATTCTGTTCACAATAGCAATAACATGGATTAAATACTTAGGATTAAATTTAACCAAGGAGTTGAAAGAACTGTATGCTGTACTTTCTGACCTCTGTCCCAGCAAGTGCAGTAACAGAGGCCCCTTGACTTATAAACTTCACAATTTTGCGCTAACTTGGCCCTGGTCCTGCTCACACGAATATTTAATATGCATCTAAATGACATATAACAGATCACTTCATGGTATCATATACAGATAGAGAGTGAAAAGCAACCTCTCTAACAAATCCAAGGTCATATTTCACTTCAAATTTAGCATTTAAGGTCTAGGGGATCATAGCCCAGTGGTTAGAGTGCTTACCTAACAAGCACAAGACCCTGGGTTCAATTCCCCAGCACCATATAAACCAAGCATGGTGGCTTATTCCTATAGTCCCAGCACTAAGGAGGCTGAGGTAGGAGGATTATTGTGAGTTAAAGGGCAGCCTGGGTTACATAGTGAGTTCAGGACCAGCCTGGACTACAGAGAAAGATCCTATCACTAAATATATAAATAAATAGCAGTGCCAAAATAAAACAAAATTAATTTAGCATTTGAAAACTAAAACTCTTTCTAAAATTCCTTTTGATTCACTATTTCTCATCACTTTCTTTCCATCCAAAAAGTTTTGTGGATTTTAGGCTCAATTATGAATCCTGAAGACTGGACTCCAAACAGGCCACTTGATGACTTTATTTACACAGAAGAGGGGAGCAAAATTTGGACTCTGAATACATCTTAGAACATTAAATAGCTGCCTTGTTTATTAATCATGATCTGGCAAAACTCCGCAATAGCCTGGAAGATGAATTTTATAACCTTCCTTCTGTTGAGATTATAAGTTAAACAAATAAAAACCCAAGACATGGGCTTTATTTTATACCAAAATGTGGGCTTTTTTCTATGTATGTGCTGAAGGACCCTGGGTAACAAATTAACACAAAAACTAATCATGACCATTGACATCCTCAGGATCTGGTAGAACTACACATAAAACTTTTCAGTACAAACTCTTTCACTACAGGGAACATGAGAAATTCATATCAAAAACAATTTTCACCATGCACGGTGGCATACGCATACAGCCCTGCTGCTCAGGAGGATCACCAGTTCAGGCCCACCTAGGCAACTTAGTGAGACCCTGCCTCAAAATAAAATTCAACAGTCCAGGAATATGGCTCAGAGGCAGAGCACTCACCTAGGATGCTTGAGGCACTGGGCTCAATCCCCAGTACCAAAAAAGAAAACAGTATTTGAACTAATGTCTCATTTTTATGTGCAAAACATATAGCAGATGAGATACACTTGGTTCATTTCAATTACTGTTTATGCATGATCGCAAGAAAAAATTTTAACATATATGATTGTTAATGAATTTGAAAAGGAAGTAATTTGAAAACAATTGACAACAAAACTCAGACATGAACATTTTACTCCACAAAAAGTGAGCTTAAAGTATAAGCTTATTATTAAATTATTCAAATAGTTCATCTAGTAACATCATCAAAGGATTAGGATATGTTGTCAGTATCACCTGACACAGCTCGACTTTCCATTCTTGCTGAAATGTTCATGACCTGCATAGGGAAGAATTTCAGCCCCTCTTCATTGACCAGAGAATTTAAACAAGCTTCTCTGGCCCTGGTTATTCAGCAACAGTAACTGAAGCACCATAGGGTTTGACAGGCAAAGCCAACTGGCTCCGTGTGGGCTCTGAAGAACTAGCCCATTTCCAGGCTCTACACCACCCTTTCCTCCCGCCTCCCTAGGTCATGGGGGTCCTTCACTGCTTCCACGCCCTCCTGGCCCTTTCAGATGGGGCAGCTGAAGGCTCGCCAAAACTCGTTTCTTCCAAATTCAGTGTGCTTATTGCGAGTAAATTATATATTTCTAAAAATAAGACATCACAAGAAGTGACCTTTTCATTGGAAAATATTTGCATAGTACTGAGAGCACTATAAAATTAGGCCCTGTTTTGTTAGAAGCAAATCTGAGTTTTAAATTTGGGCTGTTGCAAGATATTCATCACACAGGACAAGCAAAGAGATGTGTGTTAAATCTACATAATGGAGTACTAATATTAACATGAAGAACAGACAAGGATGTTCTTAATATGCAGAGATAAATTGTAAAATAGGGGTGAACGCAAGTTGAAAAGACTATGGGCAACACGGAATGTTAGGCACCAATGGGGAAGACCAAGTTAGGACTTTCCAGTGGAAGACTCTCCCAAATGTAATGTCAAAAGAAAGAAACTGGACAATCTCATTGGATAGTTACATTCATGTAAGGTCTACAGACTGCTGCAGTCACCTGAACTTTGAAATCAGGGTTATGCTGTGCTATGCTTTGAACGTGCCCCTAAGTTCACATGGTGGAAGCTTACTCTTTGGCACAGCTGTGTTGAGAGGTGGAGCCCTTAAGGGTACTGAGCTGGTGAAGTCTCACAAGATCTTCAGGCTGCCATAGCTATTGCAGGTGTGGGGGCCTCGGGTACTCCTGTCCCTTCTCTCTCACACATGTGAGTGTGGTCTCTCCCTTCTGCTCCTGCTATGGGTACACAGTCTGAAGGCTTTCACCAGAGGTGGGCCCCAGGACCTTGGTCTTCCCAGCACCCAAAACTATAAGAAATGAACTTCTCTTCCTTGTAAGATATCCAGCCTGTACATTAGTATAAGTAGACTAAGACACACTGTTCATATAAAGACAGCAGAAGCGTCCAGTTAGAACGGGCCTGGTGGAGACCCTGGAGGAAGACAAGGACCAATGGTGACACAGAGGGGCGCTGGGCTTCTGCCAACAACATCTCTTGGTCTGGTGGCGCAAATGTGACAGACAAAAGAAAGCTAATCGGTATGTGCACTTTGCATTCTGTATGTTATACGTAGAAGGTTTTGTAAGTGTGGGCAGGATGCTACCGCGGTGCAGGGACCATTTCTGGATGCATCGTGAGCAACACATGGCCTGCTTTCCTTAACGTGGAAGGTATGAGGTAGGGGCAGCACCTTCACAGAGGGAGGGACAGCTGCTCCGTGGAGGGAGGTTGAGGGTGCAGGAAGTGAGGGGAGGATTCTCACCTTACGTCCTTTCATTCTGCGCTCTTTTTAGAAGGTCTGAGTGCATTTCCTATTCAAAAGAATTAACTTTTCCAGTATGTTTTTCTTTAAAGAAAAAATTTACGGGGGCTAGAATAGCACAGTGGTTAAAATTCTTGCCTAGCAAGCGTGAGGCCCTGAGCTTGATTCCCCAGCATCACATAAGCTGGCATGGTGGTGCATGTCGGTAATTCCAGCACTTGGAGGCTGAGGCAGGAGGACTGCTGTGCATTTAAGGCCAGCCTGGGCTACATTATCAGTTCACAATCAGCCTGGACTACACAACAAAACCTTGTCTCAAAAAAAAAAAAAAAAGTTTACACTGGGTATGTTCTCATGCAGCAGGTGCAATCACGTTGCTACAATCACGCTTAGGAATTTTCTAACAGCATCCAAAAGTAGATCACCATAGCTGCTGCCTGAGGTACCTGTCTGTGAAATCACTGCACCCTGAGGTAGCTGCTTCTCCTGGGGAGGAATATGCAGTGGTTCCATGCGGGAACATAAAGATGACGGTTCATGGCCAACTCTTCGCACCTTGATGACACTGAGGAAGAGATTGGTTGAGGCCATGAAGTTGTTTCAAGAAGCTGGAGGGTGACAGGGACAGGGACCCATTTTGCACATAAAATGCCTATTGTGGTTTGTGTCTGGAATGTTCCCCCAAAAGCCTCGTGTTTGGAGAGTGATTTGACAATAGGGTTAATCCGCTGTTTTCCGGCACAGTTGGGAGAAGCGAGTCTCAGAAAGGATGGGTCAGTGAGGCTTGACCCAGAAGGGCAGGTCCTTCCTTGCTCTCTAGGCTTCCTTTCCCGCCATATCGTGAACACCTTCTCTCTGGCTCGGCCTCTGCTATGTGCTTCCACCATTGCCCACCAGCCACGAAGGGACTGAGACATCCTGAACTGTGACCTAAACAAACCTCTTCTCCCTTAGGTGGCAGGCATTCTGTCCCTGAAACAAAAACGAAAACAAGACACAGCCTAAGAAAAAACCTTGTGCTTCCCAAACGTACGTGGATGGGTCTGCATAGCGTGTGTGTGTGTGTGTGTGTGTGTGTGTGTGTGTGTGTGTGTGTAAAACCTGCAGTCCCATTGTGAGTTCCTGCTTCCTGTAAGCAAAATCTTCACCAGAGTAGGCAAGGCTGGTCCATTTAAGGTCTGTTCAAAAGAAACAAAGAACCCCTCAAAGACAATGCTCCTCAAGAAAGAGGGGCCATGGGCTGGAGGAATGGCTCAGGGGTTAAAGTGCTTGCCTAGCAAGCACTACATCAAGCACTAAGTAGCTGAGTTCAATTTCCCAGCACCACGTAAGCTGGGCGTGGTGGTGCATGCCTGTAATTCCAGCACTCAGGAAGCTGAGACAGAAGGATTGCCATGAGTCCAAGGCCAGCCTGGGCTACATCAGTGAGTGCAGGACCAGCCTGGGCTATAGAGCAAGAGCCTGTCTCAGAAAAGAAAGAAAGAAAGAAAGAAAGAAAGAAAGAAAGAAAGAAAGAAAGAGGGACAGGAGTGAACAACTTTGTTCTGAAAGAAGACATAAGCAGAGTCAGTGTCCCCAAATAATCTTCTGAGTCCTGTGAAAACAGTAACCAAGAAAGCTAATTTTTTTGAGATAAGATGTGAGTCCACTCTAACCTGCTAGGTGATACCTCTCTCGCTCAGCCCAGCCTCTCTATGGAGAGGCCGCAGAGACAAAGGGACAGGCAAATTTCCTTCCACAAAGTAAGGCAGAAATGGAATTGAAAAGGGCTCAGAGTGAAGGAAGCTAAAGAAAATGTGCATCGTCACTCTGTGTTCCGTTTCTCGCATACCTGTACAGGAGGAGATGGTGATTGGAGGCGAACGGGTCCCTCCATCTTCTCCGAGCTAGCTTGAGTAAACCCTTTTTCCTACTTAGCATAATAAACAGCCTCTCTTGAGTTGGTCAATGGTGAGCAAGCGAACCTAAGCATATGATCTCTAAGTGGCCTGTAACAACGTCATCATGCAGAGTCAAGAGAAACTCCAGGACGACATTCAGAAAGATCTACCAGCGAGGATAGGGGTGGGGTGGGGCTTTGCAGAGGGCTGGGATCCTGCATCAGCTGGAGGGAACATGGCCTTATTCTTGAATAGCTGTAGACAGAAGATTGGCACGCAGAGCCTGTGGCTGATGTGGTATGAAGAGACACCGTATGCCTTCTGATTGTGGCTGTGGACCCCTCTCCTGGCACTAGAAGGGGTGCAGTGTGCTCTGTCTCCTGGCAGTCAGCTTAGTGCCTGTCAAGACCTCGCCCTGCAACCCCAGGCAGCTCAATGCCCCAGACTCATCCTATATCTAAGGAGGAAGTTCCATCCCCAGCTGGGTACCTGCTTCAAGTCACCCCTGTGATACCTCCCACTAACATGGGCTCCAAGACATACAAGATGGAAATTCCAAGGGCTCCAGACTAACACACAGCAGCCCAGAACCAGAATGCTAAAAATTTGGCGGGTCCCTGGCCCCAGGCCTGGCAGGCTGCACCGATTGCAGGAGAGGAACTGATACAGGTAGGGCTGGATGAGGCATGAAAGTGGTTAAGTACAGACGAGTATCTGTGGGTGGATAGTGAGATTATAAGCAGCATCTGAACTTTGGCTTTTTTGCTTTCTGTATTTTTTTTCAGAAAATGCAAGTACAAATTGTTTTACATGCCTTTTTCTTTCCTGGTGCACCTTAATAATCTACTGTTGGACTGAATCCATTTGCTACTACCCGAAACACTCATCAAGCAGCCAGGGCGTCTCCTGCCACCTCAAACTCTCTTCCCTGCACCACCCACTTACCCTGTTACATGCCAGGCACTAAGGCCCTTGGACAGAGGAGACAGAGTGGAGCCTGGCAGCTCTGGAGCAGCGAGTTTGGCTTAGAAGGAGGAGGAAGTATTGGGGGCAAAGTCTGTCAGAGGTCAGAGTAAGGTTCCAGTGCGAGACAGGGAGGTGAGTGGCTTTCCCTGCACAGAACTAGGTCTGCCACAAAATCATAGAGGTGGATCAACGGAGCAGAATTGAGGATGCAGAGAGTTCTGAGCACTTTCAGCCATCTGGTCGTTGATGAAGGAGCCAAAAATGTATGCTAGAGAAAAGGTAGCCTCTTTAACAAAGGATGTTGGGAAGATTGGTTAGCCACATGCAGAAGAATGAAATTAGATCCACATCTTTCACTACGTATTGAAATCAAACTAAAATGGATCAAAGACCTAAATGGTAATTAAAAGTGAAACACTGAACTTGTTGGAAGAAAAGAAGAGGCAAAACCCTTGAGGACGTAGGCATAGACAAGGACTTCACAATAAACCACCCAATGCACATGAGATAACACCAAGAATCAACAAATGGGATTATATCAAATTATAATGTTTCTGCACAGCAAAGAAACAAATCGACAGAGTGAAAAAAGAATAGACAAAATGAGAAAAAAATGTTTTCTAGCTAATTCTCAGAGAGAGAAAACTATTATCTGGAATACACAGATAACTGAAAAAAATTAGACTCCCCTCAAAATAAGACTCAATCAAAAAAAAAATGGACATCTGAAATGAACAGACAGTTCTCAAGAGAAGTCTAAATGGCCAATAGACACATGAAAAAAATGCTCAGTATCTTTAGCCGTCAGAGAAATGAAAATCAAAACAACACTGAGCTTCCATCTAACACCAGTAAGAAAGGTATTATCAAGAACCCAAAAAGCAAGTGAGGCTGAGGGGGAAAGGAACCCTCCCTCATTGTTGGCAGGACAGTAACTGGCACAACCCTTAGCAAAAACAGTACAGAGATTCTCTAAAGAACTGAAATTAGACACTACATTTGACCAGATATACCTCTTTCGGAGATCTTTCCAAAGATTTAAAGTCATCATGCAAGTGTGAATCATGCACATCCATGTTTACAGCCCCACCACTTATCATAGCTAAATCTTGGAAGCAGCCAATATATGCATCAACAGATGAGTAGATGAAGATGTGGTAGAATTACACCATGGAGTACTACTTTGCCATAAAGAAAGATAAATTTGAGTCATTTGTAGGAAAATAGATGCACCTTGAGACCATTATGTTTCATGAAATGAGTTAGACACAGAAGGTTAAACCTAGCATACTTTCTCTTAATATGAGAAAACCAAACCATAAAAAAAGTAAAAGAGAAATGGAAGAAAGTAAGAAGATGATACACTGGAGAGGGAAAGGGGTGTAGGAGGGAAGGGAGCTGGAAGGGAGAAGGGAAGCAGAAATGAAAAAGGTGCGATGTGTAAGTGCACCAATGTCTTAAGCTGATGGCTATGATGCTATGCCACAAACACACGCTAATAAAGGAATGATAATAATAATAATAAAAATGGGCCTTGCTTCCAGTGGACCTGTTTGGCTCTTTGAGAGCTACAGGAAAGGTGAAAAGGTCGGGTTTTTTTAAACCTGGCTATTTGCTTTGGGCTCCAGCTTCCTGCAGTGTGGTTTCTGTCAGACCAGTTTGTTTAAAAAGCACTTTGAATAAATACCAGAGGGCCTAGATAAAGTAAAGTTGGGGCACAAAAAAAAAGTGTTATTACATAACTTAGATATTAGTCCCTGGTTGGGGTAAATGAAAACCTCTTCAGAATAACGAATGTCTGTTGGTTGCAGGAAGATTTTTGAAAGTGGAAGAGCCATAGTCTTGGGGTTGGAAACCTGGCTGTGTAGCATTAAAGGCATTTGATCTCATCCATAGGCTTTAAAACACCAAGAAGTCTAGCATACCTGTGATCTCAGCATTCTAGGAGGCAGAGGCAGGAGGATCCCAAGTTTGAGTCAGTCTGGGCAACTTAATGAGTTAGGGAGACCCGGGCGCAAACCAAAACACAAAAAGAACTGATGATGTAGTTCAGTAGAAGCCCTGGGCTTAGCCAGGCAACCAGGAGAGAAAAGAAAGGCGCGTTATGACTTTTGTCATATACTTACTGGTTATGAACTTTAAAAATGGTATAAAAATGTTCTGAGTGTTACTCAAAATGCAATAGGTGAGCTCACTGAAGGGCTCTTACCAGGAAATTTTATAAACTGAGGCCCCTCCAGGGCCTCGGATAGGGCAAAGTGAGTAGGAGGATGTCAAGAGCTCAGTCACAGAGGCTCACGGCACCAAGGCAAAGCACACGGGCTCCATGTTTGAGGCTCCAGGTTCTGTTTCAAACACAAAAGCAAAACAAAACACTCAGTCACTAGGACGGTGTTTTTTCTTTCTTTAGGCATCATGTGCTAAATTGCTCAGACTGGCCTTGACCTCATCATCTGTCTGACTCAGCCTCCTGAGTGCTGGGATTACAGGCGTGCACCACCACACCCAGCTAAGATGAATGGTATTTTAATGCACTACTTGAACAAATCAAAATTAATGCCACAAAGTCCATCATGAACAAGGCAAATTTTTATATGCAAACAGAATCCACAACCTGCCCATTCTTTGTGGGTGTCTTAAGTAGCTGCAATTGCATTAAGTACCAGGAAAGCTATTTCTCCCAGTGAGAAATGAAAAGAATTTTTCAGGGAACAACTCTCAAGAGGCCCTCCTCAATCCCTGCCCTGGTAAACATGACCTCATCCTCCTGCTTGCCAGCCAGGTAAACACGTTAATGACTGTGTGAGGTTTCTTACAGCGGGCTTTTAATCTCTCCCTTGGTGGTGTCTGGTTAAATTTCAATGCCTCTCCGAGATAGTTTCAAAGGGAGATGAGTGGCCTCACAAACAGGCTTTCGGGCTGAGCGGATGTTGGCGATGGTGATGGTCAGCGGCATCTTCCTTGCCAGCAGAAACAGAGTAGACCTGCCTTCACCCAGTGGTCTGTGGAGCCACTGTGTAAGGAGGAAGCGGTGTCCTAGGACTGCAGAGCAGAGGAGGCGTCAGGAGGTGGATCCGCTTGGCACCGGGTGTGCACATGAGCTGACGTTTTCAAGAAGGCCTGTTGACATTTTGTATTCTTCTTTGTTCCCTTGTGGCCAGTGGAAAGGACGTCACCTTCCCTGGGCAGCCACTGTGCCCCCTAGAAGACCAGCTACACTGTGGTGATGAGCAAAAGGGTGGTGTACTGGGAATTCTCTGTTTTGTCCCAGTAGATCCACTTTCTGCCCTTCTCGGACCTTAGTGAACTCTATCAACAAGCATCTAAATGGGAGGCAATAGAGGAGATCAAAAGGGGGAAGGGAGAAAGGTGAAGGGTGGGCACCGAGGCCCTGGGCTCCCTTTCTGCTGGACTCCAGGTGGGCTGCAAATCTCTACCGATCAGCCATCTTCCCAGGTGCTTTCTCTGAGCTTTGAACCGTGCTTCTTCCCATCCCTTTAGACCTATGGGTTGTAGTCAGCCCTGGGAGTCCTCAGCATCCATTATGGGCTTCTCTGGTCCCACCATACATTTTATAAACTCTCCTCCTTGTTTCTCTGTAGGTTGGGCATGTGCTCAACCTCTCTCTCTCTCTCTCTCTCTCTCTCTCTCTCTCTCTCTCTATATATATATATATATATATATATATATATATATATATATATTACATAAAATATAATATTTATTTTTGTACTGCTGGGACTCTAACTTAGGCCCTTCCCACTAGGTTACATCCCCAGATCTTTGTTTATTTATTTGTTGCTATTTTGAGACGCGGTCTCCCTAACTTGCTAAGTTATCCAGGCTTAGCTCAAATTTTGGATTGTCCTGCCTCAACCTCCCAGAGTGCTGGGTTTACAGACTTGTACCACCAGGCCAGACATTGCGTCTTGCCCAGGCCCTGACTGATAGTTTGAAGTGCCTATCGCTGAGCGAAGGTGAGGCACGGCCCCAGCCTCAGGACCCTGGGCTCTGACTCTTGGCTTTCCACTTTGAGAAGACAGCAGCCCTGCGCTGCCAGTTCTGGCTTTAGACTCTCTGCGCAGTCAGTGCACCGGTGAAGGAACTGCACAAAGTTTAAACGCATAATACTCATTCTCATCATCTCTGTCTCTTTGGATTTTAAATATTTATTCAATAATGAGAAGCTTGGTCTCATTCCTGAGAACATCCAGCCACCTGCTGTTGCAAGGAGAAAGCCCCACTCAGCATAAATAATAACCGCTTGAGCTATCACATTACTGTGAAGCTTTCTGCCATGTTCCAGAACACTGGAAAAAGCAGGGACTTCAGGCCAAGGACAAGAGACTCTGTGCCTCTGTGGCCCAGAGCAGGACTGGCACAGCCACAGGAGGTGCTGCTCACCTCCATTGCCACTACCACTTGGTGTCTTGTCCTGTGATGTCACTCTGACGATGCCCAGTAACTTGGGTGAGAAAGCCTTTGTCTGAGATATGAATTTAACATGGCACAGAGATTGTGGGCACTGGCCAGCGCTGGGAAGTGGTCAAACCCCCCAGTAAGGCCTAGAGGGGCACCTCAGGCTCAGAGCTGCTTGGCCCGCAAGATCCCTAGCAGACCGCTGGTCTTCTGAGCCGGGAGCCAGGGGCTCCATCTCCCATTAGCAGAGCATGCCTTCCTTCCTTTCTTCTTTCCTTCCCTCCTTCCTCCCTCTCATCTTTCCTGCCTTCCTGCTTTCCTCTCTCATTCTTTCTTAACCAGAGTGCTCAGCACTAATAGCCTTGTCATATTTTTGTTCCCAACCGTGCACTGGAGAATGAACAAATACAAATTAAAATGGTTTAGCATTCAACTAAAGCAATCCTTGTGATATTAGTCAGAACAATGGAAACCTTCGGCAGGCTGGGGAGAGTAAGAGATTTTGTGTGTGCTAATTCACAGAGAAGAAGACATAAATTTCCTTTTTTATAAAATAGGTGTCACAAGATGTTAGCATCTTCTCCGAGATTCATATCAGAATCCTAAGTCTCAAGGTGACAGCTGAGGAGGTGGGGCCTTTGGTTGGCCGTGAGGTCATGAGCCCCTTAGGCGGGATGAATATCCTTTTCAGCGAGACCCTTCCCCAGTGTGACTCCACAGCAGGAAGATGCCATGAACACAAACTGAGCCCTAGTCAGGCACTAAGTCTGATCATATCTTTGTCTTGAACTTCCCTGGCTCCAGAATTGGGAGAAGTGTGTGGCTCAGAGGCTGAGGCAGGAGGATTGGAAGTTCAAGCCCAGCCTGGGCAAATTAGTGACTTAGTTACCCCTTATTTCATAATTAAAAGAAAAAAAAGGGGGCTGGAGGAATGGCTTGGCCATTAAAGCGCTTGCCCAGCAAGTGCTATGTCAAGTACTAAGTGCCTGAGTTGATTCCCCAGCACCACATAAACTGGGCATGCTAGTGCACGCCTGTAATCCCAGCACTTGGGAGGCTGAGGCAGGAGGATTGCTGTGAGTCCAAGGCCAGCCTGAGCTCCATAGTGAGATCAGGACCAGTCTGGGCTACCGAGCAAGACAGTGTCTCAATAAATAAATAAATAAATAAATAAATAGATAAACTTAAGGAAGGTCTGGTGATGTAGCCTAGTGAAAAGGCACTGTGTACAATTCCCAGGACTACAAAATAACAATAATAGTAAAAACTGTATTGTTTATAAGCCACTCAGTTTATGATTTTTAAAAATAAAATCTTGACGGATTGAGATAGCAAAAGATAGTAAGACTAAGTGCCAAGTTAGTTGAACAGGCTATTCTCAAAAGCAGTAAAGGCTAAGCCAGGTGGGACGAAGTGAACAGCTTACAGCATGAGACGCAGCAGCTGGGTGAAGGGGCTTTGCCTGTAGTAATCACTGCTTAGCGTGAGAGATACCGTCTTATGCACAGCACAAACCCAAGGCAGAGGCCTAAGCGTGTCCCTTCCCTCTCACTACACATGACTAGCTTACACTGAAAATTCTTACTTGCTTGCCAAATTCAGTTTTCCCATGTCAGTGATCAGTCATCACAAAGCCACCTGTACCACCACTGCCCTGCGTCCCCCTACCCTGGCGACCCCTGAATCACCCCTCAGGTTGCCAGGCACAGACTGCCCCGGTCAGCGAGGAGGACTAGCCAAAGCCAGGGTGGGATGTTTAACAAAGGTCTGTGCTGGAATTCCTTGGGAGCCTGCTGGCCTAGCACTCACCACTGGAGGCTCCTGTGGAACTCTGTGGTTAAGCTTTGCTTAAATTTCAGCCTGTGTTCATGCGGTAAGACCACTGCCCTTCCTTCTTCATGTTCCAAGATATACCATATGAATGACAACAGAAATGGCCGCCCCAACCTACTGGGCTGACCTTTCCCACCTGAGCAAGCTCTTTCACAAGACCCCAAGGGTCATGGCCTCTCCCCATTACAGAAAACAAGTTAGTTAAATTTAATGGACTTTAATGTAACATAATAATCTTAACATTTTGCAAGCACTAAGACAAAGAAAGAAGAACATAATTCAACATTTAATAGGATAATAGTTTAGCCCCAGGCCAGGCGTAGCAAACCCAGTCCAGGCTATTTTTTTTAAATCTCTTTGAATTCAAGAGAACTGTCCTCTGGCTATTTCCAGGGTCAGTGTCTGATTCCCTGTGAGCAACAATTTTCATAGCAATACATGTGTGGTGGGCTTGAGAGATATCACAGTGGTTAGAGCACTCACCTAGCAAGCGCAAAGCCTTGGGTTCATTTCCCTAGCACCATATAAACCAGATGCATTTGTAATCCCAGCACTCAAGGAAACCTTTCTGCTAAGCCTCTAAAGTGAAGTCCCTCAACACCAGAAACATGGGAAGAAGACAGGGCATCCGGGCACCCCCAGAGATGCCTGAGACCCCAGAAACTAATGTCATGGGCCCTGAAATACTGGAACTCATAGGAAAGGAAATCAAAAAGCAAATAAATGAGTCAAACAGCCAGTTCAAACAAGATATTCTCAAAGATATACAAGCAATGATCAGGAAGCTAAAAGAGGATCTTACTAAGCAGATAGTTTCATAGTGGATACAAAGCTCACTGAGCATATTGAAGCCACAAATAAAAAGTTGGCTGAGGTAAACAAAGAAGTGCAAGATCTGAAGGAGCATTTTGATAGAGAAGTGGAAAAACTAAAATCTAGATGAAAGTCAGGATAAAAAAAAAATATATGTGATAGCCAGGGAAGACGACTCACATATTGTGAGAACAGAATTTCAGACCTTGCAGACAAGGCTGAGGAAACAAATTATGTAATTAGGCATGACTCCAAAGTTATAAATGAGCAAAGCAGCTGGATACAGCAGCTGATGGGTAATTGAAAGAGAACCAATCTCAGAATTATGGGTGTGGGAGAAAGAGCAGAAGACAGCACCGAAGGTATAGAGACCTTATTCACTGAAATAATGCACGAAAATTTCCTTAATCTAGAAAAAGAAATTAACTTTCAGGTACAAGAAGCTTATAGAACACCAAATAACCTCAACCAGCAGCAAGACTCACCACGACTGACATATCATAATCAAAATTTCAGAAATCTAACATAAAGAGAGAATATTAAAAGCAGCAAGAGAAAGACAAACCCATTCTTTCTACCAAGGCAAACCTGTTCTAATTACTGCAGATTTCTCAATGCAAACTTTAAAGGTCAGGAGAACGTGGAACAAGATCTTTCAAGCTTTAAAAGACAGCAAGTGTCAACCCAAGTTGCTGTATCAAGCAAAATTATCCCTGAAAATTGAAGGAGAAGTAAAAATATTTCATGACCAAGAATCTCTAGAGAAATTTGCAACCACTAGCCCAGCATTGTAGAAAACACTTGGAGGAATCTTTGAGAGAAGGAGAGAGAGAGAGATAAGCAGCACCAAAAAATATGGAAGAGAGGAAACACCTACAGAGAAAGTGTAACAAAAAAAAAAAAATAGAACCATTTGATTGGTATCCTTCTAAAACAGTACCATCTGTCTCATAAAATCTGTGAATCTTCCCCCATAATTCTTATTTTCAATAGTATAAAAGTTTACAAAATATAATAAATATATTCAGCATGGGGAATTGGTATAAAAATCCTTTTAAATATGTATGCATGAAGTTAGGGATGCATAGGTAGGTAAAAGTATAAACCAAACCTGTCAATAATTAATGAAATGTGAGTAAACAGTTTATGAAAGTTAAAAAGAAATCTGAAATAACTAAGCATGCCACTCTATCTATTGCTGTAATTGCAGTATGCTTATGTGATACAGATTTAAGTTCATTGAATGTAGCAACCCAATATAGACTTAAGCTCATTTAATATAGTGATTTACTTATGTGGTATTGGGTGTAAGTTTATCCTAAGAAAACTGATTGATGCAATGATAACTTGAACATCTTTTAAATGTTCCAACTTTTACCTTTCAGTACTCAGCTAAGGAATATGAAATTTAACTTCCCTCTTTTTCTTATGTTTTCTAGGCTTATGAACTTCATAGGTCTTTTCTTGTGTGAACTGGTGGGTGAAGCCATGTTGAAGAATCTCAACAAAGTTACAATAACATACAGAAATAAAAAAGAAGTTTTGACATATCTCCCCAATAAAGGGCTCTGCTGAACCCAGAGAAGAGATATCAAGATATGGCCACTGCAGCCCATTCTAGGGGTGGGAATCTGAGCTAATAAGTGGTTATTTGAATGGTAAAGTAAGTCAGATATTGAAGATTAAATATGTTAAATATTGCATGGTTTTTCTGATTTGGGAAACCCAGAAAACAGGCATGCTATAGAACCAAATGGGTGTGACAGTGGGAGGGTGTGGGAGGGCCAAAAATGGGGAGGAGAAGGGATCATAATGATGTGCACAGAATACTCAAGTCCATTGAAAGCATTATGTATTGCATATGTGTTTGTATATATATATATATATATATATATATATATATATATATATATATTAATAAAAGTAGAGGGGGGAAAGCAAGAGCAACAGCAATAGTATATTACAAATATACTAGCAATATCTTGGTCTTCATAATAGTCCCCTCTGGACCACAATTCATAAGGTCTATAGAAAGACAATTTATATTTATTCATTCAATTGCCCATTCATTCAACAAACATTGATAGATATCCTTCCAAACACGAAATAAGGTGAAGGCTCAATTCTAGCTGCCCTATTACAAGAGCAACAATTATAGAACAGTCTGTAGTCTGCAAATTATATGCACAGGAACTGAGGATGTAGCTCAGTGGTTAAAGCATTTTCATAGCATGCACAAAGCTCTGGGTTCAATTCCCCAGCACCACATAAAGATTAGGTCGTTGTGGTGGTATGTACCTGTAATTCCAGCACCTGGGAGACCAAGACAGAAGAACTACATGAGTTCCAGGTCAGCCTGGCTACACAGTGAGTTCAGCACTAGCCTGGACTCCAGAGAGACTATCTCAAAAAAATTATAAGCATAAATTACTTCTTCTGTTGCATTAAATTTGTCACCAAACACTTAAGGCTCTTAAAGAAGACTAGGCTATTTCTACCTGCTCAACTCTAGATTGGTAGGACCTATTTTCATAAGTGTGGCACGATTTTGTGATGACTATCATGGCCGTGAGTTGCTCTAAACATAAAGAATGATAGTGACATCTCTGCAAAGAGAGGGTCCTGAGAGAAGAGTTATTGATAAGTGGTCACAAATGTAGGTGGTGATGCCACTGCAGAAGCACCACTTATAAATAATACAGTGCACTTTGGAAACTAAGTGCACCTCTCACGGATAGCAATGACGCAAACTGACACAGACAATAAATGACCAGTGCTTTTAATAACAGGTGCTTTATAAATACCTTCTTCCATCATATTACACTTGAGTGGAAAATGGGGCTGATGGAGCAGCACAAATAGAAGCACCTCTCAATTTCTGAGCCCTTCTCAACATTTTCCTCACCAGATGGCCAGGCAGCTCGATGCTCCTCACTCTAGGACAGTGTGTGAATGTCCTTAGGTTGACCTTCTAAATTATTAAACAAGCCCGGGCAAATTATAACACTAAATATTTTATTAGTAAAATAAAGCATTTTGAATACATGACAATATTTTCTAATGCTTTCTGAGCAAAAAAAAATCAAACAATAGTATGATTTTTTTAAAAAAAGATAGTATAGATGCTGTATATTTGAAATGTGGGCATTAACATTGTATTTGCCAAAATGTGATGATCTATTTTCACACATAGAAAATAATGTGAATGCATTTGATATGGGCAGCTGTGTGACGATGGTCATTTGAAACTTGTCCCTCAGAGGGAATATCAAAAGGTCAAGAAATTTAAGACCTGCCCTCATTTTCGGCTTCAAACCAAAGTTAATAAACGTTGAAAGGTATTAATTTCACAGATAATAGAAAAATGTTGAGAAAAAATGAGAATGATCATTTCCTGTGACTTCAAAGAATATTGTTGACATAATTTCATTCATTTAAGAAAGCAATCCTGCTAATTATATTATACATATTATATATAATTTTGTAATTACATTTAATAAACTAATTTCTTAGTTGCCTGTTTCATGAAAAGGGGATTCGGGCCTTGAAAGAAGAATTGTGCAAAAGTGGGGAAACCGGAAAGACAATCCTGAGTCTTCTAACTCTTTGGCTCAATTAATTGTACCTTCCCTGGGAATCGAGCTATGGTCCTGTCCTGGTCTCAGCAGTCAGTAGGCTGCGAGCTGCTGGGTATGGGAGTACAGCTGCTTCTTCTCCTCAGGTTTCTGTGTCACTTTTCATCCTGTTCCTATGCTCTGGCCACTTCTCAGTCTTGATGGAAGCTTCTCTTCTACTGGACATCCCTGGGGTTAGCAGTTGCTGGTCCTTCACCCACACCCTTCTGATAATTCTACTCATTCTCCCTGGCTAATTCCTCCTTTCCTTTGACTTCACCTGCTAACTACACTCAGTGTCAACTTCTCTTTCAAATCTACCCTGCTGGCTGTTTTCAAATGAATGTTCTAGGAACTGGGGACACAGCTCAGTGGTTAAAGTACTTGATTAGGGTGGAGGAATAGCTTAGCATTTAAAGTGCTTGCCTAGGAAGCTCAAGACTCTGGGTTCAATTCCTTGGCACCACATAAACTGGACACAGTGGCACGCCCCTGTAATCCCAGCACTCGGGAGGCTGGAGCAGGAGGATTGCCATTAGTGTCAGACCAGCCTGGGTTACATAGACAGCTCAAGACCAATCTGGAATACAGAGGGAGACCCTGTCTCAAAAGTAAATGAACAAGGGTTGGGGTAATAGCTCAGCTAACAAGCTCAAGTCCCTGTTCCCCAGCACCACATAAACTGGGCATGGCGGTGCACACCTATAATCCCAGCACCCAGGAGGCTGAGGCAGGAGCATTGCTGAGTCCAAGGCTAGTGTAGGCTCCATAGTGAACTCAGGACCAGCCTGGGCTACAGAGCAAAACCGTACCTCAATAAATAAATGAATAAATAAAATATAGATGGATGTTCTGTGAGTACCTTGAGTCCGTCACATCCAGGGCTGGGCTCCCCAGCCTCCCCTGGGGATGCTTGAACTTGTGCTTCTTCAGCTTCCTCCTCACATCAAGGATGCTGTCTCCATCAAATGCTGAACTCAGAAACCCAGAGTCACCCAATGTCCCTTGCCTGCTTCCAGCCCTACACCCAAACAGTTAATTTCTGGAAATCTCTCTCTTCTCTACCTTTGAGTTTTTATTCCTACCATTCCTTTTTCTTTTCTTCAAGTACCACTTCTTCATGGCCAAAGCACCAGCCTCCTTTCCCGGTCTCCCTCACTTGGCATACACACCTTGCCATCTACCCACTACGTGCTTCCAAACAGCTAAGCCTCCTGTCCAAGATAACATAACATGATTCTTCTCTACCTAAACTTCCTTTTCTTAACATGAGTCCCATATGCCTAAAAACCCTTCTTTACTGCATCTTATGCTGTAGACATACCAAGGTCCTGGCACCTGTCCCCACACTCGCCAGGCCTCTCTGCCCTGCCTGTGCTCTTCTCTCTTTCCTGCTTGGCTGCCTACCTGGCAATGCCAACATCCCTCTGCCTGTCTCTGAGACAGGCTTCGTCCTCTCCCCTTCATGCCCATGACCCCACCTACATGCTACTGTGCGTGTACTGACAGCACAGGTTGTGAGGCACAGTCGTAAATTTGATATATTCAATGAAATGACTTTTTTCTTTGACATCAGTGTATAAGCTGCATACAGGAAAGTGCTCAAATCTTAAATTATGCAACTCCGTGAATGTACAGACTCCACCCAGACAGAAGAGGAGGCTTTCAGCTCTCCTGCAGGTCCCCTCACTCCCCTCTCACCATATGGTGCTCCCTAAATGTCACCACTAATCTAACTTGTATTACCATAGGGTAGTTTTTGCCCGATTTTTAATTTTATGTAAATGAGATCTTAGGGAATCATAACTTTGTGTAACTGGCTTCTTTAGTTCATACTATTCTTTTTTCTCTATATTATTAGAAGTGAATATAGGGGTTGTTGTTTTTGTTTGGCTTGGTTTCAGTTTTGCAATATTGGGCATTGAGCCCAGGTCCTCTGGACTAGGCTACTTCTCCAGTACTTTTTTAACTATTGAGACAGAGTCTTACTAAGTTGCTAAGAAATCCAGTTATGCATGCTGGACTTGAACTTGTGCTTCTCCTACTTAAGCCTCAGTACTAGTACACAGTACTAGACTTATAGGTGTGTGTGCCACCATCACCATGCAACAGTCTGGTTTGGACATAGCTTTTTTTTTTTTTTTTTTTTTGAGATGGGCCCTTGCTTAGCAATCCAGTCTGGTCCTGAACTCACTACGTAGCTCAGGCTGGCCTAGAACTCACAGCAATCCTCCTGACTCAGGCTCCTCCTGATTGCTAGGATCTCAAGTGTGTGCCACCATGCCCAGCTGTTCTACAGTTCTGGGAACTGAACCTGTGACCTTGCACTTCGTAGGCAAGTGCTTTAACTGCCTAGAAAAGTTAAAGAACCACTAATATTTAAATTTTTTTCTGGGCAGTATTTCATTGTTTCTATATCATATTTTATGAATTCTACTGCTAATGAGCATTAATTGGTTTTTTTTGTTGTTGCTGTTGTTGTTTTATTTTTGCCTGTTGTGTAGTTTGGATTCAGAAGATTTAGAAGGCTTAGTCCCCTACTTGGCACTAGTTGGAAGGTGGTAGAATCTTTAAGAGGTGGCCTACTGGGAGGTCTTCAGATCCCCAGTGAGCTGTCCTCAGAGGGAACTGTATGACCCCAGTCTCCTCCCTCCTCTCTCTTTCCTGCCCTGGCCATCAGGTGAGCAGTTTTCCTCTGTCTCATCACAGGCCAAAAAGCAGCAGAACTCACTAATCATGGACCAAAACCTCCAGAACTGTTAACCAAAGTACACTTTCTCTTTATAAGTTAATTGACTCAGGGTTTTGGTTACAATGATAGAAAGCTAGTTAGCACAGTTTGTTTTCCTTCCGCAAATAATACTGCAATGAAAAGTTTCGTGTCTATCTTACAGTGAATCTAGACTCAGTTGATATAGACCAAAGGGTAGAACAGACTTATGCTAGATTTAGTAAATACCACCAGGCAGTTTTCCAATGTCTATTTCCAAAAGATACAGATTATAGATAAAAATAAATGGTGGCTACAATTGTTTCATACCCTGAGCCTCCCTATGTTGTCAGCCTGTGTATTGCAGTTCTTACAAGGAGGTTTTAGTGAATCTCACTGGGATCACATGACATGTTACACACACACACACACACACACACACACCCGTGTCGGCAGCCATCCCCAACCCCTCCCTATGAGGCAGGAGTGAGGCTATCTGTCTGCATTGCCCTCAACATAAGTCCGAGCCAGAAATGGAGACAAGAAAGACTGGAATCAGCTCTTCAATGTTCCTTTTAAATGTAGGTTGTAGTTTAAATGAAACTATTTTTATTCTCAAAACCCTTTCTTCGAGCATCAGAATCTGGATTCTGAGTATCAGATGAAATCTACAAAGAAAATAGGGCATGAAGGCATTTCCAATGCAGTGAGTTCGGAAGAAGGTATGCCCGTGTGCAGCGCACTCTCCTACTCCATACAGGAGTGAGGAACAGGGGCAGCTGCGGCAGGTGTGCTGCTTCAGACAACCCTGGAGACAAAGGAAAGGGAAAGAATAGGAATAGCAGGTGGGTGGGGTCTTCCAGACTGGGGGCACCTGCTCCTAAGCATCAGGGTCACCACATCCTCCTACATCCAGTACAGAATGGGCATGGGGCATGAACGGTTGACAGTGTGTTGAGACCAGGAGCACTTGAGACAGCTCATTGCCTTCCCTACAGCTTCAGGGTCAGGAAGACAAGTAGCCCAAAATCTTCCATGCACCGGGAGAGGTGTGAAGGGAACAACCGTTTGCAGGCTGGGGGAAGGATGTCTAATTTTTACATTTGTGCCACCAGGTAGAATAAGGACTCAAGTTAAAAATCAGGTTGAGAGGGTCTGAAGATATAGTTCAGTGGTACAGTATGTGCTCAGCATATGCAAAGCCATAGATTCAATTCACAGAACACACAAGGCCGTAATAGTTTTTAGCTACTCCCTGCTTACACTGCTCACTCCTCGTGGCAGGGACTTGTCTTCTCGTCCCTGAGCCCTCAGCCTTGCCTGTGGGGCTTGCAGTAAAGAGACTCATGAAACTAGCTCAGAGGCTCATTCATGCGATGCCTGTCCAGGCAGAACAAGCCCAGTGCTGACAAGCATCTTGGTGGGGTGAGCTGGTGCATGGGCACAGTCCGTCTAGCCAGGCTTCGGGTGTGTTTTAGATGAAGAAGAAGAGACAGCAGAGTCTCTGGAGAGGCAGCCTATGGAAAATCCCTGTAGACACCTGTGTTTAGTCATCACTGGAAATTATGAGGCTGTAAGATCACAGAGAACTGCTTTTAGGACTAAAGAATGCATGCAAAACTTAACCTAAAGCAAAATTAGACATCCTTCCCCCAGCCTGCAAACGGTTGTTCCATGCACAGATGGGTTCCCCCAGGATATGCGTACAGAGACCCGGGCATCTCCCTGCAAGTCCTCCCCAGGGGCTGCTGCAGACAAAGCCTGATACCCTGTGCCAATGCACACTCCGCTCCTTTGTCCTTCAGTTTCATTCCTTGCAAAAATGGGAGATAATTAGAAAAAGAAATGCTTGGAGTTGTTCTTAGTCTTTTATCCCTTGGGGTGACCAAAGGAGCACAGGAGTTTTTAAATAGGAGGCAGCTGAGTGGAGAGGTCACAAGGACCAGACATCCGGAGGTTGGGAGTGGCTCCCTGGGCTGAGACAGAGGAGAGGATACCAGGGTGCAGGTGCCTTGTGACTATGCAGTTACCCCGGGGCCTCCTGTATCTGTGCAGAAACAGGATATGGATCTGGATGTGGGAGAATTTCCAGAAAAAGAGCAGAGGCACCCCCTTCCCCTGGCCTCCTCCCGTAAGTGGAGCTGGGGAGCTGCCCAGCAGGCTTGGCTGCACTGCTCTCTCTTGGATAACCTGGGATTTTTCAAAGGAAGAAGAGTTGGAGTGGGCTGCAGCAGAAGTGAACCTCGGGGCCCACACCGACTCCCCACATTGCTTCCTGGCTGTCATCCAGAGGCACTGTATAACTAGGAGACCATAATGCACACACTTGGCTTGAAGAAATTAGACGCATAAACCCTATTGCCAGCAGCAATGAGATAAGAGATTTCTCAGTGCCGAATGGATGGTGTGGAGGAAAGCAACTCGGAGGCTCAGATTTTCTTACAAGAAGACATTGTTGGGCGGGAGGAACAGCACAGCAGTTAGAGTGCTTGCCAAGCAAGTGCTAAGACCCTGATTTCAATTCCCCAGCAACACATAAACTAGTTGTGGTCGTGCCTGCCTGTAATCCCAGCATTCGGGAGGCTGAGGCAGGAGAACTGATATGATTTCAAGGCCAGCCAGGGCTAAACTGTGAGTTCAAGACCAGCTTGGACTGCAGAGGGAAATGCTGTCTCAAAAAAATAAATAAATAAATAAATAAATAAATAAATAAATAAATAAATAAAAGACACGGTTGAACGAAATTGAATTACTATCGGAAGTAGCTGTAGCTCTCCAAAGCAAAGGATCAGCGATGACTCCTCAAAGCTGTGATGTGCAGGATCTGAAAGTTTGTCCTGGAATTTACCGGAAAGTTTACCAACCAGCCCACTCTCCACAGTTAGCCTGTTTATCTTGAACAGTGAGAAGAGGACTTGTTTCTTCCCAAGTTCTGTTTGGCTGTGCTGCTGTTAGAGTTGTTGATCAAGTTAGAGACATACTGTGTGACTTAGGCAAAGTCACATAGTCATTGTCTAAGTTGATTCAGACTGCTTGAAGAAATACCATTAGTTGAGTTGCTCAGAAACAATAGGTATTTATTTCATGCAGCTCTAGACACTGGGGAGTTGGGTGTGTAGAAAGGGACTGCTCTTTGGTGGGTAGATGGTGGTAGCTAGCTTGTGCTCTGGGTTCTCTTTTATGAGGATGCTAATCTCATTCATGAGGGCTCTGCTCTCATGACCTAATCACACTCCAAAGGCCCCATCTCTGAATACCGTTGCCTTGCAGATTAGGATTTCAACATGTGAACTTCAGGTGGGCACAAACATTCAGATCATAGCAGCCGCTGATTCGAATTTGGATGGCTTTGGAAATTTAGCACCTCAAAATGAAATGGAGTCAGGAGGAAGTGACGTAACTTCACACCTCTGCTCCTTTCCTGCCAATGGCTTTGCCAACTTCTCAGCCTCTTTGTTGGCATGGCCTCTCTGTGCCAAGAGCCAACGAAATACTTGATTTTTCTACATCAATGAAAAAACTCCAGGGCTGGAAAAATAGCACAGCAGTTAGAGCACTTGCCTAGCAAGGCCCTGGGCTCAATTCCCCAGCACCACATGAGCTGGGCTTGGTGATGCATGCCTGTAATCCCAGTACTTGGGAGGCTGAGGTAGGATGATATCCAGGAGTTCAAGGTCAGCCTGGACTACAATGTGAGACCTTGTCTCAAAAAAAAAAAGGAAAAAAAAAATTCAGTCACTGGTTCACCTCAGCATGGAATCAGCAGGACTTCAGTACTAGACCTTGAAAAGCAGTGAGTAAATGCCTCAGGGGCCCTACAGTTTTCATAGCGGGAGGAAGTAGACCAAGGCAAAATGTTCCCTCTCTGTTCTCAAGAGACAAGTGCAGGTACACTCAGAAACAGGCATGTGAGGATGAAGCCACATTGATGTTGACACTCAAAAATATTCAAAAGAAATCAAGAGTTATTTGCAATGTTGGGATTGGCATCATAGAATCAAAATAATGGGAAAAAAACAGGAATTCACTGGAGATCGATATCTTTAAATATGTCACAAGTATATTTAGCTCATGTGTTTTTTTAACAAGTGAGAATTTTTCTAACTCTTTTTAGTACTCTGGAATATTAAGCTTTTACTTTACTGGAGTTTAAGTGGTGACTTTTACAAAGTACCTGCCAAAAGTTTCCTTACTAACTCCAAATATGGGTTTAATTTTGAAGAAACATTTTCATTTAAAATACATACTGAGAAAGTTTCCTGAGTGAGGTAGGGCAAGTTGCCCCTGTAGAAAAGGCAGAAAAGAGAGGAGATGGGAAGCGTGGGCCACCCCACCTTGGCGGGGTCCTTGCTCACAGGTTGCCCAGCCTCCCCATCCCCACCTCTTCCCAGCTCCTCTCTTGTTTCTACAGTTATCCCAAGACCATCTGGCCAAGTTCCCTCCGGGGTGGAAGCACATCTGTGGAGAAGGGATGGCCCCAGCGGTGCCTCCTGTGGTCTCTGCTCCACAGGAAATGGGTTCAGATAGGATGGAGTCCTGCCAGCCCCATCTCCAGCCTTCCTGTTTCCTCGCCTCTGCCCCGATGTGTGGACTGCAGAGACCAGGAAACTGCTGCCAGTGACCTCCTCATTCCCACATGTGACAGAGACAGCTAGATGTCTAGTCAAAGCCATTTCCTCTGCTGTGGACTAAATGCCCTGCCTGCTCCCATATTGTGATCTTAGCTGTCTGTGGGATGATATTTAGAGGTAGGGCTTCTGGGAGGCAATTAGGGTTAGATAGGTCAAGAGGGTGGGACCTTCATGATGGAATTTGTGGCCTTCTAAAAAAAAAAGAAGAAGAAGACATAGGCTTGTTCTCCGCTCTTCCTCATGTAAGGACATAAGAGGCCATCAGGGCTGGAGGAATAGCTCAAAGGTTAAAGCATTAAAGCACTTGTCTAGCAGGCTTATAGCCCTGAGTTGATTCCCCAGAACCGCATAAGCTGGGTGTGGTGGCGCGCGCACCTGTAATCCTAGCACTCCAAAGGATGAGGCAGGTGGATTGCCCGAGTTCAAGGCAGGAAGAGCCATAAACAACACAGGAAGCACAATATCTCCAGATACCAGATCTGCCAAGACCTCGATCTTAGACTTTCAGCCTCCAAAATGGGTAAGCCACCTTGTCTATAACAGTAGCCCTCTTCTCTACTAATAAAACCTATAGGGGCTGGAGGAATGGCACAGCAGTTAAAGTGCTTGCCTAGCAAGCACACAGCCCTTAGTTCAATTCTCCAGCACTACATCACTACATAAAGCTGGGTATGGTGGCGCATGCCTATAATCCCAGCACTCTGGGAGGCTAAGGCAGGTAGATCTTCCTGAGTCCAAGGCTAGCCTGGGCTACACCAGTGAGTTCACAAACAGCCTGGGCTACAGAGCAAGACCCTGTCTCAAAAAAAAAAAAAGAAAGAAAGAAAGAAAGAAAGAAAGAAAGAAAGAAAGAAAGAAAGAAGAAAAGAAAAAGAAAAAACCTTCTGTCTACTGCAAACATCAGTATATTCAGGTTAAAAATGACTTTACCCGGCAGCATAGGTGGATAGGACTAGGTAAGTGCGGGCCGTTTGGCTGATCAGATGGACACAAAGTCATTGCTCAGGACTTCTCTAAATATCCTTGAGAGGGGACATGACTTACCTGTCAGGTCCCCAATGCTTCCCCCTTTCCCTCTCTTGCTTCTGTATTGACGGACACGACACCATGCCACACGTCACAAGGATACTTACAAGTCTCCCTTCCTAATGGCAGGGTGTGTTCTGGCACGTGCAGCGCCCTCAAGCATCACACAGCATCTTGACGCAAACTAAGATGACCACAGTGTCACCTGGTGATAGAGTCTTGTGGGACCACAGTCATATATATGTGTTCTGTCTTCAACCTGTCCCATGGCACACCACAGTGTATTCAAGAACACATCTCAGTGGGAGTGGGCGGCTGGTACAGATGGGGGAAAGTCAATCTTAAAAAAGAAAAGGGGCCGAATGTGTTGATGCAAGCCAGTAATCCTAGTGTTCTGGGAGGCTGAGGCGGGAGGATCACAAGTTCAAGCCCAGACTGGGCAGCTTAGCAACTAGGTGAGGCTCTATCTCAAAATCAAAAATAGACACTAGTCTGGGGGTCAGGGGGCGGGTGTGGCTCGGTGCCAAGGCTCTGGGTTCAATCCCCAGTACTAGAAAAAAAGAAGAAGAAGAAATTTTTAGGAAAAAAATTTAGAAAAAGAAGAGAGGCGGGCCCTGCGCAGACTGCTCATGAGAACGTGTCTGCGATGAGTATTTTGTTTAACTCAACTCTCAGTGCTTCAGAGTGAAGACAAGGGGTAAGGCAGGACACAGAGGGGTCAATGCGGGACGCTCCTGCCTACATCACAGGGAACTCTGCAGTCGGCCACATGGCAAAAATTCATCGGGCATCACCTGACTCGGAACCCGAGCGCTCCGAACCTCGAGTCTTCTCAACCGCGCCTGCTTGGACTTCACTCCGGGGAGGTCGCAGGGGTCCCGTGGCGCGGCAGCCAGCTTCTGTGGCCACGCAGGGGGCCAGTTTTCTGCTTCCAGAGCTGCCCAGGAGGGCCGGAGCGAGAGCTCAGGCCAGGCAAGGCCAGGCAGCACAGCCCCGCCTTCCGAGGGCCGCCGCCCCGGCGCGGATCGGCGGCACGCCGCTGCCCTCTGCAGGGCTGCACGGACCTGACTTTCCGTCGTTCCCAGGGGGCCGGGTCTCCGCCGCGGCTGTAAACCCAGCACTCTGGAAGGCTGAGGCGGGAGGATTGCGAGTTCAAGCCAGCCTGGACGATTTAGCAACCCGAAGAGACCCTGTCTGAAATCAAAACCAGAAAGCGGTCTGGGGTTGCAGCTCGGTATGAAGGCCCTGGACTTGATCCTCAGTGAAGGGAGAGAACGCGACCTTGCCGAGGGCCCCAGGAATGCTAGCTTTGTCTCGCTGCATTTCTTCCTCCCTCTCCCTCCACCGCCTTCTCCCTTTAATGTGCCACTTCCTGTCCCCTTCTGCCCCCCCCCCCATCTGCCCTGTGCTACCGCCCACCCACGCAGTTGTGCCTGGGCTGTACCACCCCCCTCTGTCCCTCCTCCCGTCCTCTCTGTATCAAAATCCCTCCAGCTTTTCTGAACCGTTGGGAAGTATCATCCCTTCGGCATTGAACACCCCCGGCTCCCTAGGGGACCCCAGTCTTCTGACGTCCTTCCCAGCTCAGGGGAAATGGATTTGCCGTTAGCCATTTTGTAACATAGTTTCTCTTATTGTCATGCGCTAATATACGGATGTGCTTTGACTTAACTGTACCGTTTTATTTTTTTGTTCCTTGAATAAGACCGCAGCTTATCAAGGTCAGGAACACATATGTGTTCACTCCGTAAAAAGTCATGCTGGGTGTGGCGACATGTGCCTGGAGTCCCAGCTACTGACTAGGATGACTGAGGCAAGACGATCACAAATTTGAATCCAAACTGAGCAACTTAGTGGCACCCTGTATCAAAATGTTAAAAATTAATTTTTTAAAAATGCTGGGGGCAACCCACGTTTCCAGGCAGAGCACTCCTGGGTTTGATTCCCCGCCCACACCCTTGCGCGTGCACACACACACACACACACACACACACACACACACACACACACAATGATATTTAACTCTACCAGTTCTTTCCAAACCAAGCAGTCTGTTAAATTTCTAAGTTTCCATCTACTTTCAAATTTAGCAATTGCTATCTCATGTAGCAATTTCAATCTTTTGCCCAAGACTGAGAAGAGTTTTCTGAGAAGTAGAACTTCCAGTTTTAAAACTGAAAAAGCCTCATGCAAACAGAGACAAGTTGTCCCCTGCACACAAGGCCCTTGCCACACTGAATTCACACAGTGCCCCACCCATGGGGAAACCATTGCCCACTCCTGTTTTCACAGAAATTATTTTCTGTGCCCTATAAAGTTCAAATGGGTGGTCCCATCTGAAACAAGTTTTGCTATCATTTAAATTTGATAGAAATATTTTGAAAACCACTTTTTGGTAATTGTATGTCACCATAATGGGGGTTGCTAGTAGCAGCTATAAAAAGGCAGAATAAAAACTTGACTTGCTAGATTTCCAGATTTCCTTCAAGGAGGTTCTAGCAGAAAACCATGTGACAAAGTCATGCTGTTTCAGCCCCAGAAAAATCCACTGTCTCCTATTGTTACCAGGGAGCTCAAAACCAGGGTCCGTACTCTGCCAATGTCTAAGAATGAACCCATGAACAGAGAGACAGTTTGGAAGTAGAAAGTGACTTTAGGGAGAGAAGAGTAAAGGGGAAAGCGAGGTAGAAAGTAGAAACTCTCCTGCAAGCAGTAGGAGGGGCCAGGGTGCCCGTTATTTACCAGTTACTGTCATCTTTCATAGTCTTTCTATGGATCGTGCATATTAATTTTTCTACACAGAGTTGGCCTTTAGTGATTAGTGCATATTAGCATAGAACTACTTCATTGGTTTAAAATCAAATTTGAGGGCTCAAGATAAAACCCCATGGAGCTGAAGGAATGGCACTGTGGGTAAAGTGTTTGCCTAGCAAACACAGGCCCTGAGTTTGATTCCCCAGCACCTCATAAAGCTGGGAGGGGTGGCACATGCCTGTAATCCCAGCACTCAAGAGGCTGAGGCAGGAGGATTGCTGTGAGCCCAAGGCCAGCCTGAGTTTTATAGTGAGTCCAGGAACAGCCTGCTGGGCTACAGAGCAAGACCCTGTTAAAAAAAAAAAAGAAAAGATAAGGCCCCAGACCCTGGGTCATGAAGAGGATCTTGGTCTCCTTGGCCATTCCAAGGTGTGGTCTTCCTTAGCTGTCAAGTTCTTCATCTGGAAGGCATTCCGCATTTGAGATGAGTCCCTCATTTAGGGACATCTCGACCCATCCAGCCTCCCAGCCCAACTCCTCTGAACCTGCCTAATGGAAGCTGGCTTACTGTCCTGCGGCAAAGAAAGCCCAGCGCCTCACTCCTGCCGTCCTTAGAGCTCTCCTTACCACAAATCACACTGAAATGTTCCCCTCTTCACCTCGCCATACCGTAAGCTTCTCAAAGACAAGGACTGGCACATTTGTGTGACACTTACAGAATACACGCAACATGCTGAGAGCGTGCCTGGATGGCTCACCAGTGTGAACTGTCGGGTGTCCTTTGTCAGCCGTGCTGGTTCAGCAGTGCGAATTGTCACCTTTATCAGAGAGGTGCCATTATTATTCCTCTTTCACACCATGAGGCAACTGAGGCTCAAAGTGGTTAAGTAACTTGCAAAGCTGGAAGACAGCAGGGTTTGGAATTTGAAACAGGCCCATCTGGCTCCCGGATGTGTTTCAATCACTGCATAATCCCGTTTTTTTCTTGTTTACGGTATCCCCAACCTCTAGCCTCATCCCCGTCATGAGATAAATGCTGACTAAGGAAATGAATCACTCCATCTGAACAATCACATTCCAGGACATACATGGGGAATAATAATTTTAAATATTTCCACATTTTCAAAACATGAACTAAGCTATGAATGAAAGGACACATCTGGGTGTTGGGGGTCATGAACTGTGACACAATTCCCATCAAAAGCAAGCTCTCCCTGGTGCGTTTGTTCTGTCTTGCCGTGCAATGCCTCTACCAGCAGGGAGACCTTATAGGATGCCAGTACCATGCTCTTGAACTCCCTAGCCTCCAGACTGACTATAAGCTTTACAACATCTATCCTCTGTAATATGGGTCCCCAACCCCTGGCCACTGGGATTACAGGCCTGTGCCACAGTGCCCAGCAAGAATATTTTAGCAAAGTTAAAATGAGGTCAGAAGGGTGGATCCTAATTCAGCATGGGTGGTGTCTTTATAAGAAAAGGGAACTTGGGGTTGGGTGTGGTGACACACATCTGTAATCTCAGCACTCTGGCAGGCTGAGGTAGGAGGACCACAACTTTAAGCTCTGCCTGGGCAATTTAGCAACTTTTTTTTTCTCACTCTGCAGTCCAGGCTGGTCCTGAACTCACTGTGGAGCCCACACTAGCCTTGAACCCACGGCAATCATCCTGCCTCAGCCTCCTAAGTGTTGGGGTTACAGGTGTATGCCACCATGCTCAGATCTTATGTGGTGCTGGGGAACTGAATTCAGGGCCTTGAAATTGCTAGGCAAGTGCTTTAACCTCTGCACTATTCCTGCAGCCCCAGTTTGGCAACTTTGAGAGTCCCTGTCTCAAAAAAATAAAAACAATAAAAAACAATAAAAAGAGTCAAGGATATTGCTCAGTACCAAAGCTCTGGGTTCAATTCCAAAGCTCTGGGTTCAAATCCAATACCATAAAGGAAAAGAAAAGAAAAGAAAAGAGAAATGAAAGAAAATAACCAGGCACACAGTTACAGAGGAAAGACCATGTGAATGTACAGAGAGGAGAAGGCCATCTGCAAGCCAGGAGAGGACTCAAAAGAAACCACCCTGTGCACCTCTTGATCTTGGATGTTTAGATTGTAGAACTGTGAGACAATAATTTTCTATTCTTTAAACCACCAGTCTGTGCTTTATTTTGGCAACCCTACCAAACTCATATAGGGACCTGGATAGAAATGCATACATTGTAGCATACTATTTTATGAAATAGACTACTTATCTTGTACAACAATTCGATCTAAAGAATATTTTTCAGCTAAGAACTGGTTGTTCTGAAAAACTTTAAAACAAAGGTTCTCAAAGTGGGTTCTTGGCCAGCAGTACTGGCCTTTCTAAGGACATTATTAAAAACACACGTTCTTGAGGCTGAAGGAATAGCACAGCAGTTAAAGCCCTTACTCAGCAAACGTTGAGTCGTGGATTCAATTCCAGAACCACATAAACTGGTTAAGGTGGTGCACATCTTTAATCCCAGTTCTCAAGAGGAAAGATTACCGTGATTTCAAGGCTAGCTTGGAGTACATAGTGGGTCAGGACCAGCCTAGACTACAGAACAAGACCCTGTCTCAAAAAAAAAAGGGTACATGTTGCGGTCCACTTGTCCAAGAAGGGAGGAATGAACAAAAAGACACAGACAAAAGACACACACACACACACACACACACACACACACACACACACACACATAGGGGAAGACTACAGCAACGAGAGACTGCGCTCTTTATTTTTATAGGTCCCTAATCCAACCCCCTCTCTTACTAGCTGAACTTTCCCCTAATTCTGTCTTGCATCTCTTTTTAGACCACCTAGCTTTGTTATCTAGTCAAGGAGTCTCAAAGTCTGCCATAGTCTGCTTGCATTTGTTTGCCACAAGCCAAGAGAGGCCCTCATTTGCAAGAGACCTCCAGCCCCTCCCGTGGGCAGGCAGTGGCTCACCTTGGATGGCAAAACAAGAATTGTCTGAGACCCCAAGCCCTTCCTGTTTGCAGGCAAGGGCCCATCATCTCAGACTGTAAAACAAAAGAGTACCTGGGATTCCAAGCCCTTCCTGTTTGCAGGCAAGGTCTCTTCATCCCTGGGGGCCAGACAAAGATATCTGTCTCCATTGAGAGAACAGAGTAAAACTCCAGACTAGTTTAATTATTTAAGCTTTGGTGGTCTGTATCTTTAATTCTTGGTTCCCTTCATGTACACACTGCTGAGCCCAGGGAACTGTAGTTAGTGCCCATATATCTCTGCCCCGTGCCTAGCTGAGTGTGTGCCACCTAGCACTGGCCAATCCCAGCCCCAGCTCCAGTAGGAGGCAGACCACAGACACGGTGTGGCACAGCAGAGAGAAGCAACCAGCGAGCTGGGGTAAAACACAAAGACTCAGCGCCCTGGACCTCAGGTTCAGAAAAAGACCAGAGCTGAACAACTGCAGGTTTCCACAGAGAGAAGGGGTTGGAGAAAGAAGTCCCCCACAGAGGCCAGTGTAAGACAGACTTCCAACCAGCCCCACACCACTGTTCCACTCACCATCACACCCAGTCTAATGTACTGGACCAAGAGGACAGAGAAGACACACTTGACTAATCACACCCAAAGAAACACAAAGACATGCTGAGGCAGCCAAGGCTAGACTGAGTCTCACTCTGGAAAGGAACTTACTTTATGTTCTTACAGGTAAACATGTTTGCTTTTTAAAATTTGTTTTTATTCAGCTTTAGTGGGTTTTCCTCTTCCTCTTTCACTCCTCCTCACCTCTTCTTCTCCCTAGCCCTCCCCTTTTTTCTTTTCTCCTCCTACTAGAACCTCTCTTACCTGATACACAAAAGGCAGGTGTTTGTATATATTAGGTAGAGAATAAGAACCAATCAGCCCTCTGAGCCAAAAAGGACCATTTAAGTTCTCAGTAGTGGACCTCCATCAAAAGTTTCTTTCTAAGAAACTTCCTTGAAATTTTATACACTAATAAATCTAAGAACCTAGAAGAAATGAATGAATTTCTAGACACATATGAACTATCAAAATTGAATCGAGAAGATATAAAACTTCTATAGTGCAAACTACAGTACGCTGGAGAAAGAGATCAAAGGGGACAGTTTTAGTTATTTATTTATTGCTGGGACAGAATACCCAACACCCACAACCTAGAGGAGAAAAGATTTCCTCTGGCTCACATTTTCAGAAGGTCTCACACTGTTCACTCATGGGCAGCTGCCAAAAGTGAAGCACCTGGCATAGGTCTAGTCAGGAGAAAAGCTCTTCATGGCATGGCAGACAGAAAGCCAAACAAGGGAGGAGTGAGGCAACGTCTGGGGTATCTGGAGACCACGGCAAAGGTCAGAACTTCTCCAGGAAAAGCTGAAACAAAGCTTTTTCTTCCTTTTATTTAGTTCAAGCTGCCAGTTGGGCCACCTACCCACAGGGTAAGTGTTCTTCTCTCATTTCCTGGCCCATAAACCAATCATACACACCTGAAAGCTCTACACCTGGTGTTTCCTCATCTTAACAAGTTGATATAATCTCTCCAGGTCAAGCCCCAAGCATCTACCCCTTCCAGCCAGGTCCTACTCTCCAACAGAACATGGTTCCATAGATATCTCACTAAATCCAAATACATGAGGCTTTGGGGGAACATTTCAGGTCCAAATCATAAAAAGGACTTTAGAAAATGGAAAGACAGCCCCTGTTCCTGTATAGGCAGAACCAACATTGTCAAAATGGTCCTACTACCAAAAATAGAATACAAATTCAATGCAGTATCAATCAAAATACTAACAGAATTCTTCACAGAACTAGAAAAAAAAATTCTAAAATTTATATGGAACCAGAAAACTCAGAATGGATAAAGCAATCCTAGGTAACAAAAGCAAAGCAATCCCAGATTTCAAATTATATCACAGAGCAAAGTGATTAAAACTCATGGTACCGGCACGAAACACAGGTGGAGGGCTGTTATGGTTTGGATCTGGAATGTCCTCCAAAGCTTCATGTATTTGGATGTCCTGGAATAGCTATGGGTTTTATGAGCCATTAAGAGGTGGGGGGCTGATCAGAGGGGGCAGATCACTGGCGCATGACCTGGAAGGATGCCTCCCTCGCCAGCTCTGTCCGTCACACTCTTTGCTCCTTGTAGCAATGTCATAAACAGCTTTTCTCCACCTGTACTCTCTCCCATTTCCTTCCACCAGTGCCAGCCACTATTAAACTAAGAAAGGACTGAGACCTGAAGCCATGAGCCACACCTTTCCTTCTTTAAATTGTGCATGTTGGGTATTGTGTCCCAGCACAAGAAAGTGACTAAGACAGAAATTGATCCAGGGAAGTGGAGTGGTTGTTGTGGATTTACCTGATTGAGTAGAAGCTTTTGGAACTGGTTTGGGAAAGGAGTCTGGAAAGGCTTGAAGATGTCAGCTAGAGGAGTCTTAGAATGCTATAAAAACTGGATACAGAATGCCGAGAGATGTGTGGATTGTACAGGGCAGCCGGAAGAGCTTTCATATAGGAAGGAGGATTCTCAGCTGGAGGAATAGCTCAAAGGTTAAAGCACTTGCCTAGCAAGCACTAAGTACCTGAGTTTGATTCCCCAGCACCTTGTAAGCTCAGTGTGGTGGCACACACCTGTAATTCCAGCACCCTGGAGGCTAAGGCAGGAGGATTGCCACCAGTCCAAGGCTAAGCTGGGCTACATAGTGATTTCAGGACCAGCCTGGAAAGAGGATTCTAGTGACGATTAATCTAGAAACCATGTGTGTTACACACTGGCAAAAGGCATGCTGGCATTTTGACGCTGCCTGAAACAGATTAAGGGCAGCAGATCAATTAACCTGGTGGAGAAAGTTTGAAGACAACACAATACTCAGGTTGTCACATAAGTACTATTTACAGCTTTTAGCCAGTTCTACCTCAAAAATCTGGAAAAACAGAGCAAAAAGATGTTAAAAAAAAAAAAGTGGCAATTTTGCCAGAATGAGACAAACAGCAAAACTGGGACAAAAGAGCCTGTGGTTATTTAAGATATTAGCATTAAAAAGAAGCCAAGTGCTTGACAGCAAGATTGTAGGAAAGACGCCTTGAGGGCATCTCAGGCGTGAGCCCTGGTCCTTTGCCAGTATAAGAGTGTGCAAAAGCAAAAGATCGCTCTGAGGAGAGTGCCCCTGAGGGCTGTTGAGTGAGCTGATTGCTGGAGTTCAGCCACCCAAGAACTCTGGGCCCTGGCAGCCACAGTCAAAGGGGGCAGTACACTGCTCAGGCCATCAGCAGACCTCCACATTATCCAGTTAGCACAGGTGTTTCAGGCATGCAGAATGCAAGAGTTGTGGGTCCAGGAGAATTTCACTTAGATTTCAAAAGGCCTTGTGGGCTGGAGGAATAGCACAATTGTTAGAGTGCTTGCCTAGCAAGCACAAGGCCCTGAGTTCGATTTCTCGGCACCACATAAAGTAAATGTGATGACCCACTCCTGTCATCCCAGCATTCAAGGGACTGAGGCAGGAGGATTGCTGTGAATTCAAGGCTGGCCTAGGCTACATAGTGGGTTTAGGACCAGCCTGCCTGCTGGACTTAGAGTGAGATCCTACTGAGAGAGAGAGAGAGGTGAACTGAAGCAATTGTAAGAAAATGAGACCATAATGCTTAGTGAAGTAAACCAGACTCAAAAAGTTAAGTGTCACATGGTCTCACTTCTATGAGGAACCCAAAATATAAATAACTACAAGAGCAAAAAAGAGAGAGAGAGAGAAGAGAGGACAGAGAGAGGGAGACTTCTCAGAGAGGGGGAGAGGACTTGAAGGTGGGAAACAAGAGTAACAAGGGGGAGAGACCAAAAAGACCCCTCCCCCAAGATGTGCGTAATCAATATGTAAATGAATATGTAGCGCAAACACATACAAATCAGAATCAAAATCATGAAAGATAACATATAGCAATCCTTTAAGACTACTGAAACTGAACAAAATGTACGTAGTGTTCTTTTTTCTGTTCTTGCACCTGTTCTGTGGGACTCAGATCATGTCAGAATAAGACGGTAGAATAAATAGGCCCTGGAGAAAAACGCCAATCACAGACATTTGCTTCTGATTTCTTTTTTCTCTTTTGCCATCTGGGGATAGACCCAGGGCCTTAGCACATGCTTGGCCGACGCCCTGCCATTGGCCGGCACTTGTGTCCCTCGGCACTGGCTTGCTGCGCACAGAGGCCCCACAGGCCTTGGCCGGCTGAGCGCTCCTGGCCTCGGTGCTCTCCCCTTCCCGAAAGACAGGTGTTGCTGAGCTTCATCGCCAAGATTCCAACTCCTCCACTCCCTCACACGGGAACCCTTAGCCCAGAGCCTGGTCTGTGTGCCAGGCCGACATCATGCCAATGGATTGGTCCCAGTCGCTCAGGAGTTTTAATATTAGCTTTAGTCACTACGGTGGAGTTCTTACTGCCAACGATAAAGATTGTTAAGGCAGGAGTCGAAAGTCAAGCTCCTGATCACAGGCGGAAAGCATCCATCAGAGCGCTGCACAAAGTGTGCAAAGCCAAGCAAACGTAGGACCTTTTAGGCACCGTCTGGAGCACCGCATAGGACAGGAGCACTCCTCCAGACGAAAGGCGGCGAGCGGGGCGCGGGCTGTGAGGCCGAAGAGCTGGGCCGACGGCTGGGCTTCCTCCTGCGCCTGGTTGCACAGAGGCCGCAGGGCTGTGCCAGCACTGACCGGCTGAGCTTGGTCCCCGCCCTGGCGGAATCTCACACTCGGCTTTTCCAGCCACCATCCAAGAACTTTTCCCTAAATTGTTTCCCCATTTCCCACTTCCTACCCAGCTCCCCACATAACCCTCAGCGGAGCCATCCCTGGGTTTATTCACAGATCTGGTGTCTCAGGAGCAGCCACACAAGAGCCCTCAGAAGGGGTTTGTGGGGGAATGTGACACCCAGAGCTGCAATCTGGGCGGTTCTCAGAGAGCCACCACCCTCTTGTGTCTCAGCAGAGGCTGACCGGGAGAGATTCTGTGATGGGGAAGTGTACTGGGCCACCATCCCGTAAGACTGTGGAGTTACTCTGGCTCCTGTAATTGTTGGTTTCAATACAATTTCTGTCATCTCATGGCTTGCTTTTTTTCTCTTTTTTTCTGTACTAGGATTGAACTCAGAACCTTGTCACAGAGCTACATCCATAGGCCATTTTGTAGTTTTATATTTTTTTACATGGAGACCATGTCTCAGTAAGTCACCAACTTACCAAGGCTAGGTTCAAATATGAGAGCCCCTTGCCTCCCCCTCCCTGAATACTGGGATTCCAGGCATGTGTCCTCAGGCCCAGTTCATCTTGTCTTGTGGCTTTTAAAATCATAATTTTCTTACCCTCCCCCACGACGCCCCAATTTTTAAAAACGTATTTTAGCATAATTAGCGAAACAATGTAATCTCCTTAAAGGAAATTTGTGTACAATTTAATTTTGTTAACGTTCTAATGTATTTCTCCCCCAAATATTTTTCTTTCTACATATAAACAAATCTGCTTTTACTTGAGAAAGGAAAAGAGGCCATAAGAACTAATCTAATTATCTTAAATGTCATGTAAAAGTGCTCCTCTTCACGTCACTCGGGCGGGCGATGACCACGCATGAGGGACTATGACGAACACCTGGTTCTTTGGGCACAGAAAGAGGAAGTCACTGGCCCCTTTCTCCTCCAGCTTATCACAGGAGGCCACACAAGCACAGGGAAAGCTAAGCAAGCCAGATTTGCGAAGAGATTTACGACTCCCAGAGAGTCAGGCCACAGAGTTCCCCTTTTATCCCCCCTGGACTTCCTCATCTTAAGATTTACCCCATCCTGGAAAGGGACAGTTCCTCCCCCGGGTGGTGCCTTCTAGGTTATCAGCTACAGACACGTCTCCTTACTGTGCTGTGCTGGGCACCAGAAACCCTCAGCTGCTCTTGCGGTCAACCTGTGATTGTCATTGTTTTATTTTTAGAGAAGTACCCTAGGCCCGCTTCGGAAATGGGCTGGGAGTCTTCACCCCTCCTCGCCCTAGCTGTCCCTCACTCATGTGTAACGACTGCTTGTGTTCACAGTAAGAAAGGCAGGTTTCAAGCCTGCAAAAGCACTAAGAAATGGTTGCTTTTCTCTTAAACAACATAAATCATAGAGGACAGAACTTTTTAGATTATAGACCCTCATAAAATTTGCCTCTAATTTTCGTATTATAAAGAAAACTGTAGTGAGTGCAACTATTAGACACATTCGATTGAATACGACTTCATCCCAATAACAGAGAAATGAAACTCCTTGCTTTAAAGATGATGCATGAAAAATCACGTAACGTCATGGTGTAATGGACCCCACGTCATCCACTGATATCAAAGGTGATCAATTACACTTCCCCCACCACGGAACGCGAAAACAGGATTAGATCTGGGCAGAACAGGAGCAGTGGAGGATGAGTCCTTTGTTTATCCAGGTTTCTTTTCTCTGGTGCCCCATTCGTTGAGTGTCACCTAGATGTGTATACAACACGAAGATGGTCGTGTGGTGTCCAAGAGCAGCTGTGGGCATGAGGGCTGCACAAAGCTGACTGCAGCTTCAGATAACCTGTCTGGAGACACTGTGACTAGGATACCTCACCATGGCTGCAGGCTGGGGAGAGCTGGGCGAAAGGAGACCTGGAACAGATTCTCCACCTTTATTATCCTTGCATCACATGAATTCTACAGGAAGAAAGTCCTTGGACCACCCACTTTCTACTTTATCACTTTGAAAAAACTGTATATGCATGTTTATTTATTTATTTATTTATTTTGATACAAGGTCTCACTCTGTAGTCCAAGCTGGTCCTGAAATCACTGTGGAGCCCAGTCTGGCCTTGGATTCACAGCAATCCTCCTGCCTCAGTCCCCTGAGTGCTGGAATTACAGATGTGCACCACCACCCAGCTTTATGTGATGCTAGGGAATCAAACCCAGGGTCTTGAGCTTGCTAGGCAGACACATTAATCACTGAGCTATTCCTCCAGCCCTTGTCATTTTCAACATTGAAAAATAAAGCTTCCTTCTTTTAAATACTGCAAACAGAGAGAAAAACAGAAAGTGCCTATGGGAGTTAGGTACTTGGAATTTAAATAAGCCAGTTATTGACAATTACAAATAGATAGCCAATATTAAGCTTCCATTTAAAATAATCCTATATTAAACAGCTTTGCTCCAAAACTCTACTGAGCATTAGACTATTGTTACTTGGCCTTTTGTTTTGTTTTCATTTTTGAGACAGGGTCTCACTCTGCAGTTCAGGCTGGTCCTGAACTCACTGCGTAGCCCTGGCAAGCTCATGGTGCTTCTCCTGCCTCGTAATTAAACTGTCAATGCTAAGAACTCAAGTTTCTGATCATTATTAAGCTGTAATATGTCACACACAAATATTCAAGTCATAGCATCCTCTCCCTGGCCTCCACGATTCTTGTCCTCTCATAGAAAAGACACCCATTCCATCCCAGTAGCCCCAGAAGTCTCACCTTGTTCCAGCCACAACTTTGAAAATTTAAGTCCAGGGCTGGAGGCATATCTCAGTGGTTACAAGCAGTTGCCTACTAAGAGCCAAGTACCTGGTTAGATTCCACAGCACCACATAAGCCAGCACTCAGGAGCCTGATGCAGGAGGATTACTGTGAACCCAAGGCCAGTCTGGGCTCTACAGTGAGTTCAGCACCTGGAATGCAGAGCAGAAACCCTATCTCAACAACAACAAAGAAACAAGAGGTCCTTACTATGCCTGGCTTTTGTGGTGCTGGGGAACCAAACCCAAACCCTTGAGCTTGCTAGGCAAATGGTTTAACCACTGAGCGACACCCCAGCCCCAGTTATCTGTTACTGAGGACCAGCCCATGCATTGTGGGATGCCTGGGAACATCCCTGCCTAACTCTGGAGGCTTGTTTTTTAATTCCATCTCTTAAAATTACTAAGTCCATAAATAGGATAAAGGGCAGCAACCTAAATTTAAGATTAAGAAACAGATTCAAGGGGCTCAAATATATTCTGGAGCACATTACCTCAGGCCCCTCATCATAAAAGACACACAGATCTTCCCAGCCCTGGCCAGCACTCACGCTCTCTTTTCTCCGCATGGACTTCTCCAGCTCTGGAAAGTCAGCTTAGGCTTTCCAAAAGGAAAAGAAAAAAAAAAGTGTCCTCGCTCTGTCCCCACTAGAGGGCAGTAGCACCCACGCCTCCCATGAGGTGCCACACCTTGCCAAATGGCCCCTATTTAACAGTCCCCTAAATACAGAACTTTGAAGAAAAGACGAATTGGCAGGTTTTTGCTATTCCCTTTCGTTGTTGTTCAGTTTCTTCCACAAACCTGCTGAGAAGTTGTTCTTGTTTTTGTCCCTAGTTCAGCTAGCTCTTGGTTGAACAATGTCTTCACTCACAGGCGGGCATACACGAACCCATTCGCCTTCCGTCACTTCTTCACATGAAAACTCCCTGTCTCTGTGCGCCGACCAGCGCCTTTGACATTCTCGCGAGTCCCCTTTCCAGGTCCTCCTGCCTCCTCTGCAGCGCTTTGGCTTACAAGCTCTTTGTAGACAAAGCAGCTTCTCCAACTCTCTCCTGTCCTAAACACACACTCGTCTTGTGAGCCTAGGATTTATTATAAACAGATCTTCTCTACCAATTGGACATCACCCTTGCCACATTCAAGATGTCTCCTCTTCCTTCAGGAGGAGCAGATCATCACCATCCACATATTTGTATCATCCTTTTTTTTTTTTTTTTTGACACAGGTTCTCACTCGGTAGCCCAGGCTGCTCCTGAACTCACTAGAGCCCAGCCTTGGACTTGAGGCAATCCTCCTGCCTCAGCCTCCTGAGAGCTGGGATTACAGGCATGTGACACCACGCCCAGCTGATGTGGTGCTGGGGAATTGAACCCAGGGCCTTGTGCTTGCTAGGCAAGCACTTTAACCGTGTACCATTCCTCCAGCCCTGTATCTATTTCTAAATCTCCACCAACTCTCATTCATTTCAAGGATTCCTTACAGTGATGCACATACTTTAGGCTTTTGGAAGCTTTTGTTGTTGTTTTCTTGAGAAAGTACCTCTCTTTGTAGTCCTGATTGATCTTGACATCACTATGTGCCTAGGCTGACCTCAAATTCACAGCAATCCTCCTACCTCAGCCTCCCAACTCTTGGGATTACAGGAGTGTGCCACCATACCTGGCTAATTTTTATGTGCCCCTACAGAATCATACTCAGGTCTAGGCAAGTGCATTCACCATTGAGCTATATCCCAGCACTTTAGTTTTCCAATGCAATTCTAAAATCTCTTGCAAGGCTGGAAGAACAGCTCAGCGGTTAAAGCGCTTGCCTAGCAAGCACTAAGTATCCTAGTTCGATTCCCCAGCACCACATAAACTGGGCGTGGTGGTGCATGCCTATAATCCCAGCACTCGGGAGGCTGACACAGGAGGACTGCCATGAGTCCAAGTCCAGCCTGGGCTCCATAGTGAGTTCAGGACCAGCTTGGACCACAGAGTGAGACCCTGCCTCAAAAAAAAAAAAAAAATCCTCTTGCAATAGCTTGCTTAAATGTTGGAATTTTCCTCCAAAGTAATAGTAATGGTTTTCTTCCATTCTTGATTGTAAAAATAAGAATTCACGTCCTCTTTGTTTCTTACCTTTGTGACTTCCTATTGCTTCTCTCTCCTTTTGGTCTTTCCCATAGTGTTAAATATGACGTGTGTGTGTGTGTGTATTTCCTCTCTTAAAAGGGCTAAGGATATATACTTTAGAAGACCCTGGGTTCAATCCCCCGTACCAAAAAAAGAAAGAAAGAAAGAAAGAAAACCACCACATGGAAGATGTCTTCCTACTCCAGAAGGCCAGAAAGTTGTGGCCAGCAGTGGGAGAAAATTTGTATAAACGTTATTAGACTAATTATTTCCTTAGTAGACACTTCTCATCCCAATATCCTAAACCACGTCTGTTAATTCTGTCACATTCTCATAATCCTACTGTTTTTCAAGGTACAGGGAGCTAAATCCAGGGTCTTCACACTGAGCAGCAGCCTCAGCCCCTTTATTTTTTTAATTTGAGACAGTATCTACTTTCCCTGGCTATGCTCCAACTTGGATTCTCCTGCCTCAGCCTCCCAGAGCTCTGGGCTTATCAACGAGCACCACCACACTGAGGCATCTCTACCATTCAGCTAGCTCAGCATATAAGAGTTAATTCAGAGTCTCTGGGTCCTTCCCTTAGGAAGGTTCCCATGCCACATGAAACTAGTAAGTTTCTGTGCTTTTCTCTTGGTGATCTATTATATTCCATTTAATTCTCAGGCCAACTGAAAAAACCCTAAATAATGTGGAGGCAAAATTCTACGTCCTCTGTAGTGGAAATATCATCTTCAAAAGAGAACAGCAGGAACTTGCAGAGTGAGACCCTGCCTCAAAAAAATAAATAAATAGAAAACAGCAGGAACAGGGTCTGATTCTGATTTTATTCCAATAAAGCAGTGTATCATCACCTAGGCAATCACATCAACTAAAGGGCAAAAGCCGAGAAACAAAGATGTTGGGGGTTTTTTTATTTATCCGTTACTATACGTGACTCTTGTGGAAAACACAGGTTAATGCATCTCATGCAAAGAAACGCAGGAATAAGGGAAGGGAAGTGGGGAAGGTGGCATCTCCTCTCGTCCACAGAGGCCCCATCAGCACGGCTCCTCTTTGATGATTTTAATATCGCGGCCATCCTCCCTGCAAAATAAGCAACCGTAAGCACCATGCGACCACCTGCCGGACTGTCACAACTTTTGAGTAAAAGGTCCGTATCATTATATAGTGGATTCCTTCCAGAGTGGGAATTCCTTAATCATTATTTAAGCTTAACCGAGGAGACACAGCAGCACAAGCCCCGCTGTCCCACGCTGCCGTCCTCTCCCTACCCCGAGAGCACAGGCACTAACCCCCTAAAAATGCTGCGGAGCCTGAGGCAACTTCATAAAGAGGGAGGCCAGAAGATGGGCCTGCTCTGCCCAGGGCATCTGGAGGAGGGAGCACGCTCCCCTGGTCAGGGGTGGTAGGTGACGGACACTGAGTACCCAACACTCACTACTCAGCACTCTGCCAAGGACGGGTAGCGAGTCCCTCCTCCCACCCAGCAGTACTGGGCACGGCAGCTCACCTGCATGTGTGCTCTCAGCTTACAAGAAAATGTAATATTCAAGAATTTAACTATTACATATACTTTTATTCACTGATGTGTGCGAGTACATGTGTGTATGCAGCGCCAGGCACCAAACTCAGGGCCGCAAGCATGCTACGTACATGCTGTACCTCTGAGCTGTGCCCCCAACTCCTAAACACACTCTGAATTCTGGGAAATTTCACATCCATGAAGCATCCATGCACCTGGCCAATAGGGGGTCAAGCCCACGCCTCGCTCTCTACTGTAGGTACGGAGCCTTTACATCCTCTTACATGTGAGTCTGAGGACAGCGCACCTCGCACCACCTGGATGCTTACATCCAAGAACGGCACAGCCTCCAAGGAACTGAAACTCGAGAAGAGGGAGGGAATCTTGGCTAGACTAAGCTCTAAGGTCACGTTACCTGATCTTCAAGCACAGAGTACACTCGTTGGGGTAAGTGGACATGTCACTTCCGCACACAGGGTTAAGGTCCCGGGGACACCCTGGTAGTGGGTACCGGGAGCAGTTTGGCTGGAAAAGAGGAGGGAGAAGTTAACAGAAAGATCCAAGACTCACTTATAAAATAGCGAAGGATGGGGGCAGTGGCCCAAGTCTCCCTAGATTCTTAGAAACATCCTACACAAACATTTCTGTTTTCCACAAATAAAGTTTTTTTCTGATGCAGTGGGATTTTGTTGTTGTTATTTTTGTTATTGTTTGTTTCTTAGGTTTTGGAGGCAGCGTCTCACTCTGTAATCCAGGCTAGTCCTGAACTCACGATGTAGCCAGGCCAGTCTCAAACACACAACAACAGCTCTGCCCCAGCCTCCTAAGTGCTGTGATTACAGGTACATGCCACCACACCCCATTTATATAGTGCTGAAGAATCGAACCAAGGGCATTATGCTTGCTAGAAACCACTCTAACCACTGTGCTACACTTCCTGTCCCAAAGTGCAACAATAACACAATGGTTCAAAACACACTACATAATAAAAAAAAATTTTAAATACTACATTTTTTTAAAAGGGTAGCAAAGGTTATACGTGAGCTGGAGGTGTACCTCGGTAGGTAGAGCACTTGCCTAGTTGAGAAAGGCCATGGGTTTGTTCTTGGAGCATGACATAAAAATTAGCCAGGCATGGTGCTACACACCTGTAATTTCCGTGCTCAAGAATTGAGACTGGAGGACTGTCATGGATTTGGAGGCCAGCCTAAGTTCAGGACCAGCTTGGACTACACAGCAAGACTCTGACTCAAAAAAAAAAAAATTGGAATTGGCCATATATCCAATTTATTTATTTCTCTTTATTTCTTTCTTCCTTCCTTCCTTATTATTATTATTATTATTATTTGGACAGGATTTTACTTTACACTCACTAGATAGCCCAGGCTGGCCTTGAATTTACAGCAATCCTTCTCCCTCAGCCTCTCCAAAGCTAGGATAACAGGCATGTGCCACCACATTCAGCTTTTGTGGTGCTGGGGAATCAAATTTGAGAAGGTGCATTTGCTAGATAGGCACACTCTCTGGGCCATTCCTCCAGCCCCACACCCAGTTAATTTTTATGTGGCGCTGGGTTTCTGGGGTTTTCTGTGACTCAAAGACCAGACATTCACAAACTGGGGCTTATCTTAGCTCACACTTTCACTCGGGGGCAGCCGGCAACCTGGAAGTACATGGCAGAGGCAGAGGTGGAGGCAGCTCCTCCTGACATTGGCTAACAGGAAGCATGTCAGGTCTAGTCCCACAAGGAAGGCAGGAAGCAGCTTCTATATCCTCCCAGGTCTGTCCCACTGATCTGCCCCTGGTCCAGCTTCAGTGTTCCACCCTGTCCAGGTGGGGAAGGTGTGGTAAGCCCCCACCACATGCCTGTAATCCACTCTACATGCCTGCAATCCATCCCCTCAGACCAGGCCCTAGTCTCCCCACAGCACATGGTTCTGTAGACAATCCATAACATCCAAATACATGAGATTTTTGGGGGACATTACAGATCCAAACTACAATACTGGGGAGCCCAAACTCAGGGACCTGCACACATTAGGCAAGTGCTCTAACTGCTAAGCAATGACCCCAGCTCCCTCGTTTCTTTTTTTTTTTTAAGCAAAAGTTCTGTGTATGTAACTCAGGTGGTAGCTTTGAACCCGTGATCCTCCTGTCTCAGCCTAGAATAGACGGGATTACAGACAGGTGTTACTGTGCCCCACTCTAAATTTTTTCTTAGGGCTGGAGGAATGGCTCAGCTGTTAAAGCCCAGCAAGCGCTAAGTCAGGCGTTAAGTACCCTCTAAGTCAAGCACTAAGTACCTGAGTTCAATTCCCCAGCACAACATAAACCGGGCATGGCGGCGAATACCTGTAATCCCAGCACTCAGGAGGCTGAGACGGGAGGACTGCCATGAGTCTAAGGCCAGCCTGGGCTCCATAGTGAGTTCAGGACCAGTCTGAGCTACAGAGCAAAATAAATAAATTTTTTCTTTTATATTTTAAAAAATAGTGACCACCTTTCCTTGCCTTAGTGCCTTGGAATAAAGGAAGTGACCCAGCTCTAGCAGTGAATAAGTGAAAGTAGCTGTCTCATACTGCTACCTTGATGGATAAAGGCGCAGGCAGTGCCGCTGCGGCCAAGCTCTGAAATTGGTCTGGAGCCCTCGTCCCCTGCGGCACGGCTTGCAGGTGCTCCAGCACTTACCTTACAGACCAGGAGAACAAAAACGCACCCTCGCACAGCAGCGCCACGAGCTGCTATTTTGAGTCACGGTGACTCACAGCTGCTTTAATCCTACCTAATGCACAGGACAAGACCTTTCCTTCCATCAGGGGCCGAGGGCAGGCTATGGAGATCCACCCAGCCATGTTCTGCCATTCTTTTATACTAAGGCAAGATCTTGGTAAGTTGCTCAGGTGGAACTTGATCTTGGGATCCTCCTACCTCAGACTCCAAAAGTGATAGGATTACAGGCATGTGCCATGGTGCCCACCAAGACCTGCGTTTTTGTTTTGTTTCCTTTGAGACAGGGTCTCTCTCTGTAGTCCATGCTGGCCCTGAACTCACTAATAATGGAACTCAGACTGTCTTGGACTCACAGCAATCCTGCTTCAGCCTCTTGGGTGCGGGGATTACAGGTGTGCGCCACCACGCCCAGCTAACATGGTGCTGGGGAATCAACTCAGGGCCTTGAACTTGCTAGGCAAGCACTTTAACCACTGAGCTATTCCTCCAGCCCCTGGTAAGATCTTTTCTTTGAATGTTTCAACTAATTAAGAGTTCTCTTGTATTACTGCCAAAATGATTAACCTACGATGTGCACTTCCCATTCCTTTGAAGCAGTTCTCAACCGCTGACACCACACACATCCTGGAGGAGATACTCCTTCGTCTCTGCACATATGCATCTTAGGACACTGAGCACAGCCCGATTCTCCAGCCGCTAGCGACCAGGACCAACCTCCCAGGCGGGTCGCCGGCCTATAGTATCTGCATCTCGTGTCCCCTGCGGTCTGCTGCCTGCTTTGTCCCTTCTCCTTGCCCTTGTTTTCTCTTGAGGAAAGAAGAAAACCTGTCTTGGGCCACATATGGAACACATAATACAGCAGCTGTGCCTGGTGACACAGTCCTGTCATCCCAGGAAAACGGCCAGGCACAGGTTAGGCCTGCCTATTCTATGCGTCTGCTGAGAACCACTGATCTAAAACAGACTCTGCAGACATTTACAAAATGGCTTTGTAAACAAGGGCTCTGTTGTTGTTCTACACATAATTCAACAGCATTTTTAAAGCAGTAAGTCTTTCTAAACTGATACAGTTCTCATATAAATTACGATTTGGAGGAATTGCATAGTGGTTAGAGTGCTTGCCTAGCAAGCACAAGGCCCTAAATTTGAATCCTGAGCACCACATAAACCAGCCATGGTGGCACGCCTGTAATCCCAGCACTTGGGAGGCTGAGGCAGGAGAATTGCTGTGGGTTCAAGAGCAGCCTGGGCTCCATAGTGAGTTCGGGATCTGCCTTGACCACAGAGAGACCCCATCAAAAAAAAAAAAAATGACTTCAGACATGTGCTGTCCACATGCCTCTAATTCCAGCTACCTGAGAGGCTGAAGCAAGAGGATTGTACACTTGAGGTCAGCCTAGCCAATTTATATCCTGTCCCAATGAATAGATAAATGAAATAAAAGTAACTAGAGATGTGACTCAGTGGCAGGACATCCCTAGGTTCAATCCCCAGTGGCATCAATAAATAAATAACCAACCTCTACTAACATTCAAGAGAGCAGGTAGAGCAGGATTGGCAGGAGGCGGCCTACTGGAGGGTGGGTGCACAGGTTTCTATGGTTAATCTCTCGGTAGGAAGCCAACCTACTTAAGTCTGACTCGCAGGAAGAAACCAGACTGCTACTTCTGCTGACAGTCAGGCGGCCAACACAGTGGCCCCTTTAGCAACCAGCCCAGTGCACTAGATTGACGGCCAACAGCTTCCTTCATTGCTGTTCTTGATTCTTCCAATTTCGGACCAATTGGGGGAGCCAAATGCCTACTCTAATCAATCCCAATCAATCCGGGAGAACTCAGCTTCGCGGGAGGCCCCCCATACCCCCACGCCTGGCTTTCTCCTGGCAGCTCTGAATAAACAGCCTGTGCTTGGCCTCACCTGTTTGGTCTTTACATTCACAAAATCTGATTTGATAAAGTCCATAAAATGTCTCATATAAGGCAAACGTCATTAGGCCAAAGATCTTCCAAAACTTTAAAGGAAATATGGCAGCAAACAAAGCCATGAAGGCCCCTCAAGACTGAGCTCCCCGACACTGAAACCGACACCTCCATCTGTATCAAAGGCCTGTCCCAGGACCTGACTCCAGCAGCAGCAGTGCCGCCCGGGCCAGGTCAGCCTGAGAAGGAGCCGGCTTCACTGTGTGTGTAGAAACAGTACAGGTGGTTCCTACTCACTGTTCTATATTCTGTAGGCTGACCAAAGCCAGGGTCCAAAGAGCCTGCAACAAGAAAACACAGGTATTTCATAGCATGTAAGGTGAATTCTTGTTTGTAAAGGTGATTTTTTTCATTTTATGTATTTACTTTTGATGGTACTGGGGATCAAGTCCGGGACTTTCATGCTGAACTACATCCCCAGGCTTTTTAAATTTTGATTCTGAGGCAAGGTCGGGCTAAACTGTCCAGGCTGGGCTTGAACCTGCAATCCTCTTACCTCAGGCTTCCAAAGTAACAGGATTACAGGGCTGCGCCACAGAGTTTTTTTGAAAATCCAGTTTGTAACTTTCCACACCCTCTCCCTTTCCTCGGATGCCCGGCTTCTTCGGCCCACCATCCCTCCGTGGCCTTTAAGGAAGACGCCACTATGGCCCCCACACCCATTCCCCTTGCACTTGTACCAGAAAGAGCACGAGTTCTGGCCCCATGACGTTTGGTTAAGAAAGCACTCTGCAGCTACGTTACAGGTTAGGGACGCGACTCACAGTATCTTTTTCTCTGCGGCTCGGGGTGAGGAGCACGAAACTCAACTGTTAAACCTAACCCTGGTCTGGGACACTGCTCACTGCTTCAAGAGAGAAAGACAAGGTGGCTCCGGGCACAGGCCTTTAAGCCCAGCGTTCTGGCAGGCCGAGGCAGGAGGATGCCAAGGGCAAGCCCCGGCTGAGTAACTCAGCGATTTAAGGAGACCCTGTCTCGAAATCAGATATACAAACGGGCCAGGGATGCAGCTCTGTGTGAAGGTCTCGAGCTCGGTCTCCAATACGAAAAACAAAACACTACCAGAAAGAGCAAACGGCAGATGCCACTGAGGAGAAGCCGAGGCGGAGCGCAGGCGAGAGCTACCGAGGGTCGCGCCCGAAGGACCGCTCACGCCCCCCGGGAACCGCCGTAACGGCGCGCCGGGACCGTCGCCAAGGCTGCGCTGAGCGCGGGCGCAGCCTCCAGCGGCGGCGGCTCGATGCCGACGGGCCCACCTGTGCGCCTTACCTGCGAGGTGCCCCGCCAGGAGCAGCAGCACCAGGTGCACGGCGAGCGCCATCCTCCCTGCGCGGCCGCCGCCCCGACCGCTCCCGTCCCGGGGCACAGGGCGCTGCGGGGGGTCCCGGGCCGCGCGCCGGCGGGGCGGGGCCGCTGGGGAGGGTCGGGAAGGGCGCGCAGGCACCCGGAGGGGCGGGGGAGGGGAGGGGCGAGAACAGACGGGGAGGGGCTGGGAGGGAGGGAGGTGATGGGGAGGGGCTTGGAAATAGAGGGTGGGTGTGGCCGGGGAGGGGCGTGGGCCGAGGGAGGGGAGGGCGGGGCTGCCCGGGGCTGCCCTCGCTCACCTTGTCGCTACCTGGTGTTCCAGCCAGGATGGGAGACGGCGAACTGGAGGAGGCCTCATCATTGCTCTAGGGGAAACCTGGCTCTTGTCACTCTCTCTCTTAATCTCTGTCCCCCTTTCTCGTACTTTAGTGTCTTTGCAATGATTTGTTTCCCCCTAATTATTATTTTTATCAATATATGTTTGCGATGCGTAATAATGATGTCCCACTCTGAGAGCGGGTGCCCATACAGCTGTACTGCATTTCTTGAGCATCTCTCTCTTGTCCCGGCAGTGTTTTGGTGCTGAAGAGAAAGCCTTGAACTTCACAACGGAGGCCCGCTCCCGGGATGCTTCTGATGATGCGAACAGGATCAACTCTAAAGCAACTGAATCTGCGCAGTGATTGCGGAGCGCGCACGAGAGAGAGAGAGAGAGAGAGAGAGAGAGAGAGAGAGAGAGAGAGAGAGAGAGAGAGAGAGAGAGAGAGAGAGAGAGAGTGTTACTGGGGCTGGAGATTGAAAATTTAGGGCCTTCGCACTGAGCTCCGTCCCTGGCTTTTTTTTTTTTTTTTTAATGGTTTTGCTCTGAAGTACAGGTTAACCTTGGACACGGGGCAATCTTCCTGCCTCAGCCTCTCAAACGCTGGGATTATTGACATGTGCTACTGCGCTTGGTGTATGTGGTGCTGGAACTCGAACACAAGGCCTGATGCCTGCAGGCAAGCCCTGTGACCACTGTGCTATTCCTCAGCCCGCCAGCCCGTTTTCAGTGGCAGATGTCACAGAGAAGGAGCCGAGGCCCCAAAGGACCGCCCACGCCCCTCCCCCCTCCCAGGCAACCACCGCAACGGCGCGCCGGGACGTCGCCAAGGCTGCGCAGAGTGCGGGCACGTTCTCAACGGCGGTTAGGTGCCCTGCCAGGAGCAGCAGCACCAGGTGCACGGCGAGCGCCATCCTTTTTTTGATTTTGAGGCAGGGTCTCCCCGAGTCACAGATGGCCCAGAATGAACTCGACTCGATGATCCTCTTGCCTCAGCCTCCCTGAGTGCTGCGGTTACAGGCCTGTGCCACCTGACCAGCCATGCAGTCCTTTCTAAAATTCAGAGCCACGGTGAGTTATCTCAGGTTTGTTCAGTCAGTTACACATTGAACATCTTGTTTTACTCTTTCCCCTTTCCTCACTAAGGCACTTGACTGGTCTTCAAACAATTAAATTAAGGGCCAGGAATACCTTCCAAAGGGACCTCAGAAAGGCGGCTTCCAGGTGACTGATAGCTGAGGGATGAAAAGAAGAAAGCCTTGGGGCTCGAGGAATGGCCCAGAGGTTAAAGCGCTTGCCTAGCAAGCACTGTGTCAAGCAGTAAGTACCTTGAGTTCAGTTTCCCCAGCACCACATAAACTGGGCATGGTAGTACACGCCTGTACTGTAATCCCAGCACTGCAGGCTGAGACAGGAGGATTGCTGTGAGTCTAAGGCCAGCCTGGACTCCATAGTGAGTTCAGGACCAGCCAGGCTAGCAAGACCCTGTCTCAAAAAAAAAAAAAAAAGGAAGAAAGAAAGAAAGAAAAGAAAAACAAAAAAAAAGGAAGCCTTGTGAGGACTTTGGAGACAAATATTTCAGGTTCAAGGTTAGCAAGTGCCAGCTGCCAGAGGCAGGATCCAGGTCAGTGTTGTTCAAGGAACTGAAAGAGGTCCATGTGGCTGTGCTGTATGAAAAGAGAGAAGGTCAGCATGCCCCTGACAGGGACGGAAGGAGCCCTTAGGCCCACAGCACCAACACACATGTGGTTAAGGCACTGCCACCACTTAGTGGCATCTTATCTTTTGGTGGGAAGAGGGCTGAATATTTCAATTTGTCTTATTAGGCAAACAACGCTAAAAATCAAAACATGAGAAGAGTATATTACAAGAGAATAACAGATCAACATCACCCATGAACACAAACACAGAAATCGTTGGCAAAATGTTTTATCAATTCTAAACCTGTCTTTAAAAGCTAATAAATCTGGATTAAATGGATTTATCTGAGTGGAGTAAAGATGGCACAACAGTGGAAAATCAGTGGCAAAATAAAGAAGAAAAATCATATGACTATCTTAAAAGGTACAAAAAGAATTGGATGGAATTCAGTACCTATTAATAATTAAAAACAATTCTAAACATAGTGTGCACAGGGGAAACTCCCTAAATCTGATTGCCAATTTGCATAAAACATAAAACAGCTGGTGTTCCACTTGGGTCAGGCACAGGCCAGTATGATCACACATCTATCCTGCAGCCTGCACAGAGATCTATACCACCACAGCAAAACAATTTGAAAAGCATAAACTCGGAAAGACACACAAATGTCTATTCACAGGTGCCACCATTGTTTACATAAAAAAAAATTATAAACACTAGAAAAATCTATATAAACACTGGAGCTCACTGAATTTAGCAAATTAGGATTCTAAAATAATAAACTCCAACTAGTATTTCCGTATAATATTAATAGCTACAACTCAAGACAGAGCATCACCAATAGTTTATACTGAAATTAATTTTTTCACACCAAGTACCTGGTTGTCCACAACCACTGGGAAGTGTACATAGGAATTATGATTTTGAGACTTGGCGACAAACAGATGCTGCTCCAGTCCTCCGCTCACTTCAGGTCTTCAACTTCCTTAGAAACCCGTGTGGGTTCGGGCCTGCTAACCCCACCCACCAGAGGAGGCTGACTGTTGTAACACCCAATCAAATGCGTAGTTGTGGCGGTAGTTCAGACTTCCGAAAAGATTATCCAGTAGCTGATGCAGATACATGTGATTGCGGCTTCCTCAAAGCCCAGCCCACCGCAATCATTTAAGTGGCAAATTCTGGACCAGATCTTCGCGTAAGCCTCCCACCGAGCAGACACCTTCTTCTCTCTAATCATTTCACAGTGCTGGTTTTTGTTGCAGCCCCTTAGTCCTGGCCACGCAAGTTGCCTCTAATTAAATACATGAAAACATTCTCCAAGGATTCCTGTCCTCTCGGCGACTCTGTTCAATGCCAGGTGAGTATTGACCTGGCGTACAGGGCGGTGCCGGCCAGGTTTTTATCCTCTCTATATGGTATGTGCTGGCCTGGCCCGTCGTCTCTGTACTTTGTGGCTAAACCAAAATGAATAAGAACTGATCGTAGTCATCCCCAATACCCATGGGCAAGTTATGTGGCTCAATGCCTCGTGTGCAAAATTCTTTGTATGCACCTGTTCAGTTCATCTGGTCAGCTAGCATAAGCACCGTTTTCAAGGCGAAGCTCCTTGCCCATGCCTTACGGAGGTGTTGGAGGCTGGGTCCCAGGCGACCCCTCCCCAGGCGTTGCATTCTGTTTCCTGACCGCTCCGGACTCCTGAGTGGGGCTTGCCAACCCCTTCTGCCCCTCTCTGCCAGCCGCAGGGCAGGGCGGGCCCTGTAAGATGAGAAGATAAGTGCCACTTTGTCGCCATTGTGATGTCAGCTGCCAGGTGGACAGCTCCTACCGGATGTCCCCCGCTAGTCTGTACCACCATCCAGTGACACACTTCACTTCGCCGGCAGCATGTGCTGCCATCCTGGGGACGTCAACAGAGCCTGGGGCCAAGCCCCAACACCTGTCCCCAAGCCGGGACATGGAGGCCTTCCCTGACAGGACCGAGAGGCAGCAGAAACCCAACCTCCACGGGAAATCTGTCGTTAGTCACGTTTGGCTTTTTCCAGGCCGCGATTTGGGAGGATGTCCTTGCTGCTACTAAGGAGAGACCATTTGTCCTAACCCAAAATTATGAAGAAAAAAAATCCACTTAAGGGTAAACAAAGTATGCAGCAACTGTAAAGGCTCCTCTGTTTTCCTCTGAATCACCAAAACTTCAATAGGAACCTTGAATGTATTTTTTCCTCCAAATGAAAAAAGGATTCCTATGTCTTGAAGGAGGGCAAGAAATTAAAAAACAAGCCATTCCCAATCAGGTGAGATGCCCTCAGTGTGGGCTACTGCAGGAAACTGGATGGAAGGGCCCAAATGAGGACCCCAGAGAAGGGCTTTTCCCCGAGGCAAAACGACAGGACCAGCGCATCATCAGCGATGTGGTCCAGCGTGACCTGCACCTCCCAGCCCAGGATCAGTTGCGACACCACGGAGTCCCCGCCCGCCATCTTGTTACTCCAGCTCCAGCCAACACCAAGTTGCTACATTTATTTATTTATTTATTTAAGAAACAGGGTCTTCTTCTGTGGCCCAGGCTGAACTCACTACAGAGCCCAGGCTGGTCTTAGACTCACAGCAGTCCTCCTGCCTCAGCCTCCAAGTCCTGGGAGCACAGGTGTGTGCCACCACGCCCCCCCTTATGTGGTGCTGGGGAATGGAATTCAGGTACTTAGCACACTTTAACCTGCTAAGCCATTCCTCCAGCCCAGCTTACTCCTTTTATAATCACCAACTCATGAGAAATACGAAAAGACCACAGAGCTCGCAGGTGCTTTCCAAGTACGGTGCTCTTGGTGACCTCAGACCTCAGGACCTCTGACTTGGCATTGCTTCCTAAAGGGTCTACCAACTCTGAATCCCATCACCCGGGGAATTGAGATCCTTGGGAGACACGTAAGTCACATCCAGATCACACAAGTGCTCCCTTAGCTTATTCTTAACAGCCAGCAAGTGGCAACAATCCAGATGCCCCCGAGCAGGGTAAAGAGCCAGCCAACTGTGATCCACTCACAGAAGACAATGTCACTAAGCAATGAAAAGGAGTGACTGCTGATCTGTGCAGCGTGGGTCATTTGGAAACGGTGTGCCGAGCAAGAGAGGCCACAAAGCAAAGGACACCCTGTACGATTCCATAGGAAGCTCAGCAAGAGCAAAAGTTAGCCAACGCTGGAAAGTAAGAAGTGTTTGACCCAGACCAGGACGGGAGTGAGGGTGCCACAACTGCTGTGAGAGTTTTCTGGACTGTGAAATAGACTACATTTCGATTTGAATAAGGATGATATCGGTGTATATGTTTACCAAAATTCATCAAACTGTACCCTTAAGTTCTCTGAATTTTACTCTCTGTAAATTATACTGTAAAATTAAAAGAAAAAAAAGCCAGTGGCATCTGGCATAGAGAACAGTAAAATGGCGATAGAACTCATGAGGGCAACGCACACAGGACGCAGCTGGAAAAGCCTGTATAACATCCAAGAGTAGTATGGAATACCAGACACACACCAGAGCTTGGGAGAGGCATCTCGGCGGGGGGGTAAACACTGTTAGGAAACACTATTAACACCCGAGTGAAAAAGATTACCTGGCAGGACCGGGGAAATCAGGGACAATGGAGACAACAGACCTGGGGCAAAAAGAAGAGTCATAAGAATTCCAAGTGCGGTTCTGATCCACCTGCAAAAGAGTATTCTGATGTTCAAAAGGATCACTATAATACCCATTATTTAGCCCAAAAATTATTTCATTTTGACTGTGGGCAAGAATCTACTGGCCCAAGTCCTTTAGTCCAGCCAAAGAGACTTTCCATTCAATCAGCCACTGTGGGGTGTGTGTGTGGAGGGGGAGGAGTCCTCCTTTCCAATCCATATCTTCACCAGGAACCAAGACACAGATAGGTCAAGGTGGGCTGGCTTTATTCCAAAGTCAAGACCTTTGTATATCTTCTCAGCATTACACAAGTGAAATGTGAAGTTGTCAAGGAGCTCATGGCGCTTTCTAGTAACAGTGTTCCTGGCAGCAGTGTTCCGAGGGTGTCGATGCGGCTGCTGCGCCAGCACCTCCCCATGCAAGCCAGGTTGCACTGTCCCCCACGGGCACCACCACCGACTCTGGCTCCCCGGTGTTTGGTGTTTTTGGTTTTGTTTTTAGACAGAGTCTTGCTCTGTCCTCCAGGCTGGTCCTGAATTCACAATACAGCCCAGGTTGGCCTTAAGCCCACTGCAATCTTCCTGCCTCAGCCTCCTGAGAATTGTTTGTTTGTTTCAAAGAAAAAAGAAAGAGGTCCATGTGGCTAGAGTCCAGGTGAGGAGGTGAACGGGGTGGGAGATGGCGCTGGTGAGCCAGGATCCTGTGTGGCCACTTAGATTTTAGGCCATGAAATGGGCTTTGAATTTGTTCTACTTGCAATAGGAAGCCAGTGGAGGATTTTATTTTTCATATTGTAGAATGCTAAGGATTGAACCCAACGACTTACGCAAATTTTAATAGTTGCAACTCAACCATTTCTCAATTTTATTTTAAGACTGTGTTCCTGAGCGGGGTGTGGTGGCACATGCCTATAACCCCAGTGCTTGTGAGGCTGAGGGAGAAGGACTGCCATTGAGTTTGAGGCCAATTTGGGCTACATAGTGAGTCTGGCTACAGAGAGAGACCCTGTCTCAAAAAAAAGAGAGACTGGCTCTCACTATTTCGCTCAGAGTGGCCTTCAACTCTCAGTCCTCCTGCCTCAGCCTCCTGAGTGGCCACAGCTACAGGTCTCCACTATCACTCCAGGTACCAGTGAGAGGTTTGGCACAAGGGAGTGTTACTGATGTGCCTAGTGACTCAATCCTAGGTTGGGTGAAGGTGAGAGGGCGGGGAGGAGACAGATCAGGTGGCTTTTGGGGCAGCGCATGAAAGCAACAAAGATGACCCAGGGCATGTGGGGTGGCTTGATGCGAGGGGCGAGGCTGGGAGTGATTTTGAAGGCAGAGCCAGGTGAGGTGAAGGGAGAACCCTGGGTGCTTCCTGTGATTTACCCTGCGCAGCTGGATGGGTGATGACGGGGCTGTTTCTCTGATGAAGATCTCTGGACAGGATGTTTCTTACTAGATGTCTAAGTGGCACGAAGAGAAGGCAGGTCGGATGGCAGAGCAGGGGGCTGAGAGCCGAAGACGGGTGAAGACAGGCGTCCAGAAACCAAGAGACCTGGGCTGGAGGAGTGACACTGCAGTTAAAGTGCTTGCATAGCAAGCACGAAGTCAAATGCTAAGTACCCGAGTTCAATTCCCCAACACCCTATAACCCAGGTGTGGTGACACATGCCTGTAATTCTAGCACTCGGGAGGCTGAGACAGGAGGATTTCTATGAGTTCAAGTCCAGCCTAGGCTCCATAGTGAATTGAGAACCAGCCTGGGCTACAGACTGAGACCCTGTCTCAAAAAAAAAAAAAAAAATTCTTTTGACATATTTACTCTTTCTGAATACCGACTTTGGTAGGTGATCGGCAAATTTATGAAGGACTTCAAGATTAAAAATTGTGACAAGGGACAGAGAGACCGCAAGTTAGCACACTGGGGGGTCCATTCCTTTTGTGCTCCTTATCCCTACGTGTGCAACACTGCTTCTGTAACAGATGTCCTTATCAGTCAGGATCTAGTCTAGAAAACACAGGCTCGTTAAATAAATTTAATATAAGGAGTTGGCTAAGCCAAAAAATAAAGTAGAAAAGGAGGATGAGGTAGCACACAGCGATGGTAATATACGGAAGTAAGTCTGGAGCCCGGATGTGGAGGGCCATGGGAACACATTGGAACCACCCAAATCTAAACAACTGCTTCACTAATTTTGTGTGAGCAGGATGGATCCCCGGGGCCTTCACACTGAGCTATATCCCCTGCCCTTTCCTGACGTTTTGAGACAGGACCTTGCCAGATGGACAAGCTGCCCAGGCCAGTCTCGCAGGTGTGACTGTCCCTCCCCAGCCTCCTGGAGTGCTTGGATTAGAAGGGTGTGCGGCCAGGCCCAGCTAAGGAGCTGGACATTTAGCAGAGAGGCCCTGGGAAGCTTGGGACAAGGTGCTCTGAGGAGCTGGTGGCGCCCAGGGCTCCGAGGGCGTGGCCCAGAGGGAGCCTGGAGAGGCTCTTCCGCCAGGGTGAAGAGGGCGCCCTGCCTGGCACTGCTGAGTGGCATGGCGAGCCGCGGGAGCCTCTTTTCCTCCCGCCACCTTCCTCCCGTGCCAGGGCACCACGCACTCAAGGAAAGCAGCCGGCAGCAGCGCCGAAATGAGGCACGGAGCGTCCCAGCTTCGCTCGGCTGCCAAGGTTAGAGTCGCACTAGACTCACAACCTCAGAGAGGGCTTTGTCCTCGAGTCGCGTCATGCTGGGGTCTCTTCTGTATTCGTTGAGAGGAAAAGGGGAGCAAAGAAAAAGAAGGCCTAAAACAGCAGTTCCTTACGAAGAACTTTCAAAAGCACATCAGAGATGAAACAGTGTCTAGCTTCATGGCAAACTACAAGGCTGATTGATAGGCTTGCAGGTGGGAATGTAGAAATGCATCAAGGAACAGTTTGTTTCCGTCATTTTAGACAGACAGGCATGGTTCACTCTGTGGCCTTCAAGCCTGTAAGGCTGTCCTCAGGCCAGCAAGCTGTGACCGGTTCTCTGTTCAGCCTTAGAGGGAGAACCAACTCTTACAGTCCCACACCAAACGACTGGCCCAGTCCCCTGCCCCACCTTGTGACCTCAGCAACTTCAGATACCAGGACAAGAAGACAGTGAGACATTTCACTTCCACCTGATACCACGAGTGGCCAAGTTCCGGCTGTGTCCTTTTGAGACCCGGGGTGGCTGGAATAAATGTAAACGCTTTTGTGAGTCACAGCATGTTAACTTCTTTGAACAAAGCCATAAAATAGAGATAATTTTTTTGCTGAAGATTCTTATCATGGATGGATACAGTATATATTTATAGTAAGATTTTCTTGAGCTGGGACATAGATTAGCGGTAAAGTGTTTGCCTAACATGCACAATGCTGGGACTAGAGGAATGGCACAGAGCTTAAAGCACTTGCCTAGCAAGCGCAAGGCCCTGATTTCAATTCCCCAGCACTACATAAATACAGGCGTGGTGGTATACGCCTGTAATCTCAGCACTTAGGAGGCTGAGGCAGAGAATTATCATGAGTCCAAGGCCAGCTTGAGCTACATAGTGAGGTCAGGACCTGCCTGGGCTATAAGTTACTTGCTTACCAAGCATTAAGTCAAGCCCTAACAACTTGCATTTGATTCCTTAGTACCACATAAGCCAAGCATGGTGCACATGCCTGTAATCCCAGCACTTGGAAGGCTGAGGCAGGAGGATTGCCTGAATCCAAGGCCAGCCTGGGCTCCATAGTGAGTTCAAGAACAGCCTGGGCTACAGAATGAGATCCTGTCTCAAAAAGAAAAAAAAAAAAAGAATCTGTTGGATTTTTCTTTTTTCTTTTTTTTCCTTTTTGGTACTAGACATTGAACCCAGGGCCTTCACACTGAGCTACATGCCAGCCCCCCTTTTTTTTCTTTTTCTTTTTGCAAAGGCGTTTCACCAAGGCCTAACAAGTGATTTCTGTAAGAGGCCAGTGATTACTGTAAAAGGCCAACTAGAAAGTAGTTTAGACTTTTTGAGTCATACAATCTGTCATAACCAATCAATTCTGCCTTTGTAGTATGAGGACAGAACAGAGTGACTACGCATAGCTCTGTGCAAAACTGTTGCCTGACACTTGTTTAGAGAAGTGGGACGTGGAGACTTAAACAGGAAGCAGCCTTGGTAGTGCCAGCGCTTTGACTCGGCAGGTTAATATCCAGAGCCTGGCCCTCAGACAGTGGAGGATTCCCCCTTAAACATCGTTTGACCTTTTCTCTCCCCTATGTGATAACAGGCGATTGTGAGTGGACACTTTAAAGCTGCTGGCAGTGACACTAAAGTTGCTGTCTAAAGTTACAGCGTGGGGCTTGCAGTCACAAGGCGGTGCTAGAGTGCGCATGCGGGCTTGGTGCTTTGCTACTGCCCAGTTGGTGCTGCCTCCACTGAGAAGGCCAGACTGCCTCATACCTTTGTTCTGGCAGCCTGCGAGCCTGGGCCCCTACCACATTCCCCTCTGTGAAGCCTGGCCCCCTTCCAGGTCAAACAGCATCATCACCGTGATGCAGGGGCCCATATCCACACCTTGTGATATGGGTGGCCATTTTTTTCCAATCACAGGATCAATGAGGCCAGTGACAGACATTATTACCACGGGGGCCAGGTAGGACAAGATGAGGCAGATTTCCAAAATCAAGAGCATGACCTCCAGAGAGTTCTGAATGCCACAAAAGTTGCAGACCATTGTCCAAATAACTCCCCAGGGTCCCAGCCCTTCAAGGCCTGGACCACGATGCGACAATCTTTTTTTCAGTCAGTGATTTTCTTTTATGACCTAGTCCTGATCATCTACTTGTAAGCACAGTTCTCAGATTAAACTTTGCAGAGTCCTCCTTCAGAGGCACCCAAGCACCTAAAGCCAGGTGATTTTGGTAAATAGCGTTTTTCATTTTGCTTTGCTGCTCATCTAATACATCAAGGGCCTTTGCAGTTCTGTTAGTTACACCACCTGTAATCTAAGGATGCGGTGCAACATGTACAGTATCCATACAGTCCATCATAATATGGATTATACGCCCAGGGGGCCATTTGTCATCCTTCCAATCGCGTATCTGCAGGGCATTCTGTTCTCCTTGACTATCATGATCCCCATCTGCAGGAATCCCTAATTGTTTCCCCTTGGCCAATGGAAGCAGGAACGAGGAAGGACAGATGGTTCCTAATACAGAGCGCCAGGCCTGAGCTGAGCAACCTGGCATAGGCAGACCTCCAGTGGACCCCATACAGGCCACCTGGAGCTTGCCGCTCGGTCTCCACCGTGACATCATTCCAGGCCTGCTGGAGGTGAGTGGAATCAGGATTGGGGGACCTTGCCATTGCGTTTTTCAGGTGGTTGCATCATAGAACTTTTGTCGTAGGCATGTCTGGCTTCTAATAGACACATCAAGTGTCCTCCCCACTGGGCAGTACACTATTTTCCAATAATTTAGGTTTTAAGCAACCAAATCGCACCAGGATATTGTGCCTCACATCAGGTTCTCGGGGTCTAGCCCCCATGCTTCCGAGGCCATTGATTTCCCACGTCAGTTCCTCCACGCATATAGCAAGAAGTAACCTTTATTTATTTATTTATTTCTGAGACAAGGGTCTCACTCTGTAGTCCAGGCTGGTCCTGAACTCACTCTGTAGCCCAGGCTGGCCTTGGACTTACCACAATCTGCCTGCCTCAGCATCCCAAGTGCTGGGATTACAGGCACAAACCACCATACCTTTCTTACGTGGTGCTGGGGAATAGAACTCAGGTGCTAGCACTTGAGTTAGCACTTGCTAAGCAAATGCTTTGACCCCTGAGCCATTCCTCCAGCCCCAGAAGTAACCTTTAGAGCCTCAGCTATTGTCTACGGAACCATGCGCTGTTGGGGGATTGGGGCCTGATATGAAGGGATGAACTGCAGGCGTGTAGACTGGATTACAGGCATGTGGTGGGGGCTTACCACACCTTCCCCACCTGGACAGGGTGGAACACCGAAACTGGACCAGGGGCGGATCACTGGGCCGGGCCTGGGAGGATACAGAAGCTGCTTCCTGCTCTAAGAGTCAAGACTCCAGGGCTGGAGGAATGGCTCAGCAGTTAAAGCGCTGGCCACTAGCGCTAAGTCAGGCACTAAGTACCCGTGTTCGATTCCCCAGCACCACATAAACCAGGCGTGGTGGCGCATGCCTGTAATCCCAGCACTCGGGAAGCTAAGGCAGGAGGATTGCCATGAGTCCAAGGCCAGCCTGGGCTCCATAGTGAGTTCAGGACCAGCTTGGGCTACAGAGCAAGACCCTGTCTCAAAAAAAAAAAAGTCAAGACTCCACTTCCTTGACCTGGCTTCCTGTTAGCAGTGTCGTGAGACCTGACTCCACCTCTGCTTCTGCCATGTACTTCCACTGTGCCAGCCGCCCCTGCCCCTGAGTGGACTGTGATCCCACTGAAAGTGGGAGCTACAATAAACTTCCTCCCCTAATTTGTGGATGTCAGGTCTTGAGCTACAGCAATGAAAAAGTGTAGCACTCCCAGAACTCTAGGGAGAGGGAGGAGGGTGAGGCAGGAGAATTGAAAGTGTGAGCCCAGTCTGGGCAAATTTAGCGTTTTAGCAAGATCCTGTCTCAGCAATCAAAAATAAAAATGAACTAGAAAGCCAGGTGTGGGCCACCCTGAGCTACACGAGGCTGGATTAGAGCACGAGTGTATGGGGATGTCTGGGAACGGACACACCAGGAGAAGTGTGGAAACACAACCAGCTTTATAGTAATAATGACCATTTCTTTCACAGTCTACATCAAACAGAAGATTCCCAGGCCAGGGCTCGGGATGCAGCTCAGTATGCACAAAGCCCTGGGTTCAATTCCCCAGGACCACATAAAGATTAGCTGGGTATTGCAGTGCATGCCTGTAATCCCAGCACTCAGGAGGCTGAGTCAGGATAGCCTGAGTTCAAGGTGAGAGTGGACTACACAGTGAGTTCAGGATCAGCTGTACTATAGAGAAAGACTGTCTTAAAAATAAAGTAAAATGGGGGTCAGAGACATAGCCCAGAAGTTAGAGTGCTCTGCCTAGCAAGTGCAAGACCCTGGGTTAGATTCCCCAGCACCTCATAAATCTGGTCTGCAAGCTCAGATCTGTAATCCCAGAATTTAGGAGTCTGAGGCAGGAGGATTGCCATAAACTGAAGGCCAGCCTGGGATGCACAGTAAGCTCAGAGAATCAGCCTAGGCTACACAGTGAGGCCTGTTACAAAATAAAATTTAAAAGAAATATTCCTGGGGCTTTGAAAAGGAAAGTAAAATAAAAATAATCAAGATGTGACTTGTAAAGAAAACAAATAAATAAGATTCTCATGCCTAAGAAAAGTGGTTCACTCATTAGAAATAAACCACAGGCTCCAACTATGTTTCACTATCACAGAACTAAGACTAGTAAATCATTCCCTAAAAACTGTCTTTTTTTATTTAATTTCTTAAAACTATCTTTATGGGAGCTGAAGGAATACCTCAGTGATTAAAGCACTTGCCTAAGTAGCTCAAGACCCTGAGCTTAATTCGGCAGCACCACATAAACCAGGCATGGTGGCACACACCTCTAATCCCAACACTCGGGACACTGAGGCAGGAGGATTGCAATGAGCCTGGGCTACATAGTGAGTTCAGGTCCAGCCTGGACTACACAGCAAGACCTTGCTCACCCCTCATAAAAAAAAAACCTCTCTGTTCTCACTTCAGTGGCTTATTTGAGCTAACCTGTATTTGGTGATGTCTACTGCCGCCTAGTGGAAAGAAATTAATATAAGTAATGCTTTTTTTTTTTTTTTTTTTTTGAGAATGGGTCTCTCTCTTGAGCCCAGAGCAGTCCTCCTGCCTCCTCAGCCTCGTGAGTGCTGGGATTACAGGTGTGCACCATCAGTCCCAGCTTTATGTGGTGCTGGGGAACTGAAGTCAGGGGCTCACGCTCACCGCTGTACCATTCCTTGAGCCCCACTAATGCCTTACTTATGTATAATAATGTTTTAGTTATCAAAGTGCTCTTGCTTTATCGCTGCCATAACGTATAAACAAGACATTTTTATTGGACCCAGTATCCCAGGTTTATAATCCCAACACTCTGGAAGGCTGAAGCAATTTGGAGCCCAGCCTGAGCAATGTAACAATTTGGTGAGACTTTGTCTCAAACATAAAAAATAAAAATGGGGGGCTGGGATCATAGCTCAGTGGTTAGAGTACTTGCTTTGCAAGCACAAGGCTTAGGTTTGGTTCTCCAGCACCACATAGGCTGGGTGTGGTGTCACAGGACTATAATTCCAGCTCTGGGAAAGCTGAGGCAGGAAGATTGCCAGGTGTACAAGGCCAGCCTGGGCTACACATGTAAGTTCAAGACCAGCCTGAACTACAGGGTGAGGTCCCTGTCTCAAAAATAAATAAATGAGGATTAGGGAGGTAGCTCAGTGCAAAAGAGCACAAAACATAAATAAAATAAAATATGGCTAGTAAATTGGGCATGACAGTGCGTACTTGTAATCCCAGCACTTTGGGAGGCTGAGGCAGAAAACTGACCATTTTGGGCCCATCCTGGGCAATTTAGAGACTTATACTGTCCCTCAATATAACAAATTAAGAAGTGCTGAGACGTAGCTCAATGCAAATAACCTCAGTTCAATCTCCAGCACCATAAAACAAAGAAATGGCTAGTAGTTATATAAGTGGCCCAAACTGAATTTCAATTGGACTGTACTTCTCTAACCTGGAAGTTCTTAAACCTGTCATTGATCTTGCTAAAAACACAGGCGCTGGTGCGCAAACCCTGGGGTACCACCCCAAGTCCGCACTATTGACAAGCCCTCAGTAATGACTGCTGTTACAGGTGGACTACATTTTGCAGAGGAAGATTCTAGTAGGTAGCAGGGCAATCGGTTTCAGAAATGTAAAATCAAAACCAAAAAAGTTTAGTCAATTAAATTTACTAGGTTTCATTTGAGTGAAGACAGATTCACCAGTTGGAAGCTCTCAGCACTGCAGAGCCTGGGCAGAGACCACCCACACACAGGAAGCAGTGAGGAACAGGCAGAGCTTAGTGGGTTACTGCCCAGCGTTTGCCTTATTTTTTATGTTTGGTTTGATTTGGTTTTAGTGTGGTACTGAAGATTGAATCCAGGCCTTTGTACTAAACATTCCCAACCCATGTTGTATTTTTATTTTGAGACAGGGTCTCAGTAAGTCACCAAGTTACCTGGCTGGTCTCCAACTTTCTCCTGCCTCAGCCTCCCAGAATGCTGGCGTTACAGGCCTGCGCCACCAGGCCTGCCCAACATTTGCCTTACCTAGACTCAGTCTGGTCAGGCTGGCAGCCTGTGATTGAGGTTTACTTGCTGAGATTCAGCTACTTTGGGTTGTTTGTTTGTTTGTTTTGAGGCAGGGTTTCACTCTCTGGTCCGGGTTGGTCCTGAACTCACTATGTAGCCCAGGCCTGCCTTGGACTCACGGCAAATCTCCTGCCTCAGCCTCCCAAGTGTGTGTACCACTAAGCCTGGATTATGTGGTGCTGGGGAATCAAACTCAGGTACTTAGCACTTCTACTTTAACAGCTGAGCTAGTCCTCCAGCCCCTCAGGCACTTTATATAAAATCGTATACCTGGGCTGAAGGCATGGCACAGCAGTACAAGCACCTGCCTAGTGCGGGCACAGCCTGGAGCTCAATTCCCCAGCACCACATAAAGCTAGGAGTGGTGGTGCATGCCTGTAATCCCAGCACTAGGAAGGCAGAGGCAGGAGGATTGCTGCGAATCCAAAACTAGCCTGGGCTTGCATGGTGACAGTTCACCAAGTAGGGACCCAAGGTGCAGAAGCACTTCCAGGTAAATTCAGTTGAGCAGGACCCTTGGCAACCCCTGTGTCCACGGAGGTGCAGAGAATCACGGGAGATGCTGAAACCTAGAGCTGGCGGGGAAGTGGTCTGAAATGGTCTCTGGAGAACCAGAACCCTGTGTTGTGGGGAAGCCACTATGGAAGTATGTCAAGACTTTTATTGAAATATCATCTCTTGTACCTAACTAGCTGAGCATTCCACTGCACCACTGCTGGTGTCAACCAGGATGTCATGAGGGTGATGGTCATCAACACTGCAGCCCACAGACTGGGTGGTCCCCAGGATCTCTTTAATAGTTCCAGAAAGCTCCCTACCTAAAGACCAGAGTTGCATCTGCTGGGCAATACTGACAATCTCAGCAAAAGTGATATTTCCACCGTGCATGTGTTTTTCTGCTGCTTTCAGTCCCTCGGTAGCTCCTTGAGGGCTCTGGTGATAGGGCAGAGGCACCACCTCCGTCGGGGCCTGTCTCTTCTGACTGGTCAGTTTCACTGTAATACTCAGACCCTTCCAGACACCAGTCACCTTGGCAATGTCATTGTTTTAGAAATCAGACTATCAAGGGCTAGAGGATTAGCACAACGGCTACAGCACTTGCCTAACAAGCTGAAGGCCCTGGGTTTGACTCTCAAACACCACACAAAGATGGGCATGGTGGTGCAAGCCTGTAATCCCAGCCCTAGGGAGGCTAAGGCAGGAGGATTGCCATGAGTTCAAAGCCAGCCTGGGCTCCATGGTGATGTTCAGGACCAGTCTGGACTGCAGAGTGAGACTCTGTCTAAGAGAGAGAGAGAGAGAGAGAGAGAAAGAGAGAGAGAGAGAGAGAGAGGTTTAACAGGTTTTCCCAGGCAGTCTTCTCCAGGTAAGTCATTTCGTGGAGTTAGGTCATCAGCTAAGGTGCCACAGTGCCAGGAATGAAAAGTCTTTGTCCTGTCAGCTGCCACCAGCCTTTTTCTTCCTTTGATCCCACCGTCGCCTAGGGACCGTTGGTCTTCATACTTGGTGTATCTCAGCGAAGGTGATAATTCTGGTGCTGTGAGGATCTTACACATCATGCTAGGCCCATTGCAAAGCTTGGCTTGTTGGTGGCTTGGTCTCTGAGCCAGTTTCCTTTGCTGATAGGATCAGCTGCCTTTTGGTGGCCTCTGCAATGGGCAACACCTACCTGCGAAGTCTTCTAAACTGCTTCTAGCAGTTGGAGAATCTCCTCGTTTTGAACTGTAGCCTTTCCTATTTTTTGCCAAGGTCTTGTTCTGCAGTTCAAGCTGATCCAGCATTCACTGGGTAATCCAGGCCAGCCTCGCACTCAGTCTCCTAAATTCTGGGATTACAGGCATGTACTACTACACTCAGCTTCTTGTTTTTAATTTATTTTCCACCTGTGATTGACAGTCCTTGGCATACTTTGCGTCAGTCAGACCCTAGCATGCCTTCCTTCCGCATACCCAGCATCTGCATGCGTGCCCACAGCTCAGCCCGCTGTGCCGACCAGTCCCGTGGCAAGTCTCGGCTTTTATTCTCTGATCTTCTACAGTGACGGTGTATCCTGCCTTTTCCTATACTTACTGGATGAAGCTACCGGGTCAGTGAGCAGACCTGGCTCTGGATTCCGGAGAGGAGCGACTGTTCACACAGACTTCACGTATGACCTCTTCGCCTCCATGGTCCGGAGGTCTGATCTCAGCTGGCAGGAAAGTGCCTGGATTTAACGTGCGCCGAGTCTCAAGGCGGCCCGGGGATCTCACAAGGCAGCTCCCGGGGGTCTCACAGGGCAGCCCCCATGGCACGTCGCTCTTGTGCTGGTTCATCATCGCAGTCACAGCTTGGAAGGCTTGGACAGTCATGCTCTGTCGCAGGGTGAGCTTGTCTGCTTCTCCGATCAGGATCACTGTGGCAGCCAGGGCACAGAGGCATGGCGGCTCTCCTGCTGCTACTTGGTCCAACCGTTTAAGCAGGTGCTACGGTTTAGATTTGGAGTGTCCCCCAAAAGCCTCAGGTGTTTTTTTTTTTTTTTTTGTTTGGTTGAGGTTTTTTTTGGTTTTTTGTTTTTTGTTTTTTGTTTTTTTGAGACAGGATCTTATCATGTAGCCCAGGCTGGTCCTGACCTCACTACATAGTCCAGGCTGGCCTTGGACTCAGGGTAATTCTCCTGCCTCATCCTCCTGAGTGCAGGAATTACAGGCATGCGCCACCACGCCCGGCTTTATGTGGTGCTGGGAAATTGAACTCAGGGCCTGCACTTGAACTGCTGTGCCAATCCTCCAGCTGGGCATCTTGAAATAACTAAAGGGAGGAAGAAGACACATTGTTATGGCTCCCTGAGGGGAAAGCTCTAGCCTTCCCTGAGTCTCCAGACCTCACTGGGCTCCTGCCTCGCTTGGCTTCTGTCTGCACTGCCCTGAGCAGCTCTCCAGCCCCTGCCGTGCGCTTCCACCACTGCCAGCTGCCCAGGAATGTACTGTGTGAGAGAGACCTTCTGAAACTGCGAGCTCAACAAATCCTTCCTCTCATGAAGTGAGGATGTCAATATTCGGTCACAGCAATGACAAAGTAACTAAAACAACCATTGTGGAAACCAGTGTGGAGATGATTCTAAAAAACTGAACCAGCTACATCTCTTCTAAGAATCTTCCCAAAAGAGTTAAAGTTGGGCTTGGAGGAATAGCAAAGCAGTTAGAGCACTTACTTAGCAAGCTCAGGGCCCTTAGCTCAATTCCCCAGCACCACATAAGCGAAGCTTCGTAGCACACACCTATAATCCCAGCCCTCGGGAGGCTGAGGCAGAACGATTGCTGTGAGTTTGAGGCTAGCCTGGGCTACAGAGGGAGTTCAGAACCAACCTGGGCTACAGAGCGGGATCCTGTATCAAAAATAAGTAAAAAATACATACAAGAACGATGCATACATGTTTGTAGCCGCACAATTTGTATTAGTCAAATCTTGGAAGCAGCCAGTACGTCCGTTGGCAGATGAACTGATAAAGAAGATGTGGTAGGGAGCACTACTCCGCCATAAGGGAAGTTAAACTTGAGTCATTTTTAGAAAAATGGCTGCACCTTGAGGCCATCATGCTTAGCAACATGCATCAGACACAGAAAGTTAAGGGTCAGGTGGTTTCTCTAACATGAGAAACCAAACCATAAAAAAAGTAAGAACTGGAAGAAGGAAAAAGGTAGACGTTTGTGAGGAGGCAGAGGGGCTGGGGCAGGAGACTGGGAACGGGGAAGGGAAGCAAACGGTCAGGACGCAAATCCCCCGTTGCTCAGCCTGATCGTTCTTGGTATGGACGGTAAATACATGCTAGTAAAAGAACTTAAAAAAGAAAAAAGTGGCTTTTATGGAAAGAATACAATGAATATTGCAGTATATAAAGTATTTAGGGTTCAAAAACTTACCTCCGAGTGATGCTGGAATTTTAGTTACCTCCTCATGCTTGTAAAGACTGCTGTTGGGGTTGGAAGAACGGCATAGCAGTTAGAGCACTCACCTAGCAAGCACAAGGCCCTGCGTTCAATTCCTCAGCACCGCATAAAACTGGGCGTGGTGGTGCACGCCTGTAATCCTTGCAGTCAGGAGGCTGAGGCAGGAAGATTGCCGTGAATTCTAGGCCAGCCTGGACTGCAGAGTAAGACCCTATCTCAAAAAAAAAAAAAAATTGCTGTTTTCCCACTCTGTTCCCGCTCTAAAATCTTGCTCTTAGGCTCTTGTTTTTTGTTTTCATGATGTATATCTTTCCAGCTCTGCTATAAACTACAAGGAACAAGCCTGGGGAAGAGAGGGATTAAACAGGTCAGCTCTTCTATAGCCCTGGGGCTGGCAGGCAAAAAGGGCTCTTAGCCAGACCTCTCCCACAGGTTCCTAGTACCCCTCAGGCACTTTCCGTGCCCAAATAAGAAGAAAAATTACGTTCTAGACTTAAATCCAGTGCCAAAATTATTCTTGGAATTGCTCCCTTCGTTTGTGAGTTTCAGTTTTTTTCCCATGGAGGTATGGCCCGGGCAGCCAGACCTTCAGAGGCCTGGTTGGTGGACCCTGGTTGTTCCCGCAGATAGCTGGTTTGGAAAAACTCCTTCCAAGATTTTTTTTTTTTCTCCAAGGAAATTTTAATAAAGTACAAGGAACATCAGAGACCTAGTACTGGGATGTGAGGCTCTAACCCGGTGTCAGGCTCAAGTCTTCACGACGCTAGTGGAGAACGGACACAGAGGAATGACTCGGCCAGGTCTGCTGTGAGGCCCGTGGTCCTGGCACTCAGGGACGCTGAGGCAGGATTGCACGCTCAAGCCCAGCCAGGGCAATTCAGTGATTTATGAGATTCTCTCTGAAAATCAAAACTGACAAAGAGCTGGGAGCTGAGCCTAGTGGTGCAGGCTTGTGATCTCAGCGCTCTGGGGGACTAAAGCAAGGCGCCACCAGTCTGAGCTCACCCTGGGCAGTTCAGCACGACCCTGCATCAAAGGAGAAAAAGAGGGAATTGTTTTACCGTGGGCTGAAACTTTGAAAACTCTCTGAAACAAATTGTTTCATTTTGGTTTTGGATTTTTTTTGTTTTGTTTTATTGTTTTTCTAAGACAGAAACTCACTCTGTAGTCCCCACTCCCCCAAATGCATAAATATCCCAAGGATTAAACTGCCCTGTGCCTCTGTATCTCTCTCTAATCAAATCTGTGTAGCCCAGGCTGGTTCTGAACTCACTATGTAGTCAAAAACTCAAACTCATGACAATCCTCCTGCCTCAGCCTCCCAAGTGTTGAGATTACAGGCCTGCACCACCATACCTTGCTGAGGAATCCAACCCAAGGCCTTGCATTTGCTAGGCAAGCACTTTAGCTGCCTCGCTGCATTCCCAGCTAGCCAATACATGCTAATAAAAGGATGTTTTTTCCTTTTTTTTTGAGACAGGGTCTCACTCTATAGCCCAGGCTGGTCCTGAACTCACTATGGAGCCCAGGCTGGCCTTAGACTCATGGCAATCCTCCTGCCTCAGCCTCCCTAGTGCTAAGATTACACGCATGAGCCACCACAACCAGTTTATGTGGTGCTGCAAAATTGAACTTGGGTACTTAGTGCTTGATGTAGGTAGTGCTTGCTAGGCAAGCGCTTTGACCACTAAGCCCTTCTTCCAGCCTCTAATAAAAGAATTTTTAGGCTGTGCATGGTGGTGCTCTCAAGAGGCTGAGGTAGGAGGCTTGCTGTGAGTTCAAGGCCAACCTGGGCTACCCCCATGAGTTCAGCACTACCCTGGACTACAGAGTGAGACCCTGTCTCAAAAAGAAGAAAATAAAAACTTAATAAAATAAGAATTTTTTTTAAAAGAGGGTCTGGGGGGCTGGACGAATAGCACAACAATTAGAGTGCTTACCTAGCAAGCACAGTGCTCTGAGTTTGATTCCCCAGCGCCACATAAACCGGGCATGGTGGCACACACCTGTAATCACAGCACTCGGGAGGCTGAGGCAGGAGGATTGCCCTGAGTCTGAGGCCAGTCTAGGCTCCATAGTGAGTTCAGCACCAGCCTGTGCCACTAAGTAAGACCCTGTATATAAATAAATAAGTACATAAATAAATAAATGTAAAAGTACACACTCAAAGAGTGTAGAACTTGATTAGAGGGAAACAGAGAGGCCCAGGACAGTCTAAACCTTGGGATATTTATGCATTTTGGGGGAGTAGAAACCTGTAATCTATAGGTGGTTTGGGTTTGTTCCCACCCACAGACAGGACAATTGCTCATCTTACAGGTGAAAGCACCACCCATTTTACAGAAGACAGCAGGGCCTGCTCTATTGTTCCACTCAGTCTATAGCTCCCTTTTTCTTCTTTTTGGTGTTTTGTTTTGTTGAAAAAGGGTCTCACTCTGTAGTCCAGGCTGGCCTGGAACACACAGCAATCCTCCTGCCTCAGCTTCCCAAGAGCTGGGATTACAGGCAAGTTCTACCACAACCAGCTAATCTTTAAGTAGAGCTGGGGAATGTAACTTTAACCCCTGAGCTATGCCCGGAGCCTCTTTCTTGGTGAGCTAAGATGTTTTGCCTAAAAACATTCTTTGAGCTCTCTGAATCTGCTTAAGATTAGACTACTAGCCTTTATCAGCTCAGTTAATATATAGAATTAATGCATCTTTAACAGATTTTAGATGTAATGGGCCAGGAACAAACAAAGCAAAAACCAAGGGATGGGCTGGAGGAATGGCTCAGCGGTTAAATCGGCTGCCTAGCAACTGCTAAGTACCCTAGTTCTATTCCTCAGCCCCACATAAACTGGGCATGGTGCTGCATGCCTATAATCCCACCTACTAAGGAGGCGGAGGCAAGAGGATTGCTGTGAGTTGGAGGCCAGCCTGGGCTACATAGTAAGCTCAGGACCAGCCTGGACTACAGAGTAAGAGCCTGTCTGAAAAAAAAAAAAAAACTATATTAAAAACTTTTTTTTTTTTACTAGGCAAGCATTTTAAATCCCTGAGTCATTCTTCCAGCCCCACTTTAATATTATTTTACAGTTGGAAATGTTTTTTAACAGATGGGCAAACGTGCAGAAGTACTTTTTGTAAAAGCTTGTCATAAACTTCAAGAAAATTCTCAACGATGGCAAACTTGTAAACTATACCTTACCTCCTTAGGTGGTCCTCAACCCCACTCCTGCAATCACTACGAAGGGTAAAGAAAATGGGCTGGAGGAATGGCTCAGCTGTTAAAACCTGAGTTTGATTCCCCACCACCACATAAACTGGACATGGTGGCGCACGCCTATAATCCCAGCACTCGGGAGGCTGCGACAGGAGGATTGCCGTAAGTACAAGGCCAGCCTGGGCTCCATAATGAGTTTAGGACCAGCCTGGGCTACAGAGTGAGATGAAGAGTGAGGCCTATAATCAATCTCAGCACTCGGGAGGCTAGGCAGGAGGATTGCCGTGTGTTTGGGACCAGCCTGGAGTACAGAGTGAGACCCTGTCTCAAAAACAAAAACAGAGCGTGAAGGGAGGAAAGCAAAAAGCAGGATGGACACCTGGAGCTAACCTATGCCCCCACGCCCTGGAGCTGCGGAGAAAGCACACCCCAGGCCCTCTACCCTCACAAGTCTCTGGAACCAAGGGTGGAGGGGACAAATCAATAGGCTCCCATGTCCCTTCAGTCTGGTAGAACTGAGACAAATAAAAAGGATCTGGGCAAGTTCTCTCAGATGATCCTGCAAACTATCTCCAGTTTCTTCAGGAAATTAGCCAGAATTGTAACCTAAATCATAGGTTCCTTCCTAGGGACAAACCTTATCGCTCAAGCACCAGGAGCAGGTCTGGAAATGGGCTATTAAATGTGGAAAAAGTATGGGCCAATGGCCAGTACAACGGACCCCAGAGGAAGAGAGGCAATCTCCCACTATGGGTGTCGATGTTCCTGAGGGTGTGAGACTTTCCAGCCACTTTATAGCCTGCATCATTGAGGGGCTGTGTCAGTCTAAATCTAAGCCCTGGCATTATCTAAAGCTTCTGAGGCTGTTCAGGGTGAAGGAGAAAGCCTTAGCAAATGTTTGCAAATGCTCACAGAGGCCTCGGAAGGATACCGCCTGATTCACCTTCTTGAGAGCTCTGGTTGAAAAATAAATTCATGGGTCTGGAGGCACAGCACAGCAGTTAGAGCGCTTGCCTAGCACGTGCAAGGCCCTGGGTTCAATTTCTAGTACCACATGAGCAGGGTGCGGTGGCATAGGCCTGTCCTCCTAGCACTTGGAAGGCTGAGACAGGGGAACTGCATTGTGTTTGAGGCCAGCCAGCCTGGGCTACATAGTAGGTTCAGAACCAGCCTGGAGGCCTTGTCTCAAAAAAAAAAAAAAAAAAAAAAAAAAAAAAAAATTCTGAGGCCAGACACAGTCCTTTAGGATTTGCTGCAAGTAGCCCTTAAGACCTTTTATAGTAGGGATGAAGAGGAGAAGGAAGAACATAACAGACAGAACAAAACAAAAAGCAAACAGTCCTCCAGGCCTTCTACCCAGAGACTAAGACTAGGGCTTCTTCCCCAAAAGAAATGGCCTTACGTGTGGAAAGCCAAACCATGGGCACAGACTGCCCCACAACATTGGACACAAACACTGGCATGCAGCCTGCCCTAAAAGGGAAGGAAAACTGGATAGAAACCCCTTATTTCTAGATCTCTTGCACCTTAAAGGATGACTTAAAGATTTGTTACCAGATGTTAAATCTGGGTGTGGCTGTGCAAGCCTGTAATCACAGCACTCCAGGGAGCCTGAGGCAGGAGGGTTGCCGCAAAGCTAAATCAGCCTGAGCTACATAGTGAGTTCAGGATCAGCCTGGACTATACAGACTATAGAGTGATACTCTGTCTCAAAAAAAAAAAAAATTGTTGCCAAATATTAGGGGGAAAAAAACGCTTTTGGCAGAGCTGGAGGAATAGCTCAGTGGTTAAAGTACTTGCCTAGCAAACACAAGACACTTAGTTCAATTCCCCAACACCACAGAAAACAGGTGTGGTAGTACACACCTGTAATCCAAGTGCTTGGAAAGCTGAGACAGGAGGATTGCTGAGAGTTGAAGGCTAACCTGTGCTACATTGTGAATTCAGGACCAGCCTGGGCTACAAAGCAAGACCCTATCTCAAAAAAGGAAAGAAAAAAAAAAAAAAGCCTTTGGAACCGGAACTCTCATTGATAACCTCCCAGATGCCGCCAGCTCTCTTTTCTATAATCTAGATATGGAGGAGGAAAGGAAGCTAGGATCTTCTCACCACACCAGAAAGTGACCAGGTGTAACTGGCCGGCTCCTTCCCTCGGGAACAGTTTGTTCAAAGAAGCTGTCCGAATATGGGTGACCTCGGAAGCCACTTTACTTTGAACATAGCCATACAGGACACAATGGGTTGACTTGTCCCAGGGGTCAAAGAACCCTCTGCCCAGAGCGCCATTGTCACTGGAGTGAGGTGGCCAAAGGCTCCAGTCAGCACCCAGCCTAACCTCACCATTAGCAGGGCGGCCGCCATGGTGAGGCCTCCTGCTGTTTGCACCGTTTCTCTCAGGCATTGGCTGGATTATGGCTATCAGGGGAATTCCACAGTGAATCGCTTTTAGATTGCTCAGTGTCCCTGATGGGGTAAATTTCTCCTTAGTTTTTTTCTTTTTTTTCCTCTCCTTACTTTTTAGTAATGACTAAATGTTCAGGCTCCACAGTTTTGGACATGCTTAAGTGGATTTAAGTAACCTAACTTTGACAAATGAGGTTTTTATACAATATGGACATAATCTTTTCTTTTTTGTCAAAGTGTTAGAATAGATCTTTGTTTAGAAACAAGGGACAGTGGGATAAGAGCTCTTGCTATTCTGGAGGGGGTCTCACTGGGGTTGTCCCCCAGATAACCTCATTTCTTCGCTGATACCTTAGCTCATTTGGTCACACTGTAAACTTCCTGGTTGAGGAAGAATACTGAGTCACAAAGTCGAAGGCTCAACTATTATCCTAATGACTTCACTACTTACGGTTTAATTCCTGGGTATGGTGGCTATATCCACAGCCACTGTTGGGCTCGAACACCAAAAAGCAACTTTGTGAATGTTTGGTCTTAGCCCTAACTAGCTCTTAGTTACTTCTTTCATTCTGTGACAAAATTCTCAGCATCCACAAATTAAGAGATTTGTTTAGCTCCCAATTTCAGAAGGTCTCACAGAGTCTTTTCGCTGGCGGATGGCAAGGCAGACGTGCCGGGCAGCGTAGCCGAGGCTGGCAAGCGGCTCCCTGCTCCCCAGCTGCTCAGAGCATTGCACACTGGAGCCAAGGCAGCAGGCCTCGGTGATGCCTGGAGACTCCCGCAACCCGAGCCTTCCTAGGAAGAAGCTGTAACAATGTTTCTTCTTTCTTCCTTTAATTATTTCAAATTGCCAACTGGACTCCCCAACCCAGAGTGAATGTCCCCCCTCACTTCCTGGCCCACAAGTCAATAACAAACACCAGAAAGCTCCGCTCTTGGCAACCTGTCAAGTTGACAAAATCCTTTCAGGGCAAACTCGAAGCAACTGCTCCTTCCCGCCAGGCCTCCCGGCCCAACAGCAAATGGTTCCATACTCACCTACTACGTTCAAGTAGATAAGGCTTTTGGGGGACATTCCAGATCCAAACCATAGCACTATGCCTCTGTATGAATTTTTAAAAGAAAATAAAGATCAAATTCTTCTTTCCTGGAAGTAAAAAGAACAGCAGGCCTGTGATAAAATTCTCTCAAGGCTGGGGGCATAGGTCAGTAATTAGAGTGCTTGCCCAGCAAAGGCAAAGCCCTGGACTACATTTCCCAGAACCACACTGGGGCATGGGGGCACATACCTGCAGCCTCAGAACTGGGCAGGCCGAGGCTGGAGGATGACCATGTGTCTGTTGCCAGCCTGGGCTACATAGTAAGTTTAATGACCACAGACTACAAAGACAGGCCCTGTATCAAAAAAAAATAAAAATCCTCTGACCTCAAAGCCCTTTCTTTAGGACTGGCAGGGACTGATAGGTCACATGTAAGCATCAAGGTCTGGCTTTAAGCCTCCCTGCTCAGGACCTATAAGGTACGTATCAAAACAGCTGCCCAAGGACAGCTGAGAGATATCAGAACAAGAGCTGCTTTCTGTCGTTTTGGTGGAAGAATTCCTTGAGATTACTTGGGTATTTTTGTTGTGTGTCTGCATTCCCCCTCAGGTAGCTTTTCTGTTAGAATTTGAAAGATCTCATCTAAATTTTGTTATTTTGTTTCTTCTAAACTCAATTTTTTGTTTTTCTTTTTTCAACAGGGTCTTGTCCTGCAATTCAGAGCTGGTCCTGGACTCACTATGTAGCCAATGCTGGCCTGGAGTCACAGCAATTCTCCTGTCTCAACATCCCAAGTACTGAGATTATAGGCGTGTGCTACCACCATGCCTGGCTTTTCATGTGGTGCTGAGGAATTGAACCCAGGGCCTGTGCATGCTAGGCAAGTGCTTTAACCACTGTGCTGTTCTCTCAGCTCCAACTCAATTTTTCTAAGTGAAGTAAAATGTGATCATAATTGTCTTGCCTTTGTTAAACTGACTTGTGTTGGCCACTAGTGCTGCAGGAACTTGCAAGACCAACCTCATGGTAACTCAGAAGTGATCAGGAAACAAACAGCAGCACCTATATACGGAACGGCAGGGCTACGGGCACAGCTCAGAGGTGAAAGCACTTGCCTAGCATGTGCAAGGCCCTGGGTTCAATTCCCCAATACCACATAAAAACTAGCTGGGTATGGTGGCCCATGCCTGTAATCCCAGCCCCTGGCAGTATGAGGCAGGACAGTTGCTGTTAGTCGAAGGTCAGCGAAGGCTACATAGCTCAGGACCAATCACACATAGACTTGGCTCATCCATTCATACATTAGAACCCAGTAAACAGATTGACTTTAAGTGTGTGTGTGTGTGTGTGTGTGTGTGTGTGTGTGTGTGTGTGTGTTTACTACTATATGTTCCTGTAATATCTGAGAAAGAGGGAGCACAGCGGAAAGTAGATAGTTAGTAGAAAAGAAAAGGTACTGACATAAAGCCGGGTGTGGTGGCGCACACCTGTAATCCCAGCACTCAGGAGGCTGACATAGAAGGTTTGTGCTGAGTCCAAGGCCAGCCTGGATTACACCAGTTAGTTAAGGACCAGCCTGGGCTACAGAGTAAGACCCTGAGGGCTAAAGGAATAGTACAGTGCTTAGAGCACTTGCCTAGCAAGCCCAAAGTCCTGAGTCAATTCCACAGGACCACATAAATCTGGCGTGGTGGTTCACATCTGTAATCCCAGCACTTGGGATGTAGAAGCAGTGGATTGGTGTGAGTTTAAGGCCAGCCTGGGCTACATATTGAATTCTAGGCTAGCCTGAACTATAGAATGAGAACTCGTCTCAAAAATTTAAAAAGGATAAACAAGAGAATTTTTCATTATGAAAGAATTTTTGTGTGCTTTTAATTTTTTGTGAAAAATTTCTTTTTTGAAAGAGAGAGGGTCTTGCTCTATAGCCCAGGCTGGCCCTGAACTCACGGCAATCCTCCTGCCTTAGCCTCACAAGTGCTGGGATTACAGGCATATGCCACCATGGCCACTTTTATGTGGTGCCGCGGAATCAACTCAGGGCCTTGAGCTTGCTAGGCAAGTGCTTTAACTGCTGAACTATTGTTCAGCCCTGGTGAAAGGACTTTTATATGGTAAAAAACTGTCCTACTAGAATGGAAAAAGGACATGGACAAAAAAGAAGGTACCAGTATGTTGCAGAAAGTTTGAGCTAGGTTGCAGCCAGTGCATGAAGTTGCAATGTTTAAACGAGGGCTGGAGGAAGGGCTCGGCAGCCAAAGCACTTGTCCAGCAAGCTCTCAGGTAAGCCTAAGTACCCGAGTTCAACTTTGGTTTCTCAGCACCACATTAAGCCAGAGGTGGTGGCATAGTCCTGTAATTCCAGCACTTGGGAAGCAGAGAGAGGATTGCTGTGAGTCCAAGGCCAGCCTGGGCTTCATAGTGAGTTCAGGACCAGCCTGGGCTGCAGAGTGAGAGCCTGTCTCAAAAAAAAAAAAAAAAAAAAAAAAAAAAAAAAAAAAGAAAAAGAAAAAGAAAAAAAGAAAAGAAAAGAAAAGAAAAGAAAGAAAAAAATATATGTATGTATAAAGGAAATTAGTGTGTTTGACTATTCTGCTTGTTTTGTTCTTGTTGGATTTGTTACTTAAGAGCTGTTCCTTGAGGATGAAAACCAACGGCTTTTGAAAAACTGTTTCACGCCAGCCTTGGTTTTGCTCTCAGGGTGTACTTAGTTCCAATCCATTTTTGTTTCTGAGCCACCCATTTGGCATTTCTGCTCCAGCCTACTTATTTTGTCCTCCCCTCCCCTTACCCCCACCTTTTTATTTATAAGTCTGATTGGAACCGTGGCTGAATACTCCTATGTGAAGTCTACTAAGCTAGTACTGAAGGGAGTGAAAACTAAGAGTAAGAAGAGAAAAGAAGAAGAAGATGAAGAAACTCAACTTGATGTCGTTGGAATCTGGTGGACAGTAGCCAACTTCAGTGAGATTTCAGGAGCCATCACCATGGAAATGGATAAACGAACCTATATCCATGCCCTTGACAATGGTCTTTTCACACTGAGGACACCACTTAAAGAAGGTGACGAGGATCCAAGCCCTCCCAAGCAGGTTACTGCTGTCAAATTGTCTGATTCCATAACTGCCTTGAAATATGGCTATGGAAAATATCTTGGTATAAATTCTTATGGACTTGTTGTTGGGCGTTCATAAGCTGCAATTGGAGCAAGAGAGCAATAGGAACCAGGCTTTCAAGATGGGAAAATGGCATTGTTGGCCTCAAATAGTTGCTTTACCGGATGCATTGAAGCAGGTGATGTAAAAGCAAAAAGTAAACAGCAGAAGAAGAAATGATCAAGATTAGGTCCTGTGCTGAGAGGGAACCAGGAAAAAGATGACATCCCAGAAGAAGAGAGAGGAAACGTGAAGCAGTGTGAAGTCAGCTATGTAAAAATATTTCAGAGCTTCCAAGACCATAAAACTTAAAGTAAGTAAACCACAAGATTCTTAAAAAGGCTTGGAAAGGTGGATTTTCACATGAGACACTTCTGGACAGGAGAGCCAAATTGAATGCTGACAGGCACTACAAATGACCAGGATTTTTGTTTGTGCCTTCCTTTATTCTGAATAAAATACTCAGTGTTAGTGCTTTCCAAAAAAAGAAAAAGAAAAAGAACTGTTCGTTGGCTAGAAGAACGGCACAGTGGTTAAAGCAGTTGCCTAGCAAGCACAAGGCCCTGAATCCCATTCCCCAGTACTACATAAGCCAGGTGGGGTGGTGCACACCTATGATCCCAGCAATTGGAAGGCTGAGGCAGGAAGGTTTGAGTGAGTTCAAGGCCTTTTGGGGCTCTATAGTGAGTTCAGAACTAGCCTGGACTGAAGAGAGGGACCCTGTCCAGGAAAAGAAGAGAGGAGGGGCTGGAGGGATGGCTCAGCGGTTTTTTAAAAATTACACTAGGTTAGGCTGGGTGTATAGGTTGGAGGTTTTTGGCGGTTTTTTGTTTGTTTGTTTGTTTGTTTTGAGACAGGGTCTTGCTCTGTAGCCCAGGCTGATCCTGAATTCACTATGTGGCCCAGCCTGGCCTTGGACTCATGGCAATCCTCCTGCAGCAGCCTCCTAAGTGCTGGGATTACAGGACTATACTATTGGGTGGGTCTGGTTTAGATTACAGATTTTTGAACAGGGAAGGGTTTGGTCATAATTAGCAAAAAAAATTTTTGAGACAGGGTCTTGCTCTGTGGTCCAGGCTGGTCCTGAATTCACTTCAGAGCCCAGGCTGGCCTTGGTCTTGCTCTGTGGTCCAGGCTGGTCCTGAATTCACTTCAGAGCCCAGGCTGGCCTTGGACTCACGGCAATCCTCCAGTCTCAGCCTCCGGAGTGCTGGGATTACGGGTGTGCGCCACCACGCCCAGTTTATGTGGTGCTGGGGAATAGAACTCGGGTACTTAGCGCTTGGCTTAGCGCTTAGCTCAAGCGCTTTAACCGCTGAGCCATTCCTCCAGCCCCAAGACTGTCTCAAAATTTAAAAAATAAATTAAAAGGCAAGTCTGAGAATGTAGCCGGGTGGTTAGAGTGCTTGCCTAGCAAGGGCAAGGCTCTGGGTTCAGTTCCCCAGCCCACATAAACCAGGTGTGCTAGTGCACATCTGTAATCCCAACATGTGGGAGGGTGAGGCAAGAGAACTGCACTAAATTGAAGACCAACTGGATTACAGCGCTAGAGAGCCTGTCTCAAAAAAAAAAAAAAAAAAAATTAAAGCTAGGCCCAATGGCACAAGCCCGTTGGAGGCTGAGGCAGAATTGCACATTCAAGCCCAGGCTGAGCAAGTTACCAAGATCCTGTTTCAAAATTCTAAAAATTAACATAAAAAGATTTTTTGAAGAAGCATAAAATGGGTTAAAGATTTAGCTCAGCGTGAAGATCCTGGATTCATTTATTAAAGGAAGGGAGAAGGAAGGAAGGAGGGAAAGCAAAAGAAAGAGCTGAAGAAAGCTCCAGAACCTGACTGAACAAATCTTTTTTTTTTTTTTTTTTTTGTTTTTTGATACAGGGTCTTGCTCTGTAGCCCAGGCTGGCCTCGAACTCACGGCAACCCTCCTGCTGCCTCAGCCTCCTCAGCGCTGGGATTACAGGTCTGCACCAGCACACCAGGCTCACTTTTCTGGGTGCCGGGAACCCAGTGCGGGACAAGCACTCTGCCCACTGAGAGCACACCTCCCCTCTCTTTTTCTCTAGTGCTGCAATTGGGCCCGGGGCCTTCACACTGAGCTGCATCCCCAGCCCGTGTTACGGCTTATTTTGAGACAGGTTCTTGCTAGGTAACTTAGTTGCAGGACTGTACTACATTTGCAGCCTCATTCATCAGTCTCTGAGAGTGCTGGGGAGTAAGCAGCTAGGAAAAAAATCTCTTGCCACAGTAAAGGTATTTTTCCATTTGTCACTGATTAGAAAGAGAAACCTAAGGGGTGATGAAAATAGTTGTTAGTTAACTTGCCCATTGTTTCCAGACAAACATGTACTTCTGTGGATGCATAATATTTTTCTAATTTATCAATAAAAGAAATAGCAAGGGCTGGAGAGTGGCTCAGCCGTTAAAGCACTTGCCTACCAAATGCTACGTCAAGCACCAAGTACCTGAGTTCTATTCCCCAGCACCACATAAGCCAGGCTGATGGCACAAGCCTGTAATCCCAGCACTCGGGAGGCTGAGGCAGGAGGATTGCTGTGAGTCCAAGGCCAGCCTGGGCTCCACAGTGAGTTCAGGACCAGCCTAGGCTACAAAGTGACACCCTGTCTCAGAACAAAATAAAAAACTCTGACTCCAAAAAGAAAAAAAAAAAAAGAGGGAAAAGACAGGCTGTAAACTGGGCATGGTGGCATATGCCTGTAATCCCAGCACTCAGGAGGCTGAGACAGGAGAACTGCTGTGAGTCCAAGGCCAGCCTGAGCTCCATCCTGAGTTCAGGACCATCCTGGGCTACAGAGCAAGACCCTGTCTCAACAACAACAAAAAAGGCTGAAATAATTTTGGTAGATTAGAGAACACAACTAGTTAACGTCCTACAGGGTAGTAAAATTATGGCTATCTGGGGCATTTTCCTAGTAGAGAGAAGTCATTTACATCTCTACCAGACAAGTCAAGATGTCAACATGTGAGTTCATAAAGTCTAGGCCTACTTCGTAATAAATAGCACAGCAGAAATGGTCATGTCCCTAAAGAATTAAATCATCCTTTGGCAGACCTGTCATGCAGAACTCAATATGATGGTCTTTTTTTATATTTTGGGTAATTTTTTTATTTAATTAATTTTGGATAATTTCTGCTCCCAAACTCAGAGCAAATGCTGTGCCATTGCCTTGGTCCTCAACACCAAAAAGAAGGGAGGGGCCCCGGGCTCACAGTTTGAGCAGGTCTCACACAGCCCATTCCTGAGCAGCAAGGCAGAGACTGCAGAGAGCTGCTCCAGGCGCTGCAGACAGCAATCTAGTGCAGCCCGAGCTCGAGCTGTCTGGAGAGTCAGGCGGGGCCACAGCCTGGGACGAAGCTGTAACAATGTTTCTTATTCCTGTTTACTAAGCTTAAACTGTTAGTTGCACTCCCGCTCCCAGCCCACCCCCACTTCCTGGACCACAAATCTTCAAACCTGAAAGCTCCGCCCTGGGCAACCCTAATCTCTAAAAGTTGATAAGAGTCCTTTTTGGTCAAACCCCAAGCATCTACCCATTCCAAGCCCTACTTCCCGGTAGGAGGCGGAAGAATCCAGACCAGATGACAGCAATGACTTAGCAATTTTCGGAGACCCTATATCTCAAAATAAAAATAAAAATGGCTGGTGTGATAAAAACTAAAATAAAGAAGCCTGGTGTGTGGCTCTGGACAAGATCCTGGGTTGAACTCCAGTATTTTTTAAAAATATTTTTATTGACACATAGTAACTGGACATATTTATGGAGCAAAGTGTGATATTTCAGTCAGATGTAATGGTCAGACTTAGATATTTGGCATGCATATCCATCATAATAAAAATCAAAATTTAAATTTATTTTGTGGTACTAGGGATTGAAATCTATGACCTTTGCTCTGAACTACATCCCCAGCTCCTTTTTCTTTCTTTCCTTACTTAATGAGACAGGGTCTTGCTGGATAGCCCAGGCTGGACTTTAACTCATGGCAATCCTCCTTCCTCAGACTCCGAGGGGCTGGGATTTCAGGCATGTGCCAGTATGGCCAGCTTTATTAGGGAATTGAACTCAGGACCTTGTGCTTGCCAGGCAAGCACTTTAACTGCTGTGCCATTCCTCCAGCTCTTTTTTTTTTTTTTTTTGAGACAGGGTCTCGCTCTGTAGTGCAAACTGCTCCTGACTGGCCTGGACCCACAACAGTTCTCCTGCCTCAGGCTACCAAATGCTGGGATTAAAGGCATGCACTACCATGCCCAGGTCATGGCATTGGGAGGTACTTAGAGGTTGAGTTGGTGCTTGCTAGGCAAGTGCTTTTAACTGCTGAACCATTGCTCCAGCCCCTCCTTTTTATTATTTATTTGAGACAGGCTTTCACTCTGTAGCCTAGGCTGGTCCTGAACTCAGGAAGCAGCCCCAGACTGGCCTTCACCTCCGAAGTATTAGGATTACAGGCGTGTACTGCTATGCCAGTTTATGTGGTGCTGGGGACTCAAACCCAGGCCTTGAGCTTGCGAGGCAGGCACTTTAAGAGCTGAACTATGCTGCCAGCCCCAGACACTGGCTTTCTAGATCACTAAATTGCTCAAGATGGGATCAAATTTACAATTTTCCTAACTCAGCCTTCCACAGTGTTGAGATTACAATCCTGTGCCACTCGGTCCGTGTTCATCAAACAAAGTTTTTGTTTGTTTTTCTTTGAGACAGGGTCTCACTCTAAATTAGGCTGGTTCTGAACTCCTCAGATATCCCAGACTGGCCTTGAACTCACAGCAATCCTCCTGCCTCAGCCTCCTGAGCACTGGGATTTATAGGCATGTGCTACCACGCCTGGCTTTCTAAGAATTTTTTTTTAAATCCTTAAATTCTCATCAGAATGTGCTATCACACACCTGTAATCCCAGCACCCTGGGAAGTTGAGTCAGGAAGATTGTAAATTTGAATCCAAACTGGGCAATTTAGCACTATAGTGAGATCTTTACTCAAAATAAATATGAAAACTGGGGGCTGGAGGAATGGCACAACAGTTAAAACACTTGCCCAGCAAGCACAAGGCTCGGGGCTCAATTCCTAGCATCACATAAGCAGGGTACGGTGGCACAAGCCTTTGACCTAGCACTGAGGCAGGAGGATTGCCAAGTGTCTGAGGCCAGCTGAGCTACAAAGTGAGCTCAGGACCATGCTGGACTACAGAGTGAGACCCTGCCTAAAAATTAAAATAAAATAAAAGTTTTAGTATATAACTATTCAATAAGATTTTAGTATTATTACTTGTGTATAAGATTTTAGTATTTAGCTCATACATTTCTTCTTTTTTCTTTTCCTTTTTGAGACAGGGTATCCCTCTCTAGTTCAGGCTGAGCCTGAATTCAGCATGGAGCCCAGGCTGGCCTTGAACTCACAGCAATTCTGCTGTCTCAGTCTCCCAACTTCTGGGATTAATTTAACAAGTGTTTGCACCATGCCCGGTTTGTGGGGTACTAGGGAATTGAATTTAGGGCCCTAAGCTTCCCAGGCAAACGCTCTAACTGCTGTGCTATTCATCCAGCCCCTAGATCAGACATATCTGAATTATTTGGTGTTTTTGCACAATTTCTTTTCCAATTGTGAATCAGAAAGGAAAAAATTACAGTCTAATATAAACTATACAGGGGCTAGAGGAGTAGTACAACAGTTAAAATGCTTGCCTAGCAGTCACAAGGCTCTGAGTTCAATTTCCCCAGGCCACGTAAAGCTGGGCATTGTGGCACACATCTGTAATCCCAGCACTTGGGAGGCTGAGACAGGAGGATTGCCATGAGTCCAAGGCTAGCCTGGGCTACACCAGTGTGTTTAGGACCAGCCTGGGCTATGGAGGAAGACCCTGCCCCCCCCCCCCCAATAAATATGTATGTATGTGTGTTAATATATAGGGATATACAGACTGGAGGAATAGCTCAGAGGTTAAAGAGCTTGCCTAGCAAATGCTGATTACTGAGTTGATTCGCTATTACTACATAAGCCAGGAGTGGTGGTACTCACCTGTAATCCTAGCACTTGGGAGGCTGAGGCAGGAGGATTCATGTGAGTTCAAGGCCATTCTGGGTTACATAGTGAGCTCAGAACCAGCCTGGGCTGCAGAGTGAGACCCTGTCTCAAAAAATAATAAATAATAGAAATATAAACTATACAAACTTTAGCATTTGAAATTATAGTTGAAGAAACTAATGCAATTTGTAAGACTATCATAATAATAGTCAATGACTAGATTAAAGTTTCTTTCTGTGACCAACTGATTTTACAAGGATCAGCTCAGGTGACCTTAGCTGGGCCCAGTGGTGAAGACCTGTAATCCCAGCACTCTGGAGGGTGAGGAAGGGTTATAAATTTAATCCTAGCCTGGACAACTTTGCGAGACCCTGTCTCAAAATCAAAAATAAAAAATAGGCTCAGTGTGAAAGTCCTTGGCTCAATCCCTCATAAAAACAAACAAACAAAAAACCTCATACTGGATAGGTGACAAATTTCAAAGATTCTTCTGTAATCGGATGGTACCTGGTCACAGGCCAGGCAAGCCAGGGGCAATACTGAGTGGAAATCTCAGCATCCCGACATTCCTACAGGCGACCAGGATGGCTCCCCTCCCTGGGCGCGCTCCTCCCCCCAGATACAGCTCTGTATCTGACACTTTCCATAGATGGTCACCACTGCTCCGTGAAATCTGTGCTCACCCAGTGGGCAGTGGGCTCTGTGAGTAGGCCTCCTAGGCTGCCACGGGCCTTTCTTTGCCCCTTCCTGGCTGGCACTCTAGAACACGTTGGCATGTTCTCCTGACTTGTAGGGCTGCTTTGCCCTCCGCACTGGGGGGCTTCTCCCACAGTGCACATGGGAATGAAGGCCTCTTGTGTGCCCTGCACTGTGGTAGGTGCTGGAATTGCAGTGTGACAAAAATAAAAAATCTGATATTACCAAATTGAAATGTAGCTCGGAATCAATCAAATAAGCGGCAACTGACTAAACTGTCCCAAACTGGGCGTGGTGGCGCATGCCTGTAATCCCAGCACTCCGGAGGCTGAGACCTAAGAGGACTGCCATGAACTTGAGGCCAGCCTGAGTTCCACCCTGGGCTCCAGCTTGAATGCAGGACCAGCCTGGACTACATAGCAAGACCCTGTCTCAAACAACCAACCTATTGAAGGCCACTAACTCCTAGGGCTGACAGAGTATGCAAAGCTGAATTAGGGTGTAACGTTTAAGCTGCTTCTTGGGGCTGGAGGAATGGCTCTAGGCTCTGGCTCTACCATCAGAGCACTTGCCCAGCAAGCGCTGAGTTTGATTCCCCAGCACATTACCTGGATACAGTGGCCCACATCTGTAATTCCAGCACTCCACTCCAGGGGCTGAGGCATATGGATTGCTGGGAGTTTGACGCCAACTTGGGCTACATAGTGAGTTCAGGAGCAGCCTGGGCTACAGAGCAAGACTCTATTCAAAGAAAAGAAAAAAAGACGAAAGGAGAGAAAAGACCTCATACTGGATAGGGGACAAAACAGGCTGGGGATAGAGTGGCACGTGCAAAGGACCTAGCTTAGGTGGTGCACCTAATCAGTATAGGTGAGACCCTGGGTTCAATTCCTAGCCCCTCCACTCCCACACCCCCAACCCCAAAAAGGTCAAAAAGAAGTGTGAAGCCCCCATGGTGTCACTCGCCTATAATCCCAGCACAATGGTAAGCTGGGGAAGAAGAATCATACATTTGAACCTAGCCTGGATAATTTTGCAACCTGATCTCAGAATAAAGGGCAACCCTCTTCAGGACTCCTGATGGTTAGGGCAAATTTATTCATTTGTTTTCAAAATATAAGTATTTTCTTTGGGATATAACCCAGTGGGAAGGCTTGGGGATTAACCCCTAGTACCCAGAGGGCTGAGGGTGTGGCTAGAGTGGCAGCTTAGCACACACAAGGCCCTAGGGTGATTTCCCAGCACCACATAAAAATTAACAGGGTGTGGCAGTGTACACCTGTAATCCCAGCATTCTGGAGGCTGAGGCAAGAGTATTACCGTGAGTTTGAGGCCAGCCTGGGTGTAATGTTTGCTTCGTTTTTGTGTTTGTGAGACAGGGTCACCCTGTGTAGTTAAGCTAGCCTCAAGCCTCGGGTCCTCGGCAGTCTCCTGACTGCCGCCTACTGCTAGGCACCACTGCACCTGCGCTTCTAAAGGGGAGTTTTTAGGCCTGAGGAATGGAATGCAGAGGAGCAAGACTGGGCCAAGGGAGATTAGGTAAGGCAACAGATACTGGCGGTTTATGCATATGTTGAGTGGCTGTCTGAACTTTAAAACCAAATAAGAGTAGGCTGTAAGGCCCAAGGATTCCCCAGACATCTCACGCTGATTTCTTCTCTGTTCCCTCACAAGGCTGAGTCCCAGAGCGGCACCAGGAAAGACTTGCATTAGGGCTTAGTCATAGCAGCGTGAGGACACAAACTGGTTGTGTATGCTGTCTTCATTTTTTTTACAGAATCTCCCCACGTGACTCAGTCTCCACACACCCCCCCCCGCCCCTCCCCAGCCAGGGTTTCCGCTCTGCAGCACAGCCTGGCCTTGAACTCACGCCAGTTCTCTGAGTGCTGTAGAGTACGGGGATTACAGAACAGCGCCGGCTCACTTGGCTTTGTCTTTCTGTTTTGTTTGTGTGTGTATGTTTTTAAAGGATCTCATTCTGTTGTCCAGGCCACAGCAACCCTCTGGCCTCATCCTCCTGAGTGCTGGGATTACGCGCGTGTACACACCAGGCTCTGAGATGTGTTCTTGCTATGTGGCCCAGGCTGGTATTTAATCTCTGGAACAAATGTTCCTTCTGCCTCAGTCTTCTGACTATCTGAGAATATAGGTCTATATCACCATCTAGCCTAGTTTTTTATTAATTTATTTTAATGTATTTATTTATTTTGAGATAGGGTCTTGTTCTATAGTCTTTAACTCTAATTTGAACCCTATTTTTTTTTAATTTAAAAAAAAGTAGCGGTTAGAGGAATGGCACAGTGGTGAAAGTGCTTGCCCAGCAAGCACAAGGCCCAGAGTTCAATTCCCCAGCGACACATAAAGCTGGGTGTGGTGGCGCACGCCTGAAATCCCAGACCTTGGGAAGCTGAGGCAGGAGTCCAAGGCTATACTGAGTTACAAAGTGAGTTCAGAATCAGCCTAAATAAAGATATGGCTCAGTGTGAGGGCTTTGTGTTCTTTCCTTAGTGTAAGAAGAGGAAAAAAAAAAAAAAAGCAGAAAGAAAAAGAAGAAAAAAAAATTGCGCTGATTTAGCCAAAATTTCAAAATGAGAAGTCTTTTTCTGCAAGATCAATTATCAATTAAATTTTTTTTGAGGCAGGGTCTTGCTCTGCAGTCTTGCTCCTGAACTCACTATGAAGCCCAGGCTGGCCTAGAACTCATGGCAATCCTCCTGCCTCAGCCCCCCATGTGCTGGGATTACAGGTGTGCACCACTATGCCCAGATTATGTGGTGCTGGGGAATCAAACCCAGTGCCTTGAGCTTGCTAGGCAAGTGCTCTAACCACTAAGCTATTTCTCCAGCTGTAAAATCATTTACTTTCTTTTTTTCCCCCCACAATTTATATATATATATATATATATATATATATATATATATATATATGCAATACATAATGTTTACAATGAACTTGAGTATTCTGTGCACATACATACCACATCAATATTATGATCCCTTTCCCTCCCCATCTTTGGCCCTCCCATGCCCTTCCCAGCCCCCTTCTAACTCCCACTATCACACTCATTTGGTTCTATAGAATGCCTGTGTTCTGGGTTTCCCAAATCAGAGAAACCATGTGATATTTAACATATTTAATCTTCTGTGTCTGACTCACTTTACCACTCTTTGGCTCAGCTTCCTACCCCAGCATGGGCTGCAGTGGCTGTATCTTGATGCCTCTTCTCTGGGTCCAGCACAGCCCTTTATTGGGGCAATTTGCCAAAAGTTCTTTTTTTTCTTTATCTTACTGTTTCTTTGTTGAGATTTTTTAAATGTGGATTCACCCATCAGTCCACATAAGAAGAGAACTGTAACAATGAAATTCATAAGGCTAGAAAACATGAGAAAGAAAAAGAGAGAAGTTAAATTTCAAATTCTTTAGCTGAGTACCAAAAGGTAAATATTTGTACATTCAAAAGCCATTCAGGTTGTCACTACATTAAAAAAGCTTAATACTATATCGAATTGCTACATTAAATGAACTAAAATCTGTATCACATAAGTATACTACATTTAAAGCAATAGATGGAACGGCATGCTTAGGTATTTCAGAATTTTTTAAACTTTCATAAATTATTTACTATTTCATTAATTATTGACATTTTGCCAAATTTGGTTTATTCTTTTTCCTACCTATCCATCCCTAACTTCATGCACACATATTTTTAAAGATTTTATACCAATTTCTTATGTCACATATAATTATTATGCTTTGCAAACATATATTATTAAAAACAATGATTTTGGGGGAAGATTTACAGATTTTATGAGACAGTTGGTACTGTTTTAGAAGGATACCAGTCAAATGATTTAAATATTAGTCTATTTTTTTGTTACACTCTTTTTTATTTTATTTTATTTTTGAGACAGGGTCTCACTCTGCAGTTCAGATTGGTCTGAACTCGCTATGGAGCACCAGGCTGGCCCTGGACTCACAGCAATCCTCCTGTCTCAGCCTCCTGAGTGCTGGGATTACAGTTGTGCATCACCACACCCAGCTTATGTGGTGATAGGGAATCAAACTTGGGTTCTTAGTACTTGCTAGGCGAGTGCTTTAACATCTGAGCCATTCCTCTAGATAGACCTGTTTCCTTTACACCATTTTTTCTGGTGTTGCTTATCTCTCTGTCTCTCTCAAAGATTCCTTCAAGTGTTTTCTGCAATGCTGGGCTAGGGTTGCAAATTTCTCTAGGGATTCTTGGTCATGAAAAATTTTTACTTCTCCTTCAATTTTGGGGGATAATTTTTCTGGATACAACAACCTGGGTTGACACTTGCTGTCTTTTAAAGCTTGAAAGATCTTGCTCCAGGCTCTCCTGGCCTTTAAACTTTGCCTTGAGAAATCTGTGTTAATTTAAATGGGTTTCCCTTGGTAGAATAATGTCTTTTTCTCTTGCTGCTTTTAAAAACCTCTCTTTATGTTTTATTTCTGAGGTTTTGATTATGTTGTGTCATGTGAGTCTCATTACTGGTTGAGGTTAATCGATGTTCTATAAGCTTCTTGTATCTGGAAGTTAATTTCTTTCCCCAGATTAGGGAAATTTTCTTGCACTATTTCTGTGCATAAATTCTTTATACCTTCATTACGCTGTCTTCTGCTCTTTCTCTCACACCCATAATTCTGAGATTGGTTCTCTCTGAATCATCCATCAGCTGGTGTACGCAGCTACTTTGCTCATTTCTAATTTTGGAGTTGTGCCTAATTGTATCATTTATTTCCTCAGCCTGGTCTACAAGGTCTCAAATTCTGTTTTCACAATATTCCAGTTGTTTCCCCCTGCTTTGATATATATTTTTTATATCCTGAATTTCATCTAGATTTCTTCTTAGAATTCCCACTTCTCTATCAAACTGTTCTTTTGTATCCTGCATTTCCTTATTTACCTCAGCCAACTTTTTATTTGTGGCTTCAATATGCTCAGTGAGCTTTGTCTCCACTAGGACCACTATTTGATTGGTAAGATCCTCTTTAAGCCTGCTGATCATTGCTTGCATTTCTTTGAGAATATCTTGTTTGAACTGGCTGCTTGACTCGTTTATTTGCTTTTTCACTTCTTTCCCTATAAATTCCATTATTTCAGGGCCCGCGACATTAGTTTCTGGGGTCTCAGTCATTTTTTGTGAGTGCCCTGTGGTAGTGTCTTCTTCCAATGTTTCTGTTGGTAAGGGACAAAATCAGTTACTTTTGAAGAAGCTTGAGAGGCACAGTGGTACAGGCTCTCCTGGAACTGTTCAAGAACATGAGATAAAACTTCAACCTCAAAGCTGGGTGTGGTGGCTCACCCCTGTAATCCCAGCACTCAAGACGCTGAGGCAGGAGGATTGCTGTGAGTCCAAAGCTAGCCTGGGCTACATGAGTGAGTTCAGGACCAGCCTGGGCCACTCAGCAAGACTCTGTCTCAAAAAAAAAAAAAAAAAAAAAAAAAAGGCAAAAACCCTTCAACCTCAGATCAGTGTCTTCTCTGGCTACATATCCACAGGTTGCCTTGGCTAGGCTAGAACTTGTGATCTTCCTGCCTCAGCTTCCCAGAGTGCAAGGCCTGTGCTGCCACATCCAGCCGAGGCAGAAATCTCTATCTGGATAGTGATGTTGTGCTATCCACCCCGATTTTTATTTTTGCATTGCTGGGGATTGAACCCCTACTTTGTACTGAGCTACAACCTGGCCCTATTTTTATTTTCTATTTGAGACAGGGTCATGACTGACTGTACCCTAATTTTTTTTTGAAACAGGGTCTTGCTTTCTAGTCTAGGCTGGTCTTGAACTCACTACGGAGCCTAGGCTGGCTCCTGCCTCAGCCTCCCAAGTGCTGTGGTTACAGGCATGTGCCTGTAATGCTCCATGTATGTGGTACTGGGGAATCAAACCCAGGACCTTATTTTTTTAAAGGAGTAAAGAAGTTTATTTTGCTTAGACTTTCTGCCCCTGGCCCCCAAAAGACTCATGTCCATCTCTAAGGGTAACCCAAGTCTTAACATTTCCAGCACCGGCGATCAAAAGTCCAAGTCCAAAGTTTCCTCTGGGATTCACGGCAGACTTTTAGCTGTGAGCTGCTATCGCAACTAGGTCTAGGTTTTCCCTATTACAACTCTGTAGAGCTTCTTTTGGGAAGGGTCCAGTGAAATCCACTCCTCAGATCCTTGATTCTCCAGAACCACAGCCACATCCTCCAGGGTCACCAACTCCATTCTCCAGGTCCCGGGGTGTCAAGTGTCCTCCTTAAGGCTCCTGTATTTGGTAGAATTCACAGCCACTGAGAGGCTTGGAGTCCAACACTGCACTCTAAAATATGGCTATGCCAGCATCAGACAGAAAGACTCGAGCTGTACACAGCCACCCCTCCAAAGACCAGTGCTTGTTGGGGGACCCAAGCACATTAACCGCTGAGCTACACCCCAGCTGGCTCTTTTCTAGAGGAAAAAAAAAAAGAAACATGGTCAGAAATAAAAAGCACATTAAAGCTTAAAAACATTTTACCAAACTTTTAAAATAAATCTCTATAGAAAAATATTAAGAACATATGATAAAGTTTAAAAATTGATGAATTATGTATGTAGACAAGAATCCATAGCAGAAAAACAGAATCTTCATCTTTCAAAGCCTTTATCTCGCAGATCTTAAATTTTGGATGTGGCAAAATAGATTATAGCTTTGGAAAAACAATTAAGAATTCAAGCTCATAGCACAGCTTCTCCCAAGGAAATCTACCGATTTATAATTTTGCCTTAAATGTGACCTGTGACCTTCATGTCATGATGATTTGGGTCACTTATAATATTACAGTCCTTGAACAAGAGCCTCTGCTAATGTTCAATGAATGCAGCTGCCCACTTGCCGATTTTCTATTTGCATCACAATATGTGGGAATAAATTCCCAATTATTAAAGTTTCCAGTAAGTGGTCGGGCTGAGAAAATGGAGGACACCTATCTAGAAAGTTTAAAAAGAAATGTCTCATTTCTTTTAGCTCTCCTAGGATATGAATGAAAAACAGCTAATCTTTGGCAATCTTGGTAGAGGCCAGAATTGTACCCTGAGCTATATAGCATGTTAAGAGAAAAGTAAAACTCAAATTAGACTTTTCTTTTCTTGAGATAAGATCTTGCTTTGGCCTGGGGCTTGCCCAAGGTCTAGTGTAGGCTGATCCTGAACTCACTGTGTAGCTTAGCCTGTCCTGGAACTCACAGGCCATCCACTTGCCCCAGCCTCTTGAGTGCTTAGATTTTTCTTTTTTTCTTTTTTAGGAGAGTAGAAAGTAAATTTTATTTTACCTTAGAGAGTAAATTGTATTGGGATAAATACAAGGAAGAAAGTGAGGTTAAAAGTAGGAACTCTCCTGCCAGAAGGGGAAGGCTAAAGCACTCTAGATTTTAGAGTTTCTAAAAATTATTTATTTTGAGATGGGGTCTTTCTCTGTGGCTGAGGCTGATCCTGAACTCACTAGGGAGACCAGGTGAGCCTCGAACTTGTCAATCCTATCTCAGGCTCCTGATTTTAGGTTTTTTTTTTTTTTTTTTTTTTTTTTTTTTTTTTTTTTTTTTTTTTTTTTTTTTTTTTTTTTTTTTTTTTTTTTTGAGATGGGGGTCTTGCTCTGTAGGCCAGACTGGTCATGAGCTCAGGAATGAAACCTAGGCTGGCCTTGAACTCATGACAATCCTTCTGTCTCAGGAATCAAATTCAGGGACTTAGTGTTTGCTAGGCAAGCACTTTAACTGTTGAGCTATTCCTCCGGCCCAGATTTTAGTTTTTATAAAAAGGAAAAGATGTGGGGCTGATCCGGGCTGGAGGAATAGCTCAGTGGTTAAAGCAATTGTCTAGCAAGAGTTTGATTCCCCAGCACCACTAAACTGGGCATGGTGGCGCATGTCTGTAATTCTAGCACTCAGGAGGCTGAGGAAGGATTCCTGTGAGTTTGAGAACAGTCTGGGCTCCTTAATGAGCTCAGAACCAGCCTGGACTAAAGAGGAGTAAGACTCTCCCTCAAATAAATAAATAAAGTAGTGCTGGAGGAATGGCACAGCGGTTAAAGTGCTTGCCTTGTAAACACAAAGTCTTGAGTTTGATTTCCCAGTACCACATAAAGCTGGGGGCGTGGTGATGCATGCCTGTAATCCCAGTACTGGGAGGACCAGCCTGGGCTATAGAAGGATAGCCTGTCTCAAAAGAAAGAAAGAAAGAAAGAAAGAAAGAAAGAAAGAAAGAAAGAAAAAGATGCTAGGCCTGGTGGTGCAGGCATGCAATTCCAGAACTCTAGGAAGCCAAGGCAGGATTGAAAGTTTAGCTCAGACTGGGCAATTTAGTGGCTAGTGCAACACTGTCTTCAACTATTATTACTTTTTGAGACAGAATCTCACTCTATCGTCCAGGCTGGTCCTGAAATCACTATGTAGCCCAGGCTGGCCTGGAACTCAGCGCAGTCCTAGGTGCTGAGATCGCAGGAATGCACCACCAAGCCCAGCTGGATGTTGCTGTTTTTGATGCATGAATATTCCTTCTCCCACTTTGCCCCTGATGAAATTCTCCTCATTCTCCAAGGCCAGACTAAACCATCCACCGTGAGAAGTTTCTAGCTCCTTTTGGGATTCAGTTCCCCGCTCATAGCATTTATGCCACTTTGGCCCTAACACAGCAATAGCCTGCCTTGTTTAGACCGGGTTGGTCAGGACCTTGAATGCCACACTATGGGCTTTTAACATTTACTTTGTAATCCAAGTGACTACAAATTAAAGCACATAAAAGACCCACCTTTTCGGAAGGCAGGCTAAGAAATTTCCGGTGACCCCCTGAAGGGACACCGGAAATTTCTCTTGTGCACGTCTCTGCTCCCCCAACTCTATAACAACAGCTCTATGGAGCCTGTTCAAAAACTGCCCGTTTTTCATTCTTACCTTTTTTTGTGTGTGTGTTGTGGATCGAACTGAAGAGGGTTCGCTGGGTTCCAGTCTTGTTTTTTATTCATTTATTTATTTACTTTTGAGACAGGTTCTCACTCTGTAGTCCAGCGCTGGTTCTGAACGATGTAGCCCAGGTTGGCCTTGGACTCAAGCCAATCCGCCTGCCTCTGACTTCCTTACGTAGTGCTGGGGAATGGAATTCTGGTATTTAGTGCTTGCTAAGCTGGCGCTTGACCGCAGAGCTATTCCTCCAGCCCCCCAGTTTTTTATTTTTATTTTCCAGTCTATTTGTTCTGAGAGGTCTCATTAAGTCACCGAATAGCCAGGGCTGGGCTCAAATTTGTGACCCTCCTGCCTCGGCCTTCCATCGCGCCACGATCACGGGCCCCGGTTAGCACACCCGCTTGCGCATTTGATTCCTAACAGCTCTATTCTCATGCATGCACGCCAAGGCTGGGGACAACTTTTGTTGTTTGTTTATGAAAGAAGGGAAGAAAGGGAAGGAGCCCGCCCCTGCTCTGACCTAAGGGCGGGAGTGAAGGGCCGCCGATCGGCCGCGGCAGCCCGCGGCGCCCAGTCCGCCTCTCCTCCCGAGGCCGGGCACGCCTCGCGGCCGCGCGCAGCGCCGGCGGGGGCGTGTCCTGCGGCGCGCGCGCGGCGAGGGGGCGTGTCCGGAGGCGGGCGGCGGCGCGGACAGCGCGCGGCGCGGCGTCCTGTGCTGGAATGTACGGCTCCCGCGAGCTCGCGGCGCAGCAGCAGACCGAGCGCCGCCGCGGCCCGGGGCCCCAGACCCCGGCGGCGGCGTCGGCGGCGGCCGGCACGGCGGGGCGCGGCCGGGCGGCCTGAGCGCGCTCCGTACCCCCGCTCCCGGGCCTTCCCGGAGGTCGACGGCCCCCGCGCCCAACTTTCCCACCCGCTCCCCTCCCCCGACGGCCCTGCAACAAAGGAAAGTAGTCGGCGAGCGGCGGCGTCGGGCCGCCCGCCCCCGCAGGCCAGGCAGGTCGGTGCCGCGGCGCGGGCTGGGCCGGCGGCGGCGGGAGGGGGAGGGCGCGGAAGGACGCGGCGAGGCGCTGTCCAGGGCTGATCTGCAGATACTGCGGCTTCGCGGCGGCGGCGGGGCGGCCACCGCGCCGGGCGGGGCGGGCGCCCGCGGGGATCGGGTTACGGCGCCGCGGCCGGGGGCTGGGCCGGGGGCTGCGCGGCCGGGGCCGCCTCGGGACCCCTCCCCAGCCGGGCCGGGGCGGCCTCCTTCCGCGCCGGTCTGCCCGCTCCTCGGAGCCCGGTCCTGCGAGGCCTTGCGCCGCGCTGCTCGGGGCTCCAGTCCTGAAACTTCCTCCTGGGCCTCGGGCCCCGGTCCCGCGCCGCCCCGCGCCGCCCGCCGCCCTCTCGGCCCCCTCCCCCAGCTCCTGCCGTCGCCGGAAGGCGCCGTTGAGCGCGGCCGGACGGGTTGAGTCAGCCCCGGGGTGCGGGCGGCGCCGCCGGCGGGGCTGGACAGCGATCTTTGCGCCCCGGCGTCGTGGCCCGAGGCGCTTGGCGGCGGGGGCTCTTCAGACCCCGGTGCGCGTTCTTTGGGCGCCGTGGGGGAGTGAAGTTTTCAAACTTCCGGGGCGCGGGGGCGGCCGGCGTGGGGGGCCCCGCCGCCTCGGGAGGGCGCCGCGGAGCCCCGCGGAGGGCGAGACCCGGGGTGATCGTCGGTGCCGGGGCGCCAGCCTCGCGGTAACTTTGCGCTTAGTCCGAGCCGGGCCCCGGGCCGGGGAGGGGGGTCCGGGGGCGGGAGTGGCGGCGCGGCCGGACAGCGCCTGGTTTAACGCCCGCGATCCGTGTTGGATCGCGAGTGGGGGGGGCACAGGAAGAGTTTGGGCCGAGGCTGGGCCGCTCCCGCGAGTCCGGTGGGTGCGTGTGTGTCGGAGCGGGCCGAGCTGGGAGGAAGCGAGAGTGGAGCGCCCGAGTTTGCAGGACTGCTTTGTGTTTGGTATTTGGAGAAAATGGCCGAATGCCTATTTCAGTTAGGAATGCCGCTGCCGAGGCAGCCCCACGGAGGAATTTTCGGGCCGACACATTGGGGTTTCAGAGTGCGATCGGACTGTCTTCTTGACGAACCTTAAGACTCCTCTAAGGGTGGTGGTGGTGGTTCGAGCTGGTGGGGGATTAGAAGAGGCGACGTTGGGGCAAGTTGCCGATAAGTTTGGGTTGCTAGGCCGTGGGACAGCTTTCGCCTTTTCTGTGATGGCATTTGATTCCAACTTTTGTTGGTGCATATGACTAAACGGGTTTGTGTTCATACAGTTAGGTGAAACGGATTGCGGTTTGTTTTTTTTTACATTTAGTTTTGATTTTGAGTACTTGACCGTTTTCCTTTTTCTCATTTGGAAGAGAACCTTGAGTTGGAGAGTAGCGACTTTTAGACTGGAAAGTAATGTGCTTAAAAAACCCAACTGTTTAAAAGGTGATCTTGTAATGGCTTCCACTAGGCAAGTAGGCCAAGTTAAGTACAATGCAGGAAAGTTGCTAATTGTACCGCCGAGTCCTACAGTATTAGGGGGTTTAAAAAGTTGTTTATACTCATCTGTAAAAATTTCTAATAAGCCAAACTTCCTTTTTCACAGGAAAAGGATACCGTACTTTTTTGTTTTGCCTTTTGTGTTTGGATACTCATCAAAAACTTGAGACTAACAGGTACTTTTTCGCGGTAGTTTATTCTTTTGGATATTGATTGTTGAGTTCATGTGAAATTAAGATACATTCATTAATAAGTTATTGTAGGTTTTCTCCCTGTGTACTTAATACATGTACAGAATTGCGAGTGGATATTTTGCCTTTTCTCAAGCAGCCCATGAACTGTTGAAGGAAAGGACCGATGGGACAATAGTTTACTATTCATGTATTGAGTTTTTAGGATTATATTAACATTAGAAGTATACGTTAACTTTAATTCAGTGTAAAAGTGCTTGAGGCAGAACTAGCTAACGAGTAAGTTATGTCAATTGCTAGAACTTTTTTTAGTAGAGGAAATTTGTGGTGACTACAGTAAAGAGAATTGAGAATTAACCATAAAATATATGTACATAACATAGAACTCTCCCAGGTCTTTCATGAACAAGGCATACTTTTATTTTTTTGAGACAGGGTCTTCCTCTGCTCTGTTGGCCTGCCTGGTACTGAACTCAGTTGAGCTCTGTAGCCCAGGCTGGCCTCAACTCTCAGCAATTCTGCGTCTTGTCTCCCAAGTGCTGGGATTATAGGCATGGGCTGTATTGCCTGCCTTACATGGTGCTGGGGAATTGAACTCAGGGCCTTAGTGCAAACACTCTTTAACGACTGTGTTATTCCTTCACTGAGTTGTGTTCCTGGCCCAACAGGTTTTTTTTTTTTTTAGTAGGTGATGAAGCTCATTTTTTTTTTTTTTTTGGAACCGAGTCTCTGTAGCCCATTTTGGCCTTAACTCATGGCAGTCCTCTTAGCCTCCTGAGTGTGCTGGGATTACAGTGGGTACAGCCATGCCTACCTAGTTTATGTGGTGCTGGGCCATCCAGTCCAGTGCTTTGTGCTTGGTAGGCAAGCTCTGTAACTGACTGCTGTGCTGTTCCTCCAGCCTCTGTTCATTATTTTAAAGATTATTTTGAAAAATATTATTGGGCCCTGTTGCACAGGCCTGTAATCCTGGTGCTCAGGAAGACTCATCAGGACTGAGACAGGAGGATCCCAAGTTTGGGCCCAGCCCTGGCAATTTAGCAAGACTGTTTCAAAATCAAAAATAAAGAATGGTCTGGGGAAATTGGTAGTTTTCTTTTTGAGACAGAGTTACACTCTAGTTCAGGTGGACCTGAACTCACTCTGTAGCCTAGGCCAACTTTGGATACAAGGCAGTCATTTTGCCTCAGCCTCCTGGGGTGCCAGGATTATAGGCAGGGGCCACCATAGCCAGTTTATGTGGTGTTGAGGAATCGAATTTGGATACTCAGCGCTTGCTAGGCAAGCACTTCAACTGCTGGGCTATTCCTCCAGCCCCAAAGCAGCTAATTATGAAAGTGCAGGTTTCAATCCCTAGTACTAAAAACCAAAAGAGAAACAAAAAAAAAAAAAAAAAAAAAAAAAACCCCAAAAACTTTCTAGGTTAAGATTTGGATTGATACATTGGTTTGGGGGTTGTAAAAGTTGTTTAAACTGGTGCTCTCTTGTTTTTTTTTTTTTTTTTTTTCCTTTCAGAATACAGTTATGGCCACCCAGGTGATGGGACAGTCATCTGGAGGAGGAGGGCTGTTCACCAGCAGTGGCAGCATGGGCATGGCCTTGCCAAACGACATGTACGACTTGCATGACCTCTCCAAAGCTGAGCTGGCTGCGCCGCAGCTTATCATGCTTGCCAATGTGGCCTTAACCGGGGAAGTCAATGGCAGCTGCTGTGACTACCTGGTTGGTGAAGAAAGGCAGATGGCAGAATTGATGCCTGTTGGGGATAATAACTTTTCAGATAGTGATGGGGAAGGCCTTGAGGAGTCTTCTGAAATCAAAGGGGCATCTGGTGGACTGGAGAACGTGGAGGTAGGGAGCTTGGAGCTTAGTGTTGTGGAACCACAGCCTGTATTTGAGGCGTCAGCCGCCCCGGAGGTTTTCACTTCAGGTAAAGATCTCCCCCCGGAAACACCTGGAACAGAGGACAAATGCAAGAACTTGAAGACCAAGCCCTTCCGCTGTAAGCCCTGCCAGTATGAAGCGGAATCGGAAGAGCAGTTTGTGCATCACATCAGAGTTCACAGCGCCAAGAAGTTTTTTGTAGAAGAGAGTGCAGAGAAGCAAGCCAAGGCCCGGGAGTCTGGCACCTCGGCTGCAGAGGAGGGCGATTTCTCCAAGGGCCCTATCCGCTGTGACCGTTGTGGCTATAATACCAATCGATATGACCACTACACGGCACACCTGAAGCACCACACCAGGGCAGGGGATGATGAGAGAGTCTACAAGTGCATTATTTGCACTTATACAACAGTAAGCGAGTATCACTGGAGGAAGCACTTGAGAAACCACTTTCCAAGGAAAGTGTACACTTGTGGCAAATGTAACTATTTTTCAGACAGAAAAAACAATTATGTCCAGCACGTTCGAACTCATACAGGTAGGAGAAACTTTTGAGTCTGTAAGTTTCTGTTGTCTTATGTGTGTAGTTTTTCTTTTTTTTTCTTTTTTTTGGTGCTGCACTTGAACGCCCAGAGCTTCACATTGATCTCTCTCATCCTCGTCCTTTTTTTCTTTCATTTTTACTTTAAAAAATATTTTTGAGACAGAGTCCTTCTCTAGCTCAGGCTGCTGCTGAATTTACTGTGCAGCACAGGCTAGCTTTGGACTCAGCAGCAATCATTGTGCCTCAGCCTCCCTAGCGCTGGGACTACAGGCACGTGTCACAATGCCCAGTTTATGTGGTGCTGCAGGAATCAAACTCAGGGAGTTGCCAGCTCCCCTATTATTTATTTTTAAGACAGACTCACTGAGGCACTTAAGTTGCTTCAAGACTGGGCTTGAATTTGTGATCCTTCTGCTTTAGCTTCCTAGACTGTTAGGGTTACAGACCTGTGCCACCAAGTTCAACTGAACTCTTGTTGCTCATTGAGTGGTTTCTTAAGTAGTGCTTGATGACCCTGGGTTTCAGTCTGTTATTTTTGACTTATGACTTTGGACAAGTTTTTAAATCTGTCTTGTTTTCCTCATGGGATAGAAGTGTGAAGTTTGGTCTGAAACTGATGCATGTAATAAAACCTAATTTTATTACAGTAAAAGCCATATTGCCATGAATTTTCCTCATAATACTAACTTCTCCTTGCTTTGAGCTTATTTATCCCATCTCTCTTGCTACTCTGGAGTTTGAAAGTCTTCTTAAAAGTTTTGCTGTCCTGGCTACCTTAACATCATGAATTGATTCAGAACATTTACCTTTCATTTAAAAAAAAATAATTTTGGTGTGTGAGATGGTCTTTTTCCCCACATTTTATTGATGTGTATGCGTGCAAAATTCAAGGTTTACAATGAGGTTGGGCATTTCGTGCACATTCCTATCTTGTCAAGGTGACAAGGGCTTTCCCACTCTCCTTTTGTCCCTCCCCCTACACACCCCTGCCTCCCTCCCTCCTCTCCCACCCTACCCCCCTCTTTCACTTTGTCTTTCGCCTTAAGTTCCAAAGGAGTTGTGATCTGGGTCTCTCATATCAGAGAGACCATTCGATGTTTCACCTTCTGCTTCTGACTTACTTAACTAAGCATGATATTCTCAAGTTTCTTCCATTTGCCTATAAGAGCTTCCACGCTCTTGGACTTCATTGATGCATAGTATTCCATTGTGTATAAATACCACTGTTTGTGTATCCACTGGTCTGTTGATGGGTATTTTAGTGACTTCCATATTTTAGCTATTGTGAGTTGTGCTGCTATAAACATGGGTATACATATATCTCTGGTATGTGTTGTTTTGGCCTCTTTTGGCTATATTCCCATAAGGGGTGTCACTGGAGAGAAGGGGGTATTTATTTCTAGTCTTTTGAGAGCTCTCCATATTGCTTTCCAAAGGGGTTGTACAAATTTACATTCCCACCAGCAGTGCTGGAGGGTTCCTTTCTCCCTGCAGCCACGCCAGCACTGATTACTATTTGAATGTTGATGTAGGCCATTCTCTCTGGGGTGAGATGGTATCTTAGCGTTGATTTGATTTGCATTTCTCTTATGGCTAGAGATGTTGAACATCTTTTCATGTATCTATTGGCCTTTTGCCTTTCTTTGTGAGTGAACTGTGTCTTCATTTCATTTGCCCACTTTTCAATAGGATCCTTTATTTTGGTAGGCTTACTTTTCTTCAGCTCCCTGTGTGTTCTAGTTATAAGCTTCTTATCTGAGATGTTGGTGATATTTTTTCCCAGTCTGTTGGATCTCTTTTTACAATGTTGATAGTTTTCTTTGCTGTGGAGAAACTTCTTAGTTTGACAAGATCCCATTTGTTAATAATGGGGATAATTTCTTTTGCTCTTGATGTCTTGTCAAGAAAATCTTTGCCCACCACTATGTCTTTTAGAAATTTGCCTTCTTTGTCCTCCAGAAGGTTTAGTGTTTCATTTTTATAATGTCTAGGTCTTCGATCCATTTTGATTTGATTTTGGTGCATGGTGATAGGTGTGTGACTAGATTCATTCTTCTGCATGTGGATGTACAGTGTTCCCAGCACCATTTGTTGAACAGGCTGTCCTTTTTCCATTGTATGCATTTGGCCCCTTTGTCGAAGATTAAGTAATTGAGGGTATTTGGGTTTGTCTCTGCATCTTCTATTCTGTTCCACCAGTCTGTCTGTGCCAGTACCAAATTGTTTTTACAACTATGGCTTTATAGTATAGCCTGATGTCTGGAACTGTAACGCCTCCTGCCTTGGTCTTGCTGCTCAGGATTGCTTTGGCTATTCTTGGTCTCTTTTGGTTCCATATGAATTTAAGAATTGTTTCAAGTTCTTTGAAGAAACTTGCAGGTATTTTGATAGGAATTGCATTGAATCAATTTCGGTAATATAGTCGTTTTTACTGTTATTTATTTTGCCTGTCCAAGAGCAGGAGATACCTTCCTATTTTCTAGTGTCTCCTATAATTTCTTTCTTCAATGTAATGTAGTTTTCTTTATGTAGGTCCTTCATGTCCTTGGTTAGGTATACTCCTAGGTAAATTTTTTTGCTGAGCTATTGAGAATGGAATTGTTTTGCTGAGTTCTTGCTCAGTAAATTCATTGTTAGTGTAGAGAAAAGCTATTTATTTTTTAGTGTTAATTTTTTAGCCTGTGACTTGGCTAAATTTTTTTTCTATTTCTAGGAGTTTCATAGTGGAGTTTTTAGGGTCTTCCATGTAGATAATCATATCATCTGCAAATAAGGAGAGTTTGATCTCCTCCTTTCCAGTGCAGATTTCGTTTATTTCATTTTCTTGTCTGATTGCTATGGCTAGTGTTTCAAGGAGTATGTCGAATAAGAGCGGTGATAGTGGGCAGCCTTGTCTTGTGCCTGATTTGAGAGGGAACACTTTCAACTTTTCTCCATTTGTGTGATGGTCTTTTGAGACAGGGTTTTTGCTCTGTGGTCCAGGCCGGTCCAGAACTCACTATGTAGCCCAGGCTGGCAGGCTAGGCAAAGCCGTTTAACCACTGAGCTATGCCCTACCTCGTTACATGGTAATTTTGACTTTGGAGAAGAGCTAGAAACCTTGCAGTGGCAGAATCAGTGATTGAGGTGGGTAGGACACAGTAATGTGTTTACAACCCGCCTTACCTTGGATGACCCCAGTGATAGAATTCACTGTATATTGAACATACTATGTAAAGACATGAGAGAGGACTTGAAGAACTGTTTCCAGGAAGATGGGATAAGTGTGTTGAGGTTAATGCAACAGTATTTGAGACAGATTAATGTGAATGTGTCTTATGCTTTAATTTTTTTTGTTGATTTGAGAAGGGTCTCACTATGTAGTCCAGGTTGGTTCTGAGCTCGCTAGGTAGCCCAGACTGGCCTTGAACTCAACAGCAGTCCTCTTGCCCTTCTGCCTCAGCCTCCCCAGTGTTAGGATTACAGGCTTACACCATCACACCCAGTGTATGTGGTGCTGGGGAATCAACTCATTTGCTAGGCAAGCACTGAGCTATTCCTCCAGGCCTGTAATTATATTTTTAAAAATTTAAATATTCGTTGTATGTTTTGATCACACCCTGTGTATGGTTGGAAGGCTAAGTGAAGCAGTACATGCAGGTAGCTGATAGTACTAGGAAGTGTGTCTCTGATCAGTCTTACCTGTGCCTGTCCTGGGCCACATGCTCCTGACAACTTACGGCTTAACCTGGGTAGACTATTTCACTGAATTAGACTGTTTATTGGACTAGGGTTGTAGTTTAGCAGTTAAGAGTGCTTATCCAGTGAGTAAAAAGCCCTGGGTTTGATGTCCCAACATGACATAAGTCAGGCATGGTACATGCCACATGAGAGGCTGAGGCAGAAAGATAGCTGTTGAGTTCAGAGCCAGCTTGGGCTATGTAATGAGTTTAGGGCCAGCCTGAAGTATAGAGCAAATAAAAACAGGACTGGAGGGGCTGGAGGAATGGCTCAGCAGCGCTTGAGCAAGCTAAGCCAAGTGCTAAGTACCCGAGTTCAATTCCCCAGCACCACATAAGCTGGGCATGGTGGCGCACGCCTGTAAGCCCAGCACTCGGGAGGCTGAGACAGGATTGCCGTGAGTCCAAGGCCAGCCTGGGCTCTGAAGTGAATTCAGGACCAGCCTGGACCACAGAGCGAGACCCTGTCTCCAAAAAAAAAAAAAAAAAAAAGGACTGGGGGAATAATAGCTCAGTGGTTGAAGTGCTTACCTAGAAAGGTCAAGGCCCGGGGGTCATTCCCCAACACCACATAAGCTGGGCATGGTGGTGCATGCCTGTAATCCTATACTCTAGCTCTCTCAGAGACTTAGATGGAAGGATTGATGTGAGTTTTAGGCTAACCTGGGCTCCATAGTGATTCCAGTACCAGTCTGGACTACAGAGTGAAAGTGAGACCTTGTCTCAAAAAGTAAATAAAAAAATATTAAGTTGCTTTCAAGCTTGAGGAGGGTATGTTTATGTTAAGTTGAATACAACTAAGATGCTGTATGATGTCTCAGTGAAACTGGGGTCTTTGACAGAAAGGAATACCCAGTGATTAATCTTGCACAGCCCCACCTAGCAAAAACCTCAGACTATGTAGAACGTTTGACTTGTGGTATCCAGTTCCTAAGTGGAACAGTCTGTCATTGTCCCCCAAACATAACGTGAGAAGTTAGTTTTTAAAAAGATAAGTAGGATTACCATCAATTGAAACCATTTTCCAGGAAAGCACACTTATATGTGGAAAACAGAACTAGACAAGAAGCTAGGTAAGGTGGCACACTCCTGTAATCCCACCATTCTTAGAGACTGAGGCGAGAGGATCTCACTTTCAGCCCAGCCTTAGCAATTTAGTGACTTAGTGAGATCCTGTGAGAAAATGGCTGATAATGTTGGTCAGTGTATAGGTCCTGGGTTCCATCTTCAATACCACCCCCCACCCACCTAAAAAAAAAAAAAGACAGACTTTTGGTACTGGAAATGTAGTCCAGGGCCTTCATCCTTATTTTTGATTTTGAGTCAAGGTTTCAACTCAGTTGCTAAGTTGCTCAGGCTGGATTTGAACTTGTGGTTCTCCTGCCTCAGTACTGGGATTCCAGGCCTGTAAAACTGATCTTGGCTCTTAGACAACAGACAGTTACGTTCTCCATGTCTCCAGTACATACAGGTTCAGAGGTGTTCGAAAGTTCATTTTATTTTTATTTTTGGAGACAGGGTCTCGCTTTGTAGCCCAGGTTGACCTTGAAATCACTGTGGAGCCCCAGCTGGCCTTGGACTCATGGCAATCCTGTCTCAGCTTCCCAAGTGCTGAGATTACAGGTGTGTGCCACCACAGCCAGTTTATGTGGTGCTGGGGAATTGAACTCTGGTACTTAGCGCTTGCTGGGTAGGCAAGAGCTTTAACCACTGAGCCATTCCTCCAGCTCCTGTAAGTTCAGTTCTTGTCAGAAGTTTAGGTACTGGCCATCTTGCTCAGTCTTAGAACAGCTGTTTAGCTTGTCTAAGGCCCTGGGTTTGGTCTGCAGCACCAAGAGAGAGAAAAAAATGTGTGTTTTTATCTGTGTGTCTGCATGCTAGGCAAGCGTTTTATTACTGACATATATCCCCAGGCCTTTTATTATTTTGAGATGGGCTTTACTAAGTTCTGTGGGCTGCACTTGAATTTGCTGTCTACCTGCCTCAGCCTCTCTAGTAACCAGAATTATAGATGTGTACAACTGTGAATAGCCTTGAAATTGAGGTCTTCAGACAAAACCCTTAAGCTTGTGTTATCTGTGTAGATAGGTAAAAATATATGTATTCTCCTCACATACTGGGGTTTGAACTCAGGACCTTTGCATTTAGTTACATTCTCAGCATTTTATTTTATTTTTTGTCTTAAAACAGTGTCTCTTTAAATTGCTCAAGTTTTTAGAGTGCTGAGATTACATGGGTCTCCCTGTGCCATCCAGGCTGGTCCTGAACTCAATGTGGAGCCCAGGCTGGCATAAAATTCACAGCAGTCCTCCTACCTCAGCCTCCCACATGCTGGGATTGCAGACATGCACCATCATGCCCACTTTATATGGTACTGGGCAGTCAGACTCAGGGCAATCAGACTCAAGTGCTCTAACCCCTTTGCTATTCTTCCAGCCCTTCCCCACTTTATATTTTTGATTTTGAGACAGGGTCTAAGTCAGTCACTAAATATAGCTTAGGCTGGGCTGGAACTTGACATGCGCCTGCCTCAGCCTCCAGGGTGATGAGATTACAGATCTGTCACCTGGACTGGGAAAGAATCTTTAAAGTATAATGGTAATTAAATACCTAAATGCTCCACGATCCATTACTAACATAGCATCTTATTAGTGTAGTAACGAGTAATATTGAAAATTAAGAGAACTGAGAATTCAGAGCTGGTGGTAGTTTTTTTTTTTTGCCAGCCAAGTTGAAAAAAGGAGTTATGTAAATTCTTAGTAATTTGTTTCTAATTAATACATGATAAATTGTTCTTCTGGAGAAAACAGTTTTTGTGAAAAAAGCACTCAGTAAATATTGGCGCATTGTTATTGAGAGCTGCTACTTGCCTTTGTTACATTTAAACATTCATTTTTATCATCTGCAGGAGAACGTCCCTATAAATGTGAGCTGTGTCCTTATTCAAGCTCTCAGAAGACTCATCTAACGAGACACATGCGGACTCATTCAGGTTGGTGAGAAATGAGAACTTGCTACCGTTTTTATTATGTAATGTAATTCCTTAAAATCCTTTGTTATAAAGTACTATTATATAGAAGTTCTTGTAGGTCTGGAATTGTGTCAAATCTAAAAGAACTTCTTTGTATATAGCTTAGAAATTAAGTGGAAAAAACAGTTTTCTATTAATGCGGAGCTGTGTTTTCATGGGGATTGTTAACGTAGATGCCAAAGGTTAGACTCCTTAAACGGAATAATGTGTTTGTGTAGTTTTTCTGTTAAGACGGTCTTGAGTTTTGTCAGATTTTCATAGAGTTCCGTGACGCCAATAAAAGTTGCCTCCAAAGGCTAGATCTACAGCTCTTCCTCCCTGTCACTAGGAATCTGACCCTGGAGTACTCTACCACTAAGCTCTGTCAGTAGCTCTTTCATTTGTTTCGAGGTAGGGTCTTGCTAGGTTGCCCAAGCAGCTCTTGAACTTGCTGTTCTTCTGCTTCACCCTTTGTTGCAGGGATTACAGGAATGTGCTGCCTGCTCACCTTCTTATTTTTATTACTGTTTCACTACAGATTCTTGCTATATATTAGCTCAGGTTGACGTTGAGTTTCTGACGTCTTGCCTCAGCCCTCAGGCACTGGGGTGACAGGCATGTGCCCAACTGTAGTTTCTTTTTTTTTCTTTTTTTGGTAAGCAATACTACAGATTGAACTAGGGCTCTCAATACCGAGTTAAGTTCCCAGCCCCTTCCCCTCCCCTGTTTCTTTGAGACAGGATTTCACTAAGTTGCTAGATTGCCCAGGTTGGATTCAAATTTCAGTCTTTTTTTTTTTTTTTTTTTGAAGATTAACTCCCACTCTAGTGCAGGCTGATTGTGAACTCTCACTGTAGGTAGCTGAGGCTGACCTCAGACATACAGCAGTCATCCTGTTTCAGCCTCTTAGTGCTGGGATTTACAGGCTTGTGCCACCACACTTAGCTTCTGTGGTGCTGGGGAAGAACCCAGGGCCTCGGTTGCTTGTTAAGCAGGTGCTTGAATCTGAGCTCCCTCCAGTCCCGCAGTCCTCATCCTCAGCCTCCCAGAGCGTTGGTATTCCAGACCAGCACCGCTGCTCCCTGTTCTGAACAGAGCTTCACCCTTTCACATTTTCCCTCATGTTTTAACCCTGTGTTTCAGAGTGTGAGCTTTCTAGGTTTCAGAAATTTTCGCTTAGCTTCTCAGTTTTTAAAATTTTGGTTCTGACTTAATGAGGGCTGATTTATAAAAGCTAAACATAAAATGATACATAGTTGAGGATATCAGCTTATTAACCTGTTATAGACAAGTATAAGATTGTAGCTAGTGGAAGAGTCTTCTGTTCGAGTAAATGAAGCAGTCGCAGTCACTGCTTGCTATTGGACTTCATTATCAAGATATGTGTTGTTACTGTTTGGAATGTTCAGTGGTGAAAACACTTGGAAAGTGCATATGAAATCTAGACTTGTTGCTACCCAGCACCACAGAAATATAAACTGGGCGTCAGTGATGCGAACTCATCAGACCCAGCACTCAGAAAGGGAGGCAGGCTGAGGCAGGAGGATTGCCAAATTTGAGCCCACCCTGGACACATTAGTGAGTTAGCAAGATCCTGTTTCAAATAAATAATAAAAATGGAGGGGTGTTTGGCTCTGAGCAAAGACACTGGATTCAAGTCCCCGTATAAAAAAATTGCATATGTATTTGCATTGAATAGGTATGAAAATAATAGTTTTGTGTTTTTTAAGGGGTACGTGACAATTGAGCCTAGGGCTTTGATGCATGCTAACCCAGGTCTACAGTTGAGCTATGCTGCCTGGCCCCATAGTAATTTTAGCATTTTTTTTCTTCGTTTTTTGAGATAAGAGTCTAGGCTGTCCCAGTCTGGCCTTGAACATAGGCATCCTACCTGTCTTGGCCTCTGGAGTGCTAGGATTATAGGTGTGTACCTGTATGTCACCATGCTCAGTTCAGTGTGGTGCTAGGCAAGCACTTCAACTGCTGAGCTCTTTCTATCACCCTATTTGCTTATGTTTCTTTCACTTACTTACTTTTCGAGACAATATCATTCTGAAACCAGGCTACTCCTGAACTCACTGTGTAGTCCAGGGTGGCATTGGACTCAGGGTTATCCTACTTCAGCCTCCTGAGTTCTGGGATTACAGGCATGTGCCACCATGCCCAGCTTTGTGTGGTACTGGGGAATCCACCCAGGGCCTTGTGCTAATTGCTGTGCCATTCCTCCAACCCGTTTGTTTTAAGACAAGGTCTCACTCTGTAGTCCAAGCTGGTCCTGAACTCACTGTGGAGCTCAGGATGGCCTCGCAGCAATCCTATTGCTGCCTTAGTCTTCAAGTGTTGGGATTACAGGTGTGTGTCACCACACCCTGCTAATCCATATGTAGTGCTAGGGAACGCAGGGCCTTGAGGATGCTAGGTAGTCAATTCAATCCCTGAGCTATGCCCTCAGCCCAAGATTTTGTTTGTTTTTATTTTGAGACAGGTCTTTTGTCACTATGTAGTCCAGGCTGGATTCAACTCCCAGCCAGTTTATATCACTGCAGCTAAACACCGAGCTAATTCTTATGTGGTGCTGGGGAATCAACTCAGGGCCTTAACATATTTTAGGCAAGCTTCTAATGACAGCTATGCCCCAAGTCCTCTTACTGGCCTTTTTTGACCCTGTGCTTATGCTAATATAGTTTGATTGGTCCTTCTAAATAACCTGAACTATTTAGTTGTACTACTTTGTTGATTTTATTTTTCAAGGATAAAGTGTATGTGATCTCAGACGTTTTTGCATGATGCTGGATGTTGCACCCCAAGGTCACTGCACTGAGCTATATCCCCAGCTTTTTTTGATTTAAAAAAAACCAACAATGCTACCTTTTTTCCCCCTCTCGTAGCAGGGCAAGTGGGATGGGGATTTTTGTACTGAGGATCAAGCCCAGGGCCTTTACATTGAACTACATCCTCAACCTGTTTTTAGTTTAGTTTTTTTTTTTTTTTCTTTTTTCTTTTGAGATAGAGTCTTGCTTTGTGTAGTGCAGGTTGGTCCCGGACTCAGGCTGTTCTTCAGCTCATGGCAGTACTCTTGCTTTTGCATCCCCAGGGCTGGAATTACAGATGTCTACCACCATGACTGGCTGATTGTTAATGTAGTGCTGGGGCTCAAAGTCAGGGCATTACAAATGCCAGGCAAGCACCGTAACCACTGAGCTATATCCCCAGCCCCATTTTTATTTTTAATTTTTTTCCTCCCCCCACCATTTTTATTAATGAATATATGTGATACATAATGTCTGCAATGAACGAGTATTTTGTGCACATATATATCTCATCAGTTTTACAGTTCCCTTCCCGTTTTTGGCTGTCCCACACCCTATTTTTGATTTCGAGATTGGTTCTTGGTCAGGCTGGGCTCAAACTCTTGATCCTCTTACCTCGGCCTGAGTTCTGGTATGATAGGCCTGTGCCACCAGCCTGACCCATTTTTTATTTTTTGGAATGGGAGTCTCATTAAGTTGTACAGTCTGGGCATGAATTTGTGATTCTCCTGCCTCAGCCACACAGAGCACTGGGATCACAGGCATGTGCTACCTGTCTAGCTAGGCTTTGTTAATGGCAAGCATTATGTTCTGTTGATAGCAGTATTGTAGCCCTTTAATAAAATGTTTAAGAACTTTATTTTTTATATATATATTTTTGAGACAGGGTCTTGCTCTATAGGCTGGTCCTGAACTCACTGTGCAGCCCAGGCTGGCCTTGGACTCATGACAATCCTGCCTCAGCCTTTTGAGTGCTAGGATGACAGGTGTTGGGATTACAGGTGTGAGCCACCACACCTTGGTTATATGTGTGTGCTGGGGGATCAACTTGGTACTTACTGCTTGACTTAGCACTTGATAGGCAAGTACTTTAACCGCTGTGCCATTCCTTCATCCCTACTTGCTGTATTTTAAAGAGTTTTTTTAGTGGTTGCTATTAACATTATAGTTTTTTTTTTAAAAAGAACTCTTAGTTAGCTGTGCCTGTTCATTGTATATATCCTGTGTATCTACAGATTGAAGTGTATTATTTCTAATCCTGTTAATGTAAAGATACAAATTTTTTTTTTTTTTTGAGACAGGGTCTCACTCTGTAGCCCAGGTTGGTCTTGGACTCACCACAACCCTCCTGCCTCAGCCTCCTGAGTGCTGGGATTACATGCGTGCGCCACCACACCCGACTTAATGTGGTGCTGGGAATCGAACTCCAGTACTTAGCGCTTGACTTGGTGCTTGCTAGGCAAGCTTTTTAACCACTGAGCCATTCCTCCAGCCCCAAGATACAAATCTTAATTTACAGATGAGGACACATGCTAAGAGCTAACATCTAAATGGAGACTTCCCCATTCCAACTCTTTGTCAAGTCTGTCCCATGTCTTGTTTTCATGCCTTCCCCCGTACTAGGGATTGAACCTAAAGCCTTTACACTAAGCTATAGGTCTAACTACTTTTTATTTTTTTTAAATTATTTTGTAACTGCTATGCTATTCTTATTTTTTCCCCACTGTTTTAATTAATATACAAATATAATACATAGTATTTACAATGAATTTGGGTGTTTCGTACACCTGTGTATCATATCGACTTTACAATCCCTTCCCATTTTCTACCCTCCCTGTCCCTTGCCCCGACTCTGGCTATCACTTCATATGGTTCCAAAGAATGTCTGTGTTCTGGGTTTTCCAAGTCAGAGAAACCATACAGTGTTTAACATTAATCTTTCACACCTAAGTCATTTTACTTAAGTCACCACTGTAACTCAGCTTCCTATTCCTCTAATGGGTTCGCAGTAGTTAAATCTTGATGCCTCTTCTCTGAATCCAACCAATCCCTTTATTGGGATATTTACCGAAAGTTTTTTTTTTTCTATATTTTGCTATATCTTTGTTGTTACTGTTAAACCTGGCCTTACCCACCAGTTCACATTAGAAAATAACTACAGGCATGTAGTTCAAAAGATTAGTAAATTTGGGAAAGAAGGAAAAAAATTTAAATTTCATTTGCCTTAGCTCAATATTGGAAGGTGCATAATTGTACATTCACAGGGTTATCTTTACATCGATCAGTTTCCTTAGGATAAATTTTCATTAGTGACCTAATAAATGAATTGCTATACTAAAACAAAGTTAAAACTATATTACATTGCTACATTAAATGAACTTAAATCTATACCACATAAATATACTTAAAAGTGACAGATATGAAGGCAAATTTACTTCAGATTTTTTTAACTTTCATAATTTATTTACTCATTTCACTGATTACTAACATAATTTTTTCTCAGCTCATTCTCCTCTAGCTGTTGTCACTTTTCCTCTGGGGTCATTGCTGTCATTGGCCTCCCTTTCACTTTCTAAGATTCCTTTAAGTATTCTCTGCAATGCTGGCTCAGTGGCTCCAAATTCCTTTAAGCTTTCTCTGTCATGGAAGGTTTTTAAGTTCTCCCTTTAAAAGATAATTTTGCTGGATATAGCAGTCTCGGTTGGCATTTATGTTCTTTTAGTGCTTGGATAACATTGCTGCATGATCTCCTTGCTTTTAGAGTTTGGATTGAGAAGTCTGCAGTTATCCTGATGGGCTTATCTTTGTAGGTCACCTTCTGTTTTTCTCTTACCACTTTTAGTATTTTCTCTTCGTGTTGGGTTTCTAGAATTTTAATTACAATGTGTTGTGATGAGGATCTCTTCTGATCAAAGTTGTTTGGTGTTCTGTATGCCTGCAATAGTTCCATATTCATTTCTTTTGTTAGATTTGGGAAACTTTCTTCCATTATTTCATTAAACATGTCCTTTAAGCCTGTTGTTTTGTCCTCAGTCTTCTGGACTCCCATAAGTCTGAGGTTGTTTCTTCTTGAATCATCTATCAGCCGTTGTAATGATTAGCTTTCTTTCTTATTTACTTTCTGTTCTTCATTGCCTGTATGTTGCAGCTCAGTCACTTTATTTTCTAGGTTTGACTTTCTATTCTGAAGTTGCTTAAAGTGGTTGCTTATTATTTCATGCATGTTTCTCATTTCCTGAATATCTGCATTCAATTTTCTATGTCTCTGTTGTGTTCTTTAATTTCTTCTTTTGCCTTCATTATCTTCTGGTATATTTCTTCTCTGGTCTCCTCTAGTTGCTTTTTAAGGCTTGCTTTTTGCTTAGCTATGTGTTGGTGTAGCTCTTCTGCTGTTTTATTTCCTGCTTTAATTCACTGAGTATCTGGTCCCAGAAGTTACCATCATTTTTGCCCTTTTCTTCTTTGGATTCTGCACTTTCAGTATCTCTGGTATCATCTTCTGGGGTGTCAGGTCTTTTTGTATGAGATTGTTACCACGCTTGCCCATGGTTCTGCTACCTCTGGCTGTTTGTAGTGCACAGGAAAGAAATTGGCTCCTGCTGATGTCACTGCCTGAGACGGCTGCTGAGCCCTGTTTCTGGTCTGGGATCCCGGGGCCTTTTCTAGGGGGAGCACACGCTGCGTTTGTAGTACACACACCTGCGGGTTGGTGTTTCTGAGGCTGGAACCGCCTGCTGCTGACAATTCCAACTTCTCCGGAACTGCGCTTACCTCGGGCTGAGGTTCTGTCTCCGGACCTTCCTCCTTCTGGTCTGTGGGTGCTGGCAGCCCAGGGCTGCGCTGAGTCGGCTGCTGCTTTCATCCTCTTCCATTGTGACTTCAGGATTTCTGACCCACCCACAGCCTCCTCTCCGTTGTTGTGTGCTCTGTCCTCTCCCAGCTCCGTCAGATGTTCAGGTCCCCGCGAGCTTTCCTCTGTCCACAGCTGCCTGCGGCTCCAGCCATTTGCAGCTGGCTGCCAGTTAACTGGGCTGTGGGAATACCCCCCCCTCCCCCGTTTCGACGATCCTTTGGAACTTCTGGCTTCCCACTTTCAATTTTTGGGGATGGTCCTCTTTCCTAGCTACACCAAACACACTTTTTCTAACTAAGTGAGCCCATGAATAAACATTGTGCAGCACTGTTACTCAGCTGCCATCTTGACCAGAAGTGTCTCTGTTATGCTATTCTTTAAGCCCTTAACTTAGAAAATCCTGATGGGGGCTAGAGGAATGGCATAGTGGTTAAAGTGCTTGCCTAGCAAACAGAACCCTCTGAGTTCGATGCTTCAGAACCACATAAAGCTGGGCATGGTGGCACACGCCTGTAATCCCAGCCCTCAGAGGCTGAAGCAGAAGGAATCTCATGAGTTTATGGTTAGCCTGGGCTACACAGTGAGTTCAGGATCAACCTGTGCTACAGAGCAAAGACTAGTCTCAGAAGAAAATTCTGATGACTACACTTTATATTACAAGCAAGGTTTACTGACAACAAAGGGAGAATTAAGGTATGGAGGAATAGCACAGCAGTTAAAGCACTTGATTGACTAGTAAGCATAAGGCCCTGGGTTCAATTCCCCAGCACCAGATAAGCTGTGCAGGAGGACTGCCATGAGTTTACGGCCAGCTTGGACTACATTGTGAGTTCAGGACCAGCCTGCATCAAAAAACAGTGAAAATTAAGCAAAACTCCTTATTGTGTTCTTCAACCATTTCTTAGGTGTAGAGGTTTGTACCTTGAGTGGTGCTTGCTGTAGAGGTTCCCTGTATTCATTAGGGTTAATTAATTGTGGCATTTCATTGTTACTTACAGTTTTGCAGCACTGAGGATCAAACCCAGAGGCAATCTACCATTTAACTACAGCTGTAGCCCTTTATTTTTTGAAACAGTGTTTTGTAGTAAGTTGCTCAAACTGGCATTGAGCTGGAGATTCTCCCTTCTCAACTACCTAAGTGGTGATAATTATAGGTGTGGTCCACCAGGTACAGTTTATGATTTCTTTAATCAGTACACATTTTCGTAAAGAAACAAGTTGTATCAGAACTAAAGAAAATGTATAGTTACTCACTCAGAAGTATGTTGTTTTGTTTTGTTTTCTGTTAGTTTCCCCATAACTTCTTATATTTTATTTTGAGGCAGGGTCTCACTAATTCACCAAAGTGCTTATTAGTGCCTAGGGCTTCAACTTGAGATTCTTTGCCTTACCTCCCAGAGTGCTGTGATTACAGTCCTGCACCACCAGGCCTGGCTCAGAGGTAGGGTTTTTATAGGAAAGACAATAAACACTGGAATCTTATTTCTCAATTCGTCTGTTCATGATACCAGGGAGTCGAATTCCAGGCTTTTTACATACGTATGCTAGTGGTCCACCACTGAGCTACACTCACAGCCCTTGATTTTTTTTTTTTTTTTTTTTTTGAGTTAGTGTTCCACTGAGGTTTCAGATAGGCTTCAAGCTTGCTGTTTATAGTTTAGGCTGGCCTCTTAATTCAAAAGCCTCCTGTCTCAGCTTATTGGGTAGCTAAGATTATAGGCACGCAGTGCTGTGCCCTTCTATTCCCATTTTATTTACTCATGATCATAAAAGTAGTCACTTGGTTCCAAAAGTGAGCTGTGTAGTCATGCGTTATGTTAGCCACCTAACAGGTTATTTGTGGCTCACAGAAGTTAGTAATTTGTAGATGAAAACACTGATCCCTAGAGAGATTTCATTGCCTTGCTCACAGCCTCACTGTAAGTACATTGCAGAGTCTGTGTTTCATCTTTCAGGACTCCTCACTCTGGAACGTGTTTGCAGCCCCCATGTCACCTATCTTTCTCCATCCTGTGTCTGTTATTTAGATACTTGTCTCCATTTAGATCTTTCATTAGAAAGCACCTTGGGGCCAAGTGTAGAGTAAGAGAATGTTACAGAAGGTATCCGTGTCTTAACACTCCAGAGTTGTTTCATTTAGCTCTTCCATACCTGATCTGACATATCTACAGAAGATTTTGGTGTTGTGACTTTTGTATTTTATATTAGACCTTTGGTAATCACATAAAAATTAACATATGTATGGTTTTGTTTGTTTGGTATCTGAAATTTGCTTTATGAAGAACCGTAATAAGATTTTATATTAACTTGAGAATTTGTGAGATGAATTTTCATAAATGTCAATTTCCATTTCTCTACTATGCATTCCGTTGGACCAGTGGGGTATGGATACCATTTGGTAATATGTACTAGAGTATGATCTAGCTGGGTATGTATTCAGGTAGAATGTGTCATTCTTAACGTTTTTATTTAAGTTACGGGCTGGGTGGTTCTGGTTCTGTATGGATCTGTGATGATGGCTGTTTGCTTATGTTTCACACCGTATCTATTTGTATGCTACTTGTTTCTTAGTTTCTCTGCCCATCTGAGAGAGCTGAGGGGGGGGGGGAACAGGTTTTCTGGATACTTTGGCTACATTTTTGCTTTAAAATAGCAGCTCTGGAATTTGAAGAGTTTGCTGAGTACTGCTTTACCCAGCCTTTGCTCTGATGGCCTAAAGGCCTAAATCAGTTCTTTAAAAAATGGTTTTATTCCCCCTCCTCCCTTAGGCTAAAGCAGAGTTTTAAATCTTTTGTACCTTGGGCCTGGGAGTATAGTCCAGAGGGAACGATACTTCTCCCAAGATATATCTTGAAAATGCTTGAGACTTTTTTCCAAAACCTAAACAAAAAACTTCTGTTTTTGGAATAATTTCCTCAAATTAAAGAGTCTAGCTGAATTTTGCCAATAATTTTATATTTCTTGATTAACCTGTGTTCAGAGTCTACCTTGAAGTCTTAATGAAGTTTTTTGTTTGTTTAGAGACAGGGTCTCACTCTGTAGCCCAGGCCAGTTCTGAATTCACTATGGAGGCCAGACTGGCCTTGGACTCACCACAGTCTGTCTCAGCCTCCCAGGTGCTGGGATAACAGGCCTGCACCACCACACCCAGCTTATGTGATGCTGGGGTGTGGAACTTGGGTACTTACGGCTTGCTAGGCAGAGCACGTTAGCCGCTGAGCCATTCCTCCAGACCCTTGATGAAGTTTTTTGAAGATAATGGTTGGTTAAAATGACCATTCTTGGCTGGGTTTGAGAATCATGGTCAAGGGATAGAGAAAAGTTATACAAATAAATACGGTGAATGCAAGGTGCATGATACCATGTTCTCAGTTTTAGTGGTTATTTTGTATATGCACATCCTTGTAAATACATTTTAACTTTGAATTTATGTCTTACTCTGTTCTCCTTCAGGTGAGAAGCCATTTAAATGTGATCAGTGCAGTTATGTGGCCTCCAATCAGCATGAAGTAACTCGCCACGCAAGACAGGTTCACAATGGGCCTAAACCTCTTAATTGCCCTCACTGTGACTATAAAACAGCAGATAGAAGCAACTTCAAAAAACATGTAGAGCTACATGTTAACCCACGGCAGTTCAATTGCCCTGTATGCGACTACGCGGCTTCCAAGAAGTGTAATCTCCAGTACCATTTCAAGTCTAAGCATCCTACTTGTCTTAATAAAACAATGGACGTATCAAAAGTGAAACTAAAGAAAACTAAAAAACGAGAGGTTGAATTGCCCAGTAACAATAGCACCAATGACAAAACAGAAACTGAGCAGACAAAAACAAAGGGGGATGTGGCTGGGAAGAAGAATGAGAAGTCTGTAAAAGTGGAGAAAAAAGATAATGTTTCAAAAGAGAAAAGGCCTGGTAGCAATGTTTCTGTGACCCAGGTGACTACCAGGAACCGCAGATCAGCAGTGGAGACTAAAGAGGTGGACGTGCATAAAGGAAGTAGTTCAGAAAAATCGTGTAAAACCAAGAAAAGCAAAAGGAGGATGGAAACTGAAGCCCGTGCCTTGAATGGTCCTGTGAATGAGGAGACGCCTGTGACGAAGAGGAGGAAGGCAGAAAGCAAACCGCAGGATCGTCAGGAAGTGCCAAAAGGGGACAGCAAAGTGGAGGAGAATAAAAAGCAAAGTGTTTCCATGAAGAAGGGTGCAAAGAAGAAGACAGTGAAAAATAAATCAAGTAAAAAAGTCAGCAGGCCTACTCATAAGGAGGTACCTTCAAAGGAACCTGCTCCTGTGCGGAAAGGGCCCGCTGCCCAGGTGGGGCCTTCTGAGGTAGAGCCTGCCACTACGAAGGCTTTGCAGGAGGAGCCTGCTCCCATGGAGCTCCAGGAGCTGCCCGCCCAGGCGGAGCTGCCTCTGCCTGTGGAGGCTGCTCCCGTGGAGCCCGCTCAGGAGCCGCCCCCCCAGGAGGAGCTGCCTCTACCTATGGAGGTTGCTCGGGAGCTGCCCCCCCAGGAGGAGCTGCCTGTATCTATGGAGGTTGCTCCGGAGCTGCCCGCCCAGGCGGAGCTACCTGTGCCTGTGGAGACTGCTCCCGTGGAGCCCGCTCAGGAGCCATCTATCCAGGTGGAACTGCGCCCGCCTGTCGAGCCTGCCATCGTAGAGAAGGGCCCTGCTGATGTGGAGCTGCCTCTTCCTGTGGAGGTTGTTCAGGAGCCCTCCCAGATGGAGCCCCTGCCTGCTATAAAACCTCTTTTTCACGTGGAGCCAGTTCTCAGAAAGTCTCCCAGAAAAGATAATAAAAAGGGAAAGTCAGCCATGCAGAGTGAAATGGCACGCAAGGAGCAGGTCCTTATTGAGGTTGGCTTAGTGCCTGTTAAGGGCCGTGGGCTTCTGAAGAAAAGTCCCAGCACACAGGATCTCCTGTCGCCATCCCCACCACTGCCAGCGGATACGGAAGACCAGAAAGTGCCCCTGGGAGGTGAGCAAAGTGAAGAAGGCTTGCTTCAGAAAGCTGGAGCAGAAGAGGCAGACGGGAGCCTGGATGGTCCTGCTACTGTCCAGGAGCCCAGCGGGTCGGAGGGCGTGGCAGCAGGCGATGCAGGTGCGCTCCCCGAGGTGGAAACAGTCACTGATCAGAGCGCAGCAGAGACTGTCCCAGGCGAAGACTCTGCAGTTGAAGAACCAGTTTCACAGTTGCTGTCCGCACCCCCAGTAGAGGAACATGCAGAGGTGTCCAGAACTGCCCTGGCTTCGCCTCCAGGTACTGTGGCAGTGAGTGAGTCTCAGGAAATTGACGAAGACGAAGGAATCCATAGTCACGATGGAAGCGACCTGAGTGACAACATGTCGGAGGGGAGTGATGATTCCGGCTTGCACGGGGCTCGTCCGGCTCCCCCGGAAACGGTTGCAAAGAATACCAAGGAAGCATCGGCAGTCAGAGTGGCGGAGGGAGAGTTTGTTTGTATCTTCTGTGATCGTTCTTTCAGAAAGGAAAAGGATTACAGCAAACACCTCAATCGCCATTTAGTTAATGTGTACTTCCTTGAAAAAGCAGCCAAAGGGCAGGAGTAACCTTTGGACAAAGTTACAGTTTTTAGTTTGTAAGAGTTTTTGTGTTCTGTAATGGTTTAGAGTAGTAGAAAACCTTTTAAAATTGCTTTCTAAGTAGTGCCCAATGTTTTGGTTTGGTATGGTGTGGTACTGGGGATTGAGCCCAGGGCCCTCACACTGAGCTACATCCCGAGCCCAATTTTTTATGTTCAGACTGGTCTCAGTAAGTTGCCCAGGCTGGGCCCAAACTTGGAATCCTCCTGCCTGACCCTCCCGCTCCACTGGGCCTGCTTTGATTTTTTTTTTTGTTTTGTTTTGTTTTTAAAAGTGTGGCATTCTTTTCCTTAGGACTTTATGTGTGCTCATTTATGTATAAATTTTAGGAAGTCTAAAATCCAAGGGAGTTTAGTGTACTAAATTCAGTAGGTACCTAAATCTGCTAGTCTGTGCTCAACTGAAAGGAGAAGGCCATGGTGGTGTAGGAGCATATTCTTTTTCTTTGTCCAGCTACAAATTGTCAGTTTGCTCTCCACGTCAGTTGTATATTTTACTGTAGTTTATTATTAGTTTCTTGCATAGCTCTTTAAAAATTGGCTTAATAGCAAATTACTTGAATTTGTCTGCTTTATATAAAGTTAGCACTTTAAGAATTTCTTTAGAGATAAGACATTGAACTGAAGATAAACTCTCCCAACAATGGACATTGTATCAGTCCAGGTATATTTACATACTGATTTCTGATCAATATTTTGTGTTGGTGTGTTAATCATAAAACAGTGATTTTTGGTGTGTTTTTAAAATTTTTTTATTTTGGTGCTTTAATGGCTTAAAATATTGCACATTTTTTTTGTTTTTCTTTAACCTATGCAGTTAAATTTTTTCTAGAAGTAGCATTTGTGTTGACCAATAACACTTTATACATATATGCATGTTTATTTTGGCCTCTTTGGAGGGATGCTTGTAGGCTTGTTTGCGAAGGGGCAGTTTTCTTTGCTGCATTTGTCTTTTCTGCAAAATAATAGTGTGTGCAAGTTTGTGAGCAAATGAAACATGCAGATTCAGTGTTTTGTCTTTGATTCTCACATCTATGCCAGGATCTGTATTTCATATAAATTATTTTGAACAGATAAACTTCCATCTGTTTTGATTTTTGCTAACAAACCACGTCAAATTTTTGTCTAAATCAGTTTTTTCTTTTTGCCTGTTCTCGTAAGCTACTTCTTAACTATAGAGTGTTAAATCATCTTTGAGAGATCCTTTTCTCATGGATAGTTGATGTCCATGTAGCTATTCAACTGAATGATATCTGGGGACTACAGACCTGGAATTAATTAGGAGATACAACTACTTAGCTTGTACAGTGCCTCTTGAGACTCCAAAGCCATAGCTGTTAACCATACATCTAGAACAAGAGGTGGCATGACGTTGGCAAACAAGCAGCATCTTCTGAATACAGTGAACGCTGGTGAATTCAAGTATAATTCAGATATTAAAAGTTATACTTGCTCAGGGATCTCCACACACTAGTGGTTGTCCTGACTGTCCCTGTGACAGCCTGTTTGTATAGGTGAGGCCTCAAGTGAACTGCAGCTATCCTGGTGTTCCTAAGGGATACTGTCTGAAAAAGGCATCCAAAATCTTGTTGGCTTGCTGGCCAGTTGCCAGGGTATATAAAGAATCCAACGTAGGGTTTTTCTTACTGTTAGGAGCTCCCTTGCAGTAAAGTATGATCCAGTGGGGAATCTTCAATTCTGACCTCCTGGGTTTTATTTTGAAATAAGCCCTTTACATTTCATTTTCTTTTACCTGGAGATATCCTTGAGGCAGGTTTAAGATTTTATCAGAACATGAAAGATTAGGACAAGCATTATGTATGGGCAGAAAACATGTGAAAAATCTGAGAGTGGAGTTTCGCTTCAAAAGTGTTTGAACATGGTTTTGACTGGGAGGCCAAAGACTTAAAAAAAGGAGAATTTACTGTTCAAGACATGACTAGGTTGTGTGATGGTGTGTGTTTTGTGTGCATGAATGAGAATTTGTAAATGTTGATTTCTAGGCTCCGACAATCATTGTCAGCAGGAGATCAAGCTGCAGATATTTATGTTTTAAAATTTAAATTATAAAGCTAGTTAAGTCTCTTAACAACTAGGTTCGATGTTCATGAGCACATTTTACCTGACTTTTATGTTTTATGTTGAAAAAGATTCATTTTAAGCACAGATTGGACACTGTTTAGGGAAGAGGTCTTTGTGGATTCTTTCATAGTGCAAAAGCAATTTGCTTTCTGAGGAATTGAACTAAATTTCTTAACTAGTCTTAAAGACTAGAATGTGGAACACAGAAGGAAATCTTTATCCCTTACTAAATTGATCTGCATAAACACTGTTACTGGAAATTGGGAGTTGAGGCCTTTCTTCCAGAAAACAAGGACTTGATTGTCAGGCCTATATTAGGTCCTGAACCTTAATGCCATGTATTTGTACTTAATAAAAATGGTTTCAATGAAAAGTATATTAGTAATCAGAGCTTCTGGTCCTTTGGAAGTTTGCATGCAGTGTTTGAATCTCTGTATTTTCTAGACCCTCCTCCCACAGTAGAATTGAATAAAGCTAGAGTTTCCCCTTTTGATAAAAAGAACAAAAAATGAACATGTTATTTGTAAATTGTTTAGTAACTAGTGAAAAACTTGAACTACTAGAATATATATATATGTCTAATCTTAAGTAGTCTTCAGAAAATGTATCTTATATTTTGAACCTGTATTCACATTGTTTTTCAAGATACCTTAAGTTATATTTTTTCTTTTTTTCAGAGCTGCTTCTTACTTGGGGCTACTTTTTTATTGAGGCATAAGTCATAATGGGCTGCATTATTTTGATAATGTTTCTTATCTGTGGCTGGATGTTCTAGTCTTCCAAGATGGGCCATTTATTTTTTAGTCATTTCTGAAGTCATGTGATCATCGGCTCTCGGGATTTTTTGCATATAAAAGCTGATAAAAATGGAAAGCCAGGTTGACTTCATTGGATGTCACCCCATGAATGTTGACAGTGGAAGGATTACTTTGTAGCATATTGGCAGTTTGGACTGAAGAGCTGGGGAATAAACTGTTCTCTTTGCATAGGTGAGAAAAACTTAAAAGCTAAGTACTCAGTTTTCTTACAGACCTCAGCAGATGAAGTGAGTCGATAGTGTTAATTCAGATCTTGGTTTGTGTAGATTCACAGTCTACACGCAATATTAACAGAATCACCTTTCATAGTTTTACAAGTATACAAAGGCCCTCCCCACTCCCACATCCGGTAGTTACTGAACTGGCATTGTAACAGTACAACAATGTTTTGTTGCACCAATTTTATAAACTTTACAGTGCAATACTTACTATTTTTCTGAGACAAACCAAAGGTATATTTCTCAAGGTTCTTGCTGCTTTCTTTAGCAGCATTTAATGGAGGATCTTTTATACATTTGTAATAGATAAAAATAAGTCAGATTGCAAATCCTTTTTTAAAAAAATCTTAAACCTCGTTCTGAGTTTTTCGTTGAAATTGTGTAGAAGTCAAACTTAAATTGCATTCTATTAACCAATATGAGTGTATTTCTGTAAGCATAGTTAACGTTGAAATAAAGTTTTAAAAAGCATGTCTTTGTTTATTGGTGTAAATATGAAGGAAGCCAGACTTCTGTAACTGCAAGTGTGGAAGACTATTTCCCGTGCTAGAGTTGTAGCTCTGTGGTGAGAGCACTTGCCTAGTATGCTCAGGCCCCTGGGTTCCCCAGTACCATATAAAGATTAGCTGGGTGTGGTGGAGGCTGAGGCACTTTTGATTCATAAATGGGAAAGTTGTATTGAAGGGAAGACAGGTTCAGCATGTTCACTATACAAGGTACTATTTAATATTTTAAGGGCCTGGGGATTGGATCCATGGCCTTTGCACTAAACAGTTTCTCCACCCTTTGACAGTCTTGCAGTTATCCAGGCTGGGCTGGAACTTGGCAGTCTAACCTCCTAGAGTGCTGAGATTGTAAACCTGCGGGATACATCTGCTGATTTTTTTTTTTTTTTTTGAGACAGGGTCTCGTCCTGTAGCCCACACTGGTCTTGAACTCACTATGGAGCCCAGGCTGGCCTTGGACTCACGGCAATCCTCCTGTCCCAGCCTCCCAAGTGCTGATATTACAGGTGTGTGCCACCATGCCCGGCTTATGTGGTGCTGAGGAATCGAACTCGGGTACTTAGTACTTGGTAGGCAAGTGCTTTAATCCCTGAGCCATTTCTCCAGCTCGATTTTTTTTTTTTTAATTGAAGCTCTGAGAAGAAAATGAAACTCAAGGGATAGTGTGGCACACCGTATTTTTAGGCTCTACTTCCCCTTAAAGGAAGACAGTTGAACTGTATGTTGAAGTTTTTGTATGTTTGTGCATGAGTAGTGTTTCGCAATGACCATATCAAAGCAATGTGGCAGACTTTTGGTCAGTGTGGGGGAGTGATTCAGAGGACCCAGAGTATGTATGAGAAAAGGTGTGTGTGAAGCTGGGCCTTTGATGTAAACCTGTGATTCAGCACTAGAAAGCTTAGGTCGGAGGGTTGAAAGTTTGAGCCCATCCTGGGAAATTTAGCGACTTAGGCCCTGTTTTTAAATACTAGTTAGGGATATGTAGCTCAATGTGAAGACTCTGGGCTTGATCCCAATCTCAGGTAACCTCCCCTTGCAATAAAGGGGGACACTTGCCATTTGACGGTTTATTCATCTTAACTACATTTTAGCCAAGCACATGTTGTGTGGCTCTTCCCCACCCCCAACACATTTGCCATTGAAGCTAGGGCTTGTACTCTAAGCTACATCCCTAACCCCCTTTTATTTTTGTTTTTATTGAGACAGGCTGGCTCTAGTCCATGCTGGTCTTTAACTCACTATGGAGCCCGGGCTACCTTTGAATTCAGCAATCCTGACTCAGCCTACCAACTTCTGGGATCACAGACATGACCCTCCACACCCAGCTTTATGTGATGGGGGAATTGAGCCCAGGGCCTTGCCCTTGCAAGGCAAATAAATGCTTACCATTTCTCCAGGCCACCTCCCGTCTCCCGCCCCCATATTTCTTGAGAGAGGGTCCTGCTAAATTGTCCATCCTGGGCTTGAACTTGCAGCCCTCCTGCTGGAAGGACAGATTTTAACCCTTGATGGCTTTGCTTTTGTTTTTTCCTCTGAGTTAACCAGTATTAACTGCTGATAGCTAAATCTTCCACTTACGTGCGTACTGGAATACTTAAAATTTTGGGCTGGAAGAAAAAAAATGTCTGCCTACCATATGCAAGGTCCTGAGTTCCATACCCTAGATCCACATAATGGCATGATGGCACCTGCCTGTAATCCTAGCATAGGGGGCTGAGGTAGGAGGACTGCAGTGAGTTAAAGGCCTGCCTCAGCCACATAGTTTAGGACCAGCCTGGACTGCAGAATGAAACTGCCTGAAAAAAAAGCATGATTTGTACACTTTTTAGATATATGGGATTGATACTTTATGTAAGATGCAGAACTCCAAGAGGCCTTTCCCACCCTTAAATTTCTGTACAATGTGTAGCATAAAACAGGGCTTAGCCACCTTAATGTCAGAATTGGCAACCTGAAATAATTTTGGATTGGGACAGTCTGTGTAGTGGTCACAAGTATCCATAATTCCTTTTTTCTCCTAGTAGCACTGGAGATGGGCCCAGGAACATCACACTGAGCTATATCCTCAGACAGCAATCTTCTGGTTTATTTTGGAGGGTGATGGGGGTGGGCAGTAGCATTTTGTGGTCTGGCTGGATCCTTCTAGCTAGGTGACTAGGCCAGCCTTGGATTTGTAATCTTCCTGACTTACTCTTCTGAATACTGAAATTACATATGTGTACAACCTTGCCTGGCTAAACTGGCATTTTTACTTAGTGTATTTTTTGGTTATTACAGATGGGTAATATCTTGCCTGGCTACACTGGCATTTTTACTTAACACTTTTTTTGGTTGGGCTGGAGAAATGGCTTAGCAATTAAAACACTTAAGTCAAGCACTAAGTGGCTGGCTAAGTACCCGAGTTCGATTCCCCAGCACCATGTAAGCCAGCTGTGGTGGCACATGGGAGGTTGAGACCGGAGGATTACCACGAGTCCAAGGCCAGCCTGGGCTGACAGCCTAAAAAAAAGTTTTTGGTTGGCTTCCCATCTTCAGGATGGCCTTGAACTCTGTGGCCCACACCCACCCTCTGGATCCTGCCTCAGGCTCTCTCAAGTGCTAGAATTACAGGTGTTGGCCAGTATGCCTGCCATGATGTTTTTAGATAAGCCATTATGTGACCAGCTCTCGTGTGTTTTGGTACTGGGATTGAACCAGGAGCCCACTTATTTATTAATGAGGCAGGCTTACTAAATTGCCCAGGCTAGCTCCAAACATGCCAGAGTTCTAGGCCTCGGCTTCCCAGGGGCCTAGGTCTACAGGTGTGAGTCACCATGCCCAACCTGGCTGGTTGCTTGCTTTACTTTCCTTTTCTCTTTACTCTGGCACTGGGAATTGAGCCAAGGAACTTTACACTGAGCTACGTCCAGAACCATCTTTATTCTAATTTTGAGCAAAGATCTTACTACGTCATAAAGTCACAATCCTTTCTTACGAGATTACAGGTTTCTGCTGCTGGGGCTGACATTAAGGATGTATTCAATGTTAAAGTTTGGGTTTGTTTTAAGATCTCGTTGGAGCAGGGCGGTAGGTACGTACACAAGCCTGTAATCCTAGCTCCGTGGGAGGCAGAGAGGCAGGATTGCAAGTTCAAGTCAGGCCTGGGCAATTTAGCAATTTAGTGAGACTCAGTCTCAAGATTTAAAAAAAAGGGTGGGGTGGGGCTGGGATGTAGCTCAGTGTAAAGGTGCTTTCAATCCCCAGTACCCAAAATAATTAAGCACAGATGGCAGTCTCCCTAGAAGCCCTGCTCAGCTGGTTCCGGGATCCCCCTTTGATTTTGTGCCTGCAGTCCCACGTCCCAGGTGCTCTGTGTTTCTGTGGCCTGTGGTGGCTGGGTATGAACAGCATCTCAGATGTTGGCTGGGTCTTGAGGGGCTTACCTTCCTCAGAAGCTTGGTCGACTTCAGCCTGAGATGGGCTGGTGGCCTTACGGGGATTTCCTGGAGACTGTCTTGGGGGTGAGAGGCAGGAAGCTATGGCCTGTTTCTGTGTTACCGTCCCCACCGAAGCGGCTTCCAAGGTTGCTGGCTTCCTGTTGGCTATCAGGCGCTGTACACGCGAGTGAGGATGGAGAAAGTCTAGAATCGAATTTGAAAACCCTTCAAAAAAGCTGAGGGGCTAGAGAAATGGAGCAATGGTTGGAGTGTGTGCCTAGCACGGTCCTCAGTTCAGTTCACCAGCACCGCATAGGCCGGGCATGGTGAATGCCTGGAATCTCAGCACTCAGGATGCTGAGGCAGGGGGATTTGAGGCCAGCCTTGGCTACCTAGTGAGTTCAGGATCAGCCTGGGCTACAGAGAGAGATCTTGTCTCAAAAAAAAAAAAAAAAAATAGTAGTTAGGCATGATAGCTGCCAAAATAAAATAATTGAAATTTACCTAAGTAATACATATATTGACACTTTTTCTTTTTTTTTTTTTGTAGACAGGGTTTCACGATGTAGTCCAGGCTGATCTTGAATTAGGTGGCACAGGCTAGTGTCAAACTCCCGAGTGCTGATATTACAGGCCTGGGCCACCATGCTTAGTTTATGTGGTGCTAGCAAGTTGAGCCTAGGGTTTCACACTTGATCCTTAAAAGAGTGACAGGTTTGGGGCTGGAGGAATGGCACAGTGGTTAAAGTGCTTGCCTGACAAGTATAAGGCCATGAGTATAATTCCCCAGCATCACATAAAGCCTGGTGGGTAGCACACACCTGTAATTTTAGTATTTGGGAGGCTGAGGCGGGAGGATTGTCGTGAGCCCAATGCCAACCTGGGCTCCACAGTGAGTTCAGGATCAGCCTGGGCAACAGAGTGAGACCCTGTCTCAAAAAAAAAAAAAAAAAAAAACCCGAAAAGTTCTTTCCAGCCCTTCCAGTCACAGTCACCTTGAATCTGGGTTGCTGTAGTGACTTTCTTTGACCCACACAATATACAGCAAAAGTAGCACTGGGCCACTTTGAACTTGTGCTCCAGAGGCCTCACAGCCTCTACTCTGCTGCTTTTTGTCAACACTGTGAGCTTACCTGATCAGACCATAGGAGGAGGAGTGGAAAGGGGCGGGGCTTTACTACCATTTAAAACCTTTGTAGCTGGGCTGGAGGATTGGCAGTGGGTAAAGCCCTTCCCTTGCAAGTGCCAGGCCGAGTTCAATTCCCCAGCACCACATTAAACTAGGCATGGTGGCACATGCCTGTAATCCCAGCACTGGGGAGGCTGAAGCAGGTGGGTTGACCTGAGTTGAAGGCCAGCCTGGACTACACCAGTGAGTTCAGGATCCAGCCTGGGCTACAAGGAGACTCTCAAAAAGCAAACAAGCCCCAAACAAACAACCCAAACAAAAGATAAGACCTTGGTAGCTGAAGCCCTAGTGAGATCAGCCTGCCTGTCAGCTACCTGCAAATGCAGGTAGGGCAGAACCACTAGCTGACTGGATCAAAGAATGGAAGCAGTCTGCTTGGTTGAAGTCATTACATAGTGGAGTCAGCTAGTGTGGTGGTACAGGCCTGCAAACCCAGCTCTCTGAGAGGTAGAGGCAAGAGTGTCACAAGTTCAAACCCAGCCTGGGCAACCTGGCAAATTAGCCAGATACTATCTGAAAATAAAAATAAAAAAAGAGCTGAGGAAGTAGCTTAGTGTGATGGCTGTGGGTTCTATCCCCAGGATTAAATAAAAAGAAAACGAAGCACTGGCCCTGGGTTCATTCCTCAGCATCACGTAAGCTGGGCGAGTGGCACATGCCTGCAATCCCAGCACTCCGGAAGCTGAGGCAGGATTGCTGTGTGAGTCCCAAGACTAGCCTGGGCTACAGTGAGTCCAGAACCAGCCTGGGCTACAGAGCAAGACCCTATCTCAAAAAAAGGGCTGATTTGTTATTCTGTAGTAAGTATGGTAAAAAAAGAACTCATCATGTCCTCAAATTCTGTTAATAAAAAAGCATTTACAATAAACAAGTGAGCAACTGTACGGAGAAGTGACATACCCCGTGCCCATGCCCACCCAGGGCGTGAGGGGATGCATGGCACAGTTGCACAGTGTTCTCTTTTGTTGAACTGTCTCTTGTCCAAGTTCTCATGCTGAAAAAATCTAACACATTTCTTAGAATTAGCTTTACATAAAGATTTATTTGTCCAGTGGAAAACATTTTCTTTAGCTAGTGTTTCAATGTGAAAAATACATCTTTTATCTAGTGTTTTAAGGCAAACAGTCCCCATTTCTCTAATTTGCTTTCCTGCCCACTACAGAGCTCAATGAAGCAGGGCCTAGAGAGGCAGGCCTGTGATCTCAGGCCTCTAGGTGCTGAGGCAGGCGCAGCTCCAACCCAGCATGGCATTTACCAAATGAGACCGTCTCAAAAAATAAAACTAAAAAATGGGCTGAAGAAATGTAGCTCTGTGTGAAGGCCCTGGGTTATATCCCCAGCACTAAGGAAAGGAGGGAAGGAAGGGAAAGAAGAAAAAAGGAAGGAAGACAAGCCGAAGACTGAATGAAAAAATACTTTTAGGTCAGATACAGAAAGCTGGGAAAAGCTGGCAATGAGGAAATCCTTTTTATTTAAAAGTAAGATGTTAAAGAATAGGAAATAGGATGAGTATGTATGCACAGAAAAGGCATTTAAATAAGTTCAGGGCCAAATTAACAGTTTGTTTTTTAAAACTACTGGATCTGCATGTAAACAGTACCAGTTCTAAAAACACAAGGATTAAGAACTCTTGTTTCTTTTCTATAATGGTTTAGTGGTATAATTCCTTGTCTGTTTGCATTCCAGATTTCTTGTGTATCAGTACACTTTTTTTTTTTTTTTTTGAGATCCAGGCTGGTCCTGAGCTCACTACGTGGAACCCAGGCTGGCCTCAGGCTCACAGCAGTCCTCCCGCGAGCCTCCTGAGTGCTGGGATGACAGGCGTGCACCACCACACTCGATGCACCTGGTGCTGAGGAATCAACTCAAGACCTCGTACTTGATAGCCAGGCTCTACCCGCCTAGCCATTGCCCCAGCTCCTCGGTGTACTTTTTCTTGACCAGAGTTGTGGGCTAAGCTCTCTCGCAGGCTGTGATCTGTCCGTGGTACTTGGCAAGTTCATTAGCGATGGGAGATTCCAAGACAGCCTGGGAAGCTCAGTCAGTCTGAAGCTATCGAGATGGTGAGACACAAAGAAAATCATGCTGTGACGCTTGTTAGGTTTGGCATTTGGATGGCAAGGGTACAGCACCCCGCACGCACAGACACAGCTCTGAGGAATATGCTCAGGGAGGAATAGTTAATTGTATACAGTGGGATAAGGACCACAAAGAGAATTAAGTGCCAGTAACAGCATTTCCAAGGGAACCGTTATTATTTTGGCAAGTTTCAAGGTGAGTTTCTCTTCAAGGTGGTGCTTCTGTCATAAACTGAAAAGTTCTGCAAGGCCCGGTGTCACGGGTCTGTAGTCCCAGCACTTGGGAGGCTGAGTCACTAGAATCACAAGTTTGAGCACAGTCTGGGCAACTTAGTGACTTAATAAGACTTGGTCTCAAAATCAAAAATAAAAATAGGCTGGTGACATAGCTCAGTGTGAATGTCCTGGGCTCAATGCCCAGTATCACACACACGTACATAAACAGCGTCATGGGCTTTCATATGTGCTCAATTTTGTGTTTAAATGTTCAGGAAACATGACACAGGATTGCATCTGTACCCCACTTCTTATCAATGGGAAGTGAGTGTCACAAGTACCTGACCTTTAGTCTCAAATACAACTACCTTGAAGGGCTACCTTTACGAAGCCAAGGGGGGGGGGAACTCTAGGAGAGGCTAATCTAAACTGGGCACAGGGGTGCAGGTCTGTAATCTCAGCAGTTTTGGAAGCTGAGGCAGGAGGATCACAAACCAGAGCCTAGACTGGATAATTCAGTGAGACCCTGTTTCAAGTACACAGAAAGGGGGGGGGTGTGTGTGGAATGTAGTGGTACATGCTTACAATTGCCATGTGTCCAAGGCCAGCCTGGGCTACACAGTGAGCTCAGGACCAGCCTGGGCTAGAGCAAAGACTGTCTGAAAAAAAAAAAGTGTGTGCGTGTCTTGGAGGTACAGCTCAGAGAAGGGAGATGGGGAAGATCGCAAGGCTGATTTAAAACTGAAGCAAATGTAAGCCTGTTCAGAAGACAAGTATCAACTAACCAAAAATTGCCTCGCTGCATTCACACACTGAATATAGGCTGTTGTCCCAGGACTTACTCAAACGTGAGGCAGGATCATGGCTGGCTTTTGCTTTCAAAACCCTGACACATGACATGTTGTCTAGTACATCCACCTTCTTTTCCTGCCTTGGCTTTCTTACCACAGGCAGTGGCTAGATACCATAAGCACTGTGCCTTTCTTACATCAGCCCCTGGGCTGACTACCCAGAAGCGAGGTTCTGAGAACTGTCTGGGAGGTAACAGGAAGCTTTTTAAAAACAGGAACCTAGCAGTTCAAGTGGGAGGGGGTGGAGGATGATCTGGATTTTGGAGTGTTTAGATTTTAAAACTTTTGTCTTTAAACAGCATCTCATTAAGCTGCCCAGAATGGCCTCTAACTCGTGATCCTCTTGCCTCAGCTTCCTGAGGAGCTAGGATTCCAGGTGTGCAGCACACACCTGGCCAACACTCTTTTCTACTAAAGAACTCTCACTGCCTTGCCAACATTGGCCATAAGTAATGGTGCTCTTCTACATGAAAAGGAGAGGACATCTGATATGTTCAAGTAAGAATCCTTTTTTTTTTTTTTTTTGAGACAGCCCAGGCTGGCCTTGGACTCAAAGGCAGTCCTCTTGTTTCAGCCTCCCAAGTGCTGGGATTACAGGGGCACACCACCATGCCTGTCTTATGTGGTGCTCGGGAACTGAACTTGTGATGTAGCGCTTGCTAGGCACGTGCTTTAACTGCTGAGCCATTCCTTCAGCTCCCAAAACAAAAACCTTGAAGCTTCTCCACTACTGGACATGGACGTGACACTAATAACGCGATGATGGAGACGGTGAGAGCAGGCAAAGCTGTGACCCTGATTCTCACGACTCTCAGGTCTTTCCTTCGACTCTGGGGAGTAAAGTAGCTGGGAGAAAATGAACAGCGCAGGAAAGAATGCACATGATTTGATTGCTGCAGGGCAGCAGGATATGCGAGATCAAGGGTTGTCTATGAGCAGGTTCCCGTGGCTGGAGCACTGGGTTCCTGATCAGGGAGCAATGCTAGCCTGGCCAGAGGACACAGCTAGTCACCTGCCTAAGCCAGCTTTGAGATCCGTTTTGTAGGCAACATTTGAATGAGCAGGAAAGCCAGGCTCAGAAGGTGGCATATGAAATCCGCTTCCCTTGGTTGGCATGGGAATTGAGTGTTGCCCTTGCCCGTATATAAACAGACTCCGGGTACTATACAGTGAAGCCCTGGCGCATGGTACAGCCGGGCAAGTGTGGGGAATAAAAATACAAAATGCGTTACAATTTTAGTTACTGATGCTTGTTTTTATTTTTATCAGAGTAAAAGCAAAAGTTTGGCCTAACTTTTTAAAATTTTTTTGAGGCAGGGTCTTGATCTGTATCCCAGGCTAATTTGGAACTCATAGTAATCCTTCTGCCTCAGCCCTTTGAGTGCTGAAATTACAGACCTGTGCCACCTTACCAAGCTATTACGTGGTGCTTGGAGAGTGAATTTGGGGCCTCTTGCTTCTTAGGCAAGCTCTCTAATGACTGAGATACGCCCCCAGCCCCTAACTATTCAAAAATAAAACTTCTGAGGCTTGGGCTGAAGATTCAGCCCAGCAGTTAAGAGTATTTATGTAACAAGCATAAGGCCTTGGACTGGGTTTCCCCAGGAACACATAAACCAGGTTTGGTGGTACATGCCTATAATCCCAGCACATAGGAGGCTGAGGCTGGAGGATTGCTGGGAGTTTGAGACCAGCCTGTACTATAGACTGTTTCCAAAAAAACAAACAAACAAAAACCCGGCAATGCTAAATTGTTCAGGCTCTGCTGAAATTTACAACCCTCCTGTCTCAGGTTCCCAGAATACTGGGAGTACCGTCTTGAGGATCTGGTCTGACTTTCCTGCCTATTTTTACATAGGCTTATAAAAAGTGAGTACTGAGATCCCTTAGAAAGATCTAGTGTAACTCATTTTATAGGTGAGAAAATGATGACCCCTAGAAATTAATATAAGGAAAGTGTAACTTCCTAGTAAATTGCGCTGTTTGAAACCTGAGCAAGTTCCCTCGGGTTATCCACAGATATGCCTGAGTTGAGCTTTGTATTGGATCTTAGTGGTAAAAGAACCCTGGGAATATGAATATGAACTTTTATTAGGTGAGAGGCCTAAAAGTCCAGACAGAAGGCAAAGAGCATGTTATTTTCTAAAATACATATTCAGTTAATCAGGACAGTGACTTTTTTTGAGGCAGGGTCTTGTTCCTTATTAGTCCAGGCTATCCCTGAACTTATTATGTAGCTCAGGCTGGCCTTGAATTCACAGCAACCCTCCTGGTTCAGCATCCCCAGTGCTCGTATTACAGATCTGTGTTATCATGCTCGGCTAATTTCTAAAACTTTTATCAAAAGATCAGGTCTAAACTCTAAATTGTGAACTCGTTTTCAACCAGAGATAGAAGAAATATAATGACCATAAATTATTTGTAAAGTAATGGTATTTCCTCCAGTGGAGCACCAGGCAGTGTCGCCTCCACACTGCTCCTGATGCCCTGCAGAACAGGAAGGCGGCTGGCCCTGTCCCCGGACACCCACCCAGCTGAGCATCCACAGAGGGGCTGACCCCACGCATCCTGGGGTACCTGTGCTTCCTCTTTGAGCGAAGAGGTAGGTTTGGCTTTAACTCTGGTTCCTCGTTCTTTTCCACTGTTCTGTTTTTATGCCAGTATACTTTTTTTCCCCTATTGTTTCTTTTCTAGCATAAATTACAAAATTTAACTCACATCTTAGGTTTCTCTTTCATATATTCTTTTAAAAAATCTTCTGAAACAGGGTCTTGCTCTGTAGTCCAGACTGGTCCCGAACTCACAATGTAGGCCAGGCTACCCTCAAACTCAAGGAAATCTTCCTGCCTCAGCGTTCCAAGTGCCAGAATTATAGGTATGTGCCATCACACCAGGCTTCAGTTTTTCCTTTAAAAATTTTAAGTTTTTTTTTCTTTTTAGGACAGGGTCTTGCTCTGCAGCCCAGGCTGGTCCTGAACTCACTATGGAGGCCAGGCTGGCCTTGGACTCATGGCAATCCTATCTCAGCCTCCCCAGTGCTGGGATTACAGGCGTGCGCCACCACACCTGGCTTATTTGGTGCTGGGGAATTGAACTTGGGTACTCAGCAAATGCTTTAATTGCTGAGCCATTCCTCTAGGCTGTATTTTTATGAGTCTAATATGTATTGTTTTAGCTAATCATTTTTTTTTTTGGAAGTGCTGGGAATTGAGCCCCAGCCGATTTTGATTTTTGACTATGAGATAGGGGCTTGCTAAATTGCCCAGGCTGGGCTTGAAATTCAGATCCTCCTGCTTCAGCTGTGCAGAGTGTGGGTACTTCAGGTCAACCCACCATGCTGGGTTCCTTCATACATCTTTTTTTTTTGAGACGGTCTCGCTTTGTAGCCAAGGCTGGTTCTGAATTCACTATGGAAGCCAGGCTGGCCTTGGACTCATGGCAATATTACAAAAGTGTGCCACCATGCCCGGCTTTATCTGGTGTTGGGGATTGAACTCAGGGCCTTACGCTTGCAAGACAAGCATTTGACATATATTACTATGTTCTGCATAGTTCATACCCAGTGTGAAGCAGGACTATGTCATACACCTGTTTTTCTTCTTCTGCAGATTATACACGAGGGAAAGAGGCTTCTTGGTTTTATATCTCACACTTCTCTTGATGCGTTTTCCTTTGATGTTAACAATGTGTGGCAAGAGAGGGGGCCGGATGGTTAGTGCTGTTCCTTCAGGTGTGTAGGCTCGCAGATGCAGTCTGTCCTTAAAACAAGGTGTTACTGCGACCCAACCTATAAGGCATGCAGCAGAACACAAAACACGGTCAGCAGCCATCTCATTCACGGTGTTAAACTATAGCTCAAAGTGCAGCAACAAAGACGACTGCTGCTCTTTCACGCGTCTTTTTTGTAGTCCAGGCCGGTCCTGAACTCTATGTAGCCCAGGCTGGTCTCCAACTCAATCCTCCTGCTCCAGTCTCCTGAGTGCTGGGATTACAGGCATGAACCACCAGGCCTAGATTATGTGGTGCTGGGGAATCCATTCCAGGGCCTTTTGCTTGCTAGCTGAGTGTCTGACTTAACTAGGGTCCCAGACCTTCCACTCTTAGGTGGTGCTGGGGAATCGAACTCCGTTACTTAGTGCTTGTGAGGCACATGCTTTAAACACTGAGATATTTGCCCTGCACCCTTTCACTCTATTTTATTTTGCTTATTTATTTTTGGGAGAAAGGGTCTCGCTCTATACAGCCCAGGCTGGCCTTTGGTTCAGGACAAGGTGCCTGCCTCAGCCAGATGCTGGGATTACAGGCGTGCACCACCATGCCCAGCTTTATGTGGTGCTGGGGAATTGAACTCAGGGCCTTTGTAAGGCAAGTGCTTTGACCGCTGTGCCATTCCATCCCTCCAGCCTTCACTCTATTTTTAAAAAGTACACAATGCACCTAAGCCAGGCAATGTGATGCATGCCTGTAATCCCAGCACTCAGGAGGCTGAGGCAGGAGGAGTGCTATGTCTAAAGCTAGCTTGGACTTTACAGTGAGTTCAGGACTACCCTGGACTACAGAGTGAAACTCTGTCACAAAACAAAACAAAACAAAACAAATTTTGCATTTGTGAAAAGGACGACACTGCTTCAAGAATACACTGCATTTATGTATTTACAAATAAACTAGTATATATGCCTTAAAATAAAGCACATTTCTATGAATATATATATATATATATATATATATATATATATATATATATATATATGCAAGTCGGGAAGGCTGCTCTATTTGCTTTCAAAAAAGTACTTGAACATTCAGGAGGCTGTGGTAGGACTGCTGTGTTCAAGGCCAGACTGGACTACAGAGCAAGAGCCTGTCTCAAAACAAGTTCTTTGTGTACTGTTACCTGCAGAGGAAAACTTGATGTCAGCCACTGCTTCTGACTCCCCAAGCCCTTCATCCAGGGTGATGTCTTTGGCAACGAGAGGAGGAAATTCTGCCATCCGTTCCTTCCCTCCCATTGGGACCTTCCAATGCAATGCAATGAAATGAAGATGTTTGGAACTGAAAACTAAATTCTCTGTAACTATCATATTAGATAAATCATGATAATCCTGTATAACAATCAAGAACAAAATCCTGAGCATTTAGTTGTGAAAAGTAGGGGTGCTCTGTGATGAGATGGAGCCTACAGATCCTGAGCCACCGCGGGCATGCCCCTGGCAGCAATGGGCGGAGAGAGGCAAGCATCTGGGGATGGAACCCTCGGGTACTCCAACCCTAGGGTATATCCCTAGCCATTTTTTTTTTTTTTAAATTTTGAGACAGGGTCTCACTAAGTTTCCCAGGCAGGACTCAGCCTCCCCCTGGGCTGGGTTTTAGGTGTGCACCAGTGTGCCTGCTGAGCATTGTGCTTTACGTGGATTAAGCACCCCATAAAGCTGTCCATGGAGTGACACTGAGCCATCATGGCAAGGTCCTTCAAAATGCCTTACTGTAAATGGGCAAAAAGATGAGTCTGACTCTTTGCTAGTCAAGGATCCATGTGTGATGCATAAGATTCAGCTTCTGTGTTTACAGGTATTTCCAAGGGTTAGAAATACCCAGGTAATAACCCATTTATTAATAAATCTCTGTGTTCAGAACATGGGACATAAGGCTGGGGATACAGCTCCGGGGTACCGTGCTTGGTTAGAATGCCTGCCTAGCATATGCAAGACTCTGGGTTCGGCTCCCCAATATCATATAAAATTATCTATGTGTGGTGCCGCATGCTTATAATACCAACACTCAGGAGGCTGAGGCAAGACGAGTACCATGAATTTGAGGCCCTCCTGGGCTAAATAATAAGCTCAGGAGAAGCCTGGACTACAGAACAAGACCCTCTCTCAAAAAGCCAAAAAAAATAAAAAATAAAAAAAATAAAAAAAGGAAAACCTAACCACTCCGCCCCCAAAGAAAATCAAAAAATAAAACCAACCAAACAAAAAAAATCCCCTAGGGACATAAAGATAAGATACTACAACATGGTCCCATCCCCTATGGAGTTGAGAGGGGTGAACAGCATGTAAGTTGACAGAAGGTAAGAACTGTGACGAGGGCATCTATGAGCGGGACTGCAACTCTGCAGCAAAAAGCAATGTGTTTGCTCAAGGAGATGTTAACGGGACTAGGGGCAGAGCTTGGCTGCTAAAGCGCTTGCCTAGCAAATGCAAGGCCTGGGGCTTGATTCCCAGCACCACATAAACCAGACGAGGCAGTACATGCTTGTATCCTAGCCCTCTGGGGGCTATGGCAGGAGGTTGTCATGAGTTCGAGGCCAGCCTGGGCTACAGATATCCTGTCTCAAACAAACGAACAATCAACACCCCAACCCAAAACAAACAAAAACCCCCAAATCCTGGGTTAAGAGCCACTGCTTAGGTGCCCACGGGAATGCAGTGTGGCAGGTGAGGGAGTGGGGAGAGAGGCAAAGTGGACATCCAGAGCATGCTCAAGGACCTCAAAGGAGCCTAATACAGACAGATGACAGCGTGAATCACCAGAGACAATTAGGAGGCAGAGCTGACTTGGATTTGGGAGACAAGGAAGAAAACTGGAAGGCAAAAAGGAGTCCCCAGAGGAGTGGTGGCATGCACATGTGATCCTGGCACTCTGACAGGGTGAGGCAGAAGATCACAAGTCCAAGCCCTGCCTGGGCAACTCAGCAAGACCCTTTCAAAAAATAAAAGCATGAAAGGGCTGAGGATGTAGCTCAGTGTGAAGGCTCTGGGCTCAACCTCTATTGGGGGATGGACGGACACACAGACACACATGCATGCGTGCAGTACGTGCCACCACGCCCAGCTGATGTGGTCCTTGGGAATTGACCTCAGACACTCTCTCTTGCTGGTAAGCACTCTAGCCTCTGAGCTATTCTTCCAGCCTACCCTCTTTTTTATTTTGACACAGGGTCTCACTAAATTTCCCAGGCTGGGCTTGAACTTGTGATCCTCCTGTCTCATTTATCCCACAGTGCTGGGATTGCAAGTGTGTGCTGCCACTCCTGGCTCATTGCAACTTTCTGCACTGATAATATTGGGCACTTGGAAGGTGGCTACTGTTAACTACGGAATCCTATTTTAAATATTTTAGCTAATATATTTAAATTTACATAGCCATTGTATGGCTAGTGGCTATCAAACACAACAATGCATTTAGGGAAAACACAGGACTGTGGCTTTTCTAAGACCAGTCCAAACCAACATCCCTTTTCCTTATTTTCCTTTTATTTATTTATTTTTTTGAGACAAGGGGTCTCCCTCTGTCCTGAACTTGCTGTGGAGCCTCCAAGTGCTGGGATTACAGGCACTGCGCCCACCTTACCATCCCTTTTCATACAGTGCCTATGCTGCGTCACCAGCTAGAATCTGAGACAGTAAGGTGGAAGGCGAGATAGCTGACATACATACCTGGAATAACATATGACCTGCATGCTTCTGATACAAGGTGTCTGCCTTCTGTAGTGAAGTCACATGCACAGGGAGGAAGTTGGAAGCCACAACTGTAAACCAAGCTGATTGACTTCCCTAAAGAATGGAGGAAAGAAGTTATTTCACAGTGAAAACTGGGAAAACCTGCACATTATAAGACACAATCAAAACCAAGAAATCGAGCCAGGGGTGCAGCTCAGTGGTTCATGTGCTTACCTATCAGCAACCAGAAAGCCCTGGGTTCAATTCCCCAGTACCACATAAAACAGTTTAGACAGTATGTGCTTGCAATCCCAGCACTTGGGAGGCTGAGGCAGGAGTATTGTCTTGAGTTCAAGGCCAGCATGGGCCACAGGGCCTTAATACTGAGTTATATTCTTAGCTCCTACCCCTCCCTTTTTAAAAAAATTTGAGACTTTTTTTTGAGACAGGGTCTCGCTCTGTAGCACAGGCTTGTCCTAACTCAATATGGAGCCCAGGCTGGCCTTGGACTCACAGCAATCCTCTTGCATCAGCCTCCTGAGTGCTGGGATTACAGGCCTGCACCACTACGCTTGGCTTTATGTGGTGGTGGGAAATGAATTCAGGGCAAGGCAAGTGCTTTAACTGCAGTGCCATTCCTCCAGCCACTTCTTTCTGCTAATTTCACCAGGCAGGCCTCCTATTCCTGTCTCAGCCTCCCAGAGTGTTGGGATTACAGGCCTGGCCAAATGTTTGCTATGAAAATTTGCCAGTCTCGTTCACATATGTCCTTCGTTTTGTGTGTATCTGTTGCTGGGGATGGAACCAAGGTCCTTTGCAACATGCTGTATCTCTGGCCCATTTTTTGGTGTTGTTCTTAGAGAGGGTCTCATTATATTGCTAAATTGCTGAGGTTGTCTTGAATTTGCAATTCTGCAGCCTCAGCCTCCTAGAGTGCTGGGACTGCAGGCCTGTACCATTGGGCTCAGCTACCTATCTGCTTTTTAAAAGTGCATCCTAGTATTTTTTTTTGTTTTTGCTATGTAGTCCACGCTGTTCTCAAAGTAATGATTCTCCTGTCTCAGCCTCCTGAAGGCTGGATTACCAATGAATGCCATCAGGCCTGGTGCTGCTCCTTCTCTCCTTTCTTTCTGTCTTCCCTTCTCTCTCTTTCTGGGGAACTGAATCCAGGGCCAATCTTGCTAGGCAAGCACTTTAGCTGCTGAGCTATACTGTCAACCTTAACTTTTTTTTTTTAACAGTACAGGCTTTTCTTACCTGTAGGAAATCGATGCGACCTATAGCACCCAAAAATAGAACCATTCCTCGTTTAAGCAGAAAAGTTCTTGGAATAATAGAATGTCTTGGCAAAACAATATTTACTTCTTTCTCTGTTAGAAGATTTAAAATCTGTGAAGCAAATGGCAGGTACTTTAGAAAATTATTTTACTGAAAATATATTCTCTTATTTATCTGTAAAATTAAAAAATGATAAAAATTCCAGACTTCACCAGATAAAATTAGTAAAACATGTCAGCCACACAGTTTATGAACCTTCATTCTGCTTAAATTAATCTCAGTTTATGGGTGCTGAGCAGGGGCAGAGTAGCTTTATAGGCACGTGAGACTTTCCTACCTCAGGAATAACCCAATGTCACAACTGGCGGGAGCCTTGAAATCGCTTAATACCAAGGGAGAAAACATATGCTCAGGGTTCTAGGATAGTTTCCAGCTTTAAGTGATGGATATAGATTCACGGATGGCAGAATAGTCCCTCTCCTAGGAGCAGGTCAAGAACTTAAAGAATGGCAGAGTATGGTGGCACCTGCTATAATCCAGTACTCTGGGAAGCTGAAGCAGGAAGACAGGAGAATCTCCAGGTAGAGCCCTGCCCGGGCAACTTGTTGATAGTGAAGTCTTGTCTCAAAATAAGCTAAACAAACCCCTAAGCAAGCAAAAACAAACTCTCATACACAAAACCCAAAACAAGAAAACGAAAAAAAAAGCAACAAAACTGAAATGAAACAAAACAAAAGCCCCCAAAAGCTTGGAAATTTACTTCTAAATTCCAGACTGCAATATACTTATTTTCCTGGAATATTCAGCAGAAAAATGAGAGAAAATTATGAATCCTCTGGTTTGTAGGAATAATGATATATATATATATTTTTTTGATTCAGGGTCTCACTCTGTAGCCAAGGCTGGTCCTGAACTCACTATGGAGTCCAGGCTGGCCTTCGACTCACAGCAATTCTGTCTCAGCCTCCTCAGTCCTGGGATTATAGGTGTGTACCACCACGCCCAACTTTATGAAGTAGTAATTTTAAGGCGAAGATTAAAAAAAAAGGGTTTGCCTAGCATATTTGAAGCCCTGGGTTCAACTCTAGTGCCATAAAAATCAAAACCAAAGTAAAAAGCCACATTTGTATTATTGTAAAGTATATGTGTTGGCTAGCCTGGGGTTGTATTAAAACTACTGTGCCATTATACCTCAAAAAGAAAACAAAGAACAGGAAAAAACCAAAGGAACCAACCAACCAACCAATTAACCAACCAACACTGAACCAAATAACCTGCAAAAGCAAACCAAACTAAATAGGGCCTGTGGATATAGTTCAATTCTATAGTCCCTGACTAACACATACAAGGCCCTGGGCTTGATCCTCCGCATTCAATAAATAACCTGACAATTTACCTAGCTTGTTAATTATTTACTTACTTTTTGAGACTGTCTCACTCTGCAATCCAGACTGATTCCCAACTCACTATGGAACTGGGCCGGTCTCGAACTTATGGCAATTCCCCTGCCTCAGCCTCCTGAGTGCTGGGATTACAGGTGTGCACTGCCAGGACCAGGTTTATGTGGTGCTGGAGTAACAAGCTCAGGGCCTTGAGCTTGCCGGGCAAGTGCTTTAACTGCTGAGCTATTCCTCTAGCCCTTCTTTTTGAGACAGGATCTTGCTCTGTAGTCCAGGCTGTTCCTGATCTCACTATGTAGCTGCCTAGGCTGCCCTCGAACTCAAAGTAATCTTCCTGCCTCAGTCTCTTCAGTGTTGGGATTACAAGCATGTACTACCATACGCAGCTTATGTAGTGGTAGGGAATCAAATCCAGGGCCTTGTGCACCATGCTATGCCCTTAGCCTCCTTGTGGATTTTTTTTAATGAAGAATAACATAGAAACAAAAAATATAACGCTACACAGAGAGGTACACAAGAAAACAGAGCTTGACTCAGCACATGGGAGGCTGAGGCAGGTTCACAACTTGTGGCCAGCGTAGATCACAAAGTGGGACCCTGTCTAAAAAAAAACCACAAAGAAGCTAATATTGGTGAACATCCATAGCCTCAAAGATCTAAGTCTTTTTTTTTTTTAAACCAAGCACTGAACCAGAGCCTCTGCACTAAGCTGCGCTAAACTACACTAAGCTTTATCCCCAGCACATTTTATATTTTTACTTTGAGACAGGGTCTCACTAAGTTGCTAAGTTGCCCAGCTAAGGCTCAGACTTGTGGTTCTCCAGCCTTAGAATCCCACTGCTAGAATTATAGGCACTACATGTATGCCCAGATGAAAACCTCAAATCTCAAATGCACAAAAGCACTTTGGCTTTCAAGATTATAGTCACAATAGGGTAGCGATACTCATCATTTCTTCCAATATCAGAAAAAGGATCCTGCAAATGGGAGGTGAGATAAAAAACACGGTGTGGTCACACGCCATCCAATGGAATGCAGGCCTGCAGAAGTGCTGCGCATCCTGCTCCATCTTACTCGACTTCTGGCTCTTTCCCGAAGTCAAAATGACCATGACAGGTAAATGTTTTGCACTGATTCAGGACATGGAGGCAGCCATGACAGCGCAAGTAAAGAAGGCTTCTGAAACTGCCTCAGAAAGTTGGAAGAAGAATTGGAGAAGCGTGATCAAAGTGAGGAGGGAGCACTTTGGCAATGTGTCTTTTACTCTCACACATTAAAAAGGTGAAAAAGCTCAACATTCACCGTATTTTGGATCATATCTCGTATCTCCCTAAGGTAACAATACAAGTAGATTGTCTGCATGAAATCTACCAAATGAATGGCAGATTCACCCCTGAACTGCTTTTATGAATGAACCAGCACTGAATCTAAAATGGAAGTAGACTCTTTTTTTTCTGCCAAGTAAGACAGTATTTCTGCAACTGAAAGTGAATGTTACTAAAAGAAACCAAATACATACACAATTTTCTTTTATAATTCCAGGTGTGTCATAAAACCAGTGGGCATCTTTCACATCTTGTGGAGTTAATTCTACCCGTTTGATGGGTTTGTCCTTAATCACAGGAGGTTCATTTCCCATGTCAAAGGCAAGCGAGTCGGCATCAAACTCGAACCCAAAGTCTGGTTCATTCTTCTGTTCTGAATATAGGAATGTTCTTCCAACTCTTCCTAGAACAAATCATATTGAACTCATTAGTCACCATTCCCCACTTTCTGACAGAGTCTCACTGTGTAGTCCAGGCTAGTCCCCAACTTACGAGGTAACTCTGGCTAGTCTGGAACTCATGGCAGTCCTCCTGCCTCAGACTCCTGAGTGCTGGGGTTAGAGGGGTGCATCACCACAACCACATAATTTTTTGTGTTGCGGGGCATCAAGCCCAGGCCTTTGTGCATGCTAGGCAAGCACCCTAACTACTGAGCCATGCCCCCAGGCCCCATTCATGCTTCTGACTGCCAACAGGTAAGGTTATTTTATTTTCCTTATTCGGGATCAAACCCAGTGGCTCATGCCTGTAATCCCAGCACTTGGGAAGCTGAGGCAGGAAGACTGTCATAAGTTCAAGGCCAGCCTGGGTTACAGTGAGTTCAGTGAGTTCAGAACCAGCTTGGACTACAGAGACCCTGTCTCATTAAAAAAAAAAAAAAAAACCACCCCCCCCCCCCCCCCCCCCCCCCGGCTTCATACATGCTGGCAAGGGATGATAGCCCTGAGCTAAATCCTCAGCCTTTTAAATTTTATTTTGAGACAAAGTTTAAGTTCATTAGGTTGGTCTGGTACTTCGAATCTTTATGCCTCAGCCTCCTGAGTACTTGGGGTTACAGATGTGTGCCACTAAACCCAGAAGACATAATTTTTGTTTGCCTCACTCAAATGAGTCAACAGGACTCACTCTAGGAAGTGACACTACAATGGTATCTGTGCTTTTCGTTCAAAGGCAGCAAGCGCAGCCTTAGAAGGATCTGGCTGGCTGTGAGCACTGAGGCGCGGGCTGCTGGAAATCAGGTTTTCGCAAAGCCAGGCTGCAATGAGGCACAATGGGAGACAGGCAGCCTAACCTAAAGAGGCCGCCTGCAGTTTAGGATCTTAGCACCATCCTGGTCCAGCCTTCCTGACAGCGGTGTCCTGGCTTCTACAGAGCCTCTGCTCCACGGAGCAAGTCTCTCCCCACGGACACTGGCCTGCCCCACACAGCTGTGCTACCGGTGCTCAGCAGAGAATTCAGTAAATTCAGTACAGTACCAGCCCCAGTTTGTCCGGAGGATGCATACCTACTACGTAACTGTGCTTTTTCAAGAGACTAAGTTGTTTTTGTTCTTCTTCATGAAGATCTCCCTCTGATTTACTTGCATCATTTTTAAGTCGCTTTTGTCTTTGAAACATTCTGTAAGGAGTTGGGTTGCAAATAGGAAACTTCAGAAGGTTTAATGTAGTACCTGAAACACCAAGTAAGTGTTTTTAGAACAGGTCATAAAGGCAGGAAAGCATTTGCAAGCCCAATTATTTCCACTTTCGCCCTACTGTCCAGTATCAGACTAATACCGTGTATAATCTGGATGCAAGTGGACGGTCCCAGGCGACATGGCTGCAGACAATTTTGTGTATGATTTAACAAAGTGCAAGACAGAGTCAAACTGAACAAAGGTAGCTATTTTCAAATGAACAAATGGCAGTATTTTTGTCAACTTAAACACAAACAGGATCATAACAGAACCAATTTTCTGATTACAGAGGTTTGTTTTTTTTTTGGACACAGGATCTTGCTCTGTAATCCGGGCTGGTCCTACACTCAAATTCTTCCTGCCTCAGTTCCCAGGGCACTGGGACTACGGGATGTGGGCTACATCCCTGGAATCTGAAGTTTCTTCAAGTCACATAACTGATATTGCATCTCAATAAAACATACACTATATTGCATCAGTGAATGTTTAGCAGAATGGTTTTAAGAGTAAATTGAGCCTGGCAGGGTGGTCCACATCTGTTGTCCTTACACCCTGAGAGGCTGAGCAGGAGAATTACAAATTGGAGCCCAGCCTGAGCAGTGTACTAACTTACCTTGTATCAAGCAAACAAACAAAGGGGTGGTAGTTCCCGGGAAGGCTCTGTGCTCAATCTTCCATGAGGGGAGGAGAGAAAAAAAAAAAAAGGGTGGAGATTATAGCTCAGAGGGAAGCCCCAAAATTCAATCCTGAGTACCACATTAAAGGAAAAAAAAAAAAAAAGCTGTGAGGAGTGAAACTGAGGGATGGAGAGATGTTCAGAGTAAAAAAGGAAGTACAATTTTATCAAAAAATGAAATAAATAAAAGGAAAGACACATACAAGCAGACCCCAGAGGTGCAGGCCTTTAATTTTAGTACCCTGGGAGGCTGACGCAGGAAGGTCACAAGTTGCACAAGCCGGGGGTGGGGGAGGGGGCCAAGGTATCACTCTGTAGCTCAGGCTGGTCCTCAACTCATTATGCAGCCCAGGCTGACCTTGGACTCATGGCAATCCTCGGGACTCAGCCTCCCAAGTGCTAGGATTACAGGCGTGTGCCACCACGCCCAGCTATGTGGTGCTGGGGAATCAAACTCAGGTACTTAGCGCTTCATAAGCGCCTTAACCATTGAGCCATTTCTCCGCCCCAGAGGTCAGGCAATTTAACGACTCAAAGACACCCTGTCTCAAGATAAAAAATAAAAACTGAGGATGCAGCTCAGTGAGAAGGCCCTGGGCTCCAGTATCACAAAACAGAAAAACATACAAAGCAGCTACAAGGGAAATCTCTACGAGTTGGACTTGTGGACGTAGAGGAGTAACACAATGGTTACAGTGCTTGTCTAGCAAGTGCAAGGCCCTGAGTTCGAGTCCCCAGCACCACACAGACTGCGCGTGGTGACGCACACCTGTAATCCCAGCACTGGGCAGGCTGAGGCAGGTGGACTGGTGTGAGTTCTAGGCCAGCCTGGGCTCCACGGTGAGTTCAGAAGCTTAAGTGTTAAAAAAAAAATAGAGAGGTGTCAAAAGTACAGAACTTTTTACATTTGACACAGGGTCGCACTCTGTAGTACAGCCGATCCTAAACTCATGATCCCAGGCTGTCCTGAAACTTTCATCAATCCTCCTGCCTCAACCTCCTGAGCTCGCCACCGCGCCCGGCTTAAAGGTAGAAACCTCTTGGCGGGAAGGTTCTAAGCAGTAAATGGTGGACAATAATCCCAGCTGCTCTGGTTGCTGGCTGCGCTCGGACGTCCACGTTCTCAGCAAGCATCCCCGTCTAAGCCTCACCTGGCCACGAGGAGATGGTGGCTCTGTCGATAGCCTCGGAACCCTTGGCGGTACAGTAATCGGACTCCAGGAGTGTGTTGAACAGAGTGGACTTGCCGGCATTGGTGGCACCCACCAGGTAGACGTCACCGCGGTAGCGCCAGGATCGCTGAAGTGCGGTGATCAATTCTTCGATTCCATAGCCAGTCTTGGCGCTGATCAGCCGCACGTCCTTGACCACTGTGCAGGACCTGGCCGACGAGGTCGAATTCTCCTCCCCATCGAGGCGTTGTGGCCTTTGGTGACCAGGGGCCAGCAGGAGCCCCGCGCGGACACAGTCGTCCCACAGGCGGTCCCGGATCCGCGTCAGGTAGCCGGGCGTGTCCTGGGGCAGCAGGTCCACTTTGTTCCCCAGCACGAAGAGCTGCTTGGGGCCCACCAGCTCAGACAGGTCGGGCAGCAGCGTGTCGGGCAGGTCAAGCAGATCCACCAAGTAGAGCACCAGGGCGGGCCCCGGCCGCCGCAGCGCGGCGCTCACCAGCTCCAGGTACTGCTCGCGGCTCACCTGCAGGCGCAGGGCGCGCTGGTGGTGCACCAGCAGCCAGCAGCGCTGGCACACGAGCTGCGCCGGCCCGCCGTCCGCCTGCGCCGCGACGTGCAGCTTCTCTCTGGGCAGATAGCCGGGCACGCCGGGGTCCTGGCAGTGCAGCGCGGCCCCGCAGCCGGAGCAGCTCAGGCCGCTAGGAGAGACCGATGGGACCGGGAGCTTCACGACCGGGCGCGCTCGGATGCCGGTCAAAAACTTTTGCTGAAGCCGCATCTCCCGCCGCTGCTCCCTCTCTTGCTCCTCCTCCTTCTGCCGCTCCCCGAACTCCCGCAGCTGCTCTTCAATGTCGGGGTCGGGCTCCGGCACGTACTCGTGGAACAGAAACTGCTCCTCCACGTCTGCGCTGCCTCCAGGGTCCCCAGCAGCCTTGGGACGGCGGGGACGCCCAGGGCCCGGGAAGGATGGCCGATGGAAAGAGGCGGCGGCTGCGTAGAGCAGGAGTGGCTCTGGGAAGCCATAGCGCGCTGCGGCGGGCGCAGGCTCCCGCAGGAGAGGACGCAGCAGCCCGCGCGCCAGGCGTGCAGGCAGCATGGGGAGCGCGGCCCGGGCAAAGGGGCGGAGCCTCGTGCGCGCACGCGTCGTGGAGCCCAAGACGCAATCCCAGGGTACCTGGGAGCTGTCGGAGTCACCCTCCGCGCGACGAGTTCCGTTGAGTTCTCGCGATGAAACTCTGAGGCCTGAGAACCGTCTTAAAGGTGCGGTGAAGGCACCGAGGATGGGTCGGCCGATCTGAGCGTTCTCGGCAAGCTGGCGTTGCGGCTGTTAAACACAAAACTAGTGAATCCCATTTCAAAAAAGGTTTTTGTTTTTAGAAGTGCAAATTGTTGGTTGAATAGCACAGCGGCGCAGGGGCCTGATTTAGATTCTCCAACAACACCTAAGTCCGGCGTGGTGAGCCACGCCTGTAATCGCAGCCCTCGGGAGGCTGAGGGAGCACTGAATTTGAGGCCAGCGAGCTCATGAGCTACCTGGACTGCAGAGCCGGGAGACCCTGCCACAAAAAAAGTGCAAAATATGTGTCGGATGTTGGGACTCTCAGCCACAATCAAAACCTTTCATTAATATACTTTAGTATTTTAAGGTGTCATTTGCACAAAAACTAAAAACTGATACAACTTTCACTGGTTAGGCAATAACCCTTGGTCTCGGCCATAATCTGCCCATTGGTTGCTCCAGCCCCAGCTCAACGATGCCTGCAGTAAGCGCAAGCGCAAATAGTACATTGGCTTTGTGGGTGGCCTTAAGTGCGATGCGGAGGATTCTGGGAACGCCGGAAACGGAAATTGCCTCGTTTCTCCCTCCGGGTTCTGTTTGCTGCTGCGCGCCTTTCTGTGCCTGTAACTCCAAGACTTGGGAGCTCGAGAACCCTTTGCCAATATGTATGACGCAGACGAGGGTAGGTGACCACTTAAAACATACTTCGTGGCGCCCCTTTTACGCAGGGAAGTGCGGAGGAGTGGGTGGAGTGAAGATTTGGGCCCTGTCCATGGAGCTGGGCTCGCAGGAGGTACCGGGTCGGGGAACTTGGCGTTTATGTTCCCGGTCGGTTTGGTTTGGTCTCCACCGTCTCATTATGTTAAATCTAATGGCACCTTCCCAGTATTGAGATACCGTGTAAAACCCTCAGATAGGCTCCATTGTTTTGACTTTTCCTAAAGGAGAGCGCTTTTTAAAAAAAAAATTAAGACCAAAAAGCTTTGTTTTCAAGCGTGAACCATTGCCAGACGTGGTGCTAGGCTGTGGCGATGCATTGGGGTCTTAAGAATACCGGGTGTGAGGGTTCGGCCTAATTTAATATTCTTAACTGTAGTAGTCTTAAGTGTAAATAAACTTAAGATGACCTTAAACTTCCTTTCCCTTATGAGATGATACAGTTCTCAGATTGTACATGTTCTGCTAAGGAGGGCCAAATAATCTTATTTTCACATGCAAAATTTTTCGTTCCTTTTTTTTTTTTGGTGCCGGGATCGGAGAGCAGAGCTTTTGCCCGGCTACATCCCAAGCCTCTTTTATGGTTTTGATTTTGAGACAGTCTTACTAAGTTGCCAAATTGCCCTGGTTGGGTTCCAGCTGGCTAATCTTACTGTCTCGGTCTTCTGAAATATTGGGATTACAGGCCTGCGTCACCCGTTGCAGCGTGTCATGTTTTCATTTAAAATAATTTTTTTTTTTTTGTTTTCAGTGTCAGAGTTACTTTATTGCCCAACTGCTTTTGAAGTCCTAGGCCCAAGTGGTCTTCTGTGTCAACTTCCTGTGTATCTGGAATTACAAGCAGGCAGCATACTCAGTTCAGTTGTATTTTTAAAGTTCCCTCAACTGTTCTCTGTATCTACTATTTCAGTCATGATTTTCTTCTAGTTCCTAATTCTGTGGCCATCCTTCACAGGTCTTAGTCTCTCAACTGCCACATAGAGAAAATAGAAGTAAAAACTTTATACCCTTTAAGCATCCTTGTCTCATTCATTTATTGTATCCAGAAATTTATTAGAATCATTGTAATTTTTTTATCTTAGTGGGAGGAAAAAGTGCAAAAAAGATTTTTTTTTGGGGGGGGTCTTGCGCTGTACTCCAGGCTGGTCCTGAAGTGACTAGCCCAGGTTAGTCCTGAACTCACAGCAATTATTATATGTATATATATATATATGTATATATATATATATATATAGATATATATACATGTATGTATGTGTGAACATATATGTGTGTATATATATATTATATATGTACATGTTGCTGTGGGTCAAACCCAGGACCTTAGTGGAAACAGGGCATTCACTCTATCACTGAGCTACATTCCCTAGTTCTAGTTTTATTTTTTGAGTAGGTAGTAGGTTCTCATCATTCACAAGCTAGAAAACATAACAGGTTAAAATCATCAGGTCTCAGTTTTCATTTACTGTCTGCCCAGTTGGAATGCCCTCCGAGGCAGCTAACTACTGTTCTTAGGTTATTTATTTATTGTTTTTTGAGTCAGTCTGTCTCTGTAGTATAGAGTATTTCTGAGCTCATTATATAATCTGGGCTGGTGTCAAACTCTCAGCGTTTTTCCTGCCTCAGCCTCCCGTGTGCTGGGGTTATGTGCCACCGTGCCCAACTTTATTCTTAGATTTTTATCACTTATTTATTTTTCACTTTTAAGCAGATACAAATGGGATTATGTTTTTCCCTTTTTTGAGAGGCAAAAAGTAGCATTTATGTACTTTTCAGCACTTTTAGTTTTTGCTCTTATATTTAGGATTTTCAAATTTGTATGTTAACAGTAGCCTTTATTACCCTCTCTTCCCAACTACTTAGTGTGAATGTATCGTAGCTTGAGTAGTCTCCTATTGATATTTCCAGGTTTTTTTTCCTGGTTAAAACAGTGCTGCAGTGAATAATCTTAGGCATGTCATTTTGCCCAGATATGTCGGTAGGATAAATTTATTTTTAATTTAATTTAATTTAATTTATTTATTTTGACACAGGGTCTTGCTCTGTAGCTCAGGCTGGTTCTGAACTCACTATGGAGCCCAGGCTGGCCTTGGACTCACGGTAGTCTTCCTGTCTCAGCCTGCTGAGTGCTGAGATTACAGGCATGTGCCACAGTGACCAACTTACATGGTGCTGGGGAATCAAACTCGTACTTAGCACTTGACTTAGTGCTTGCTAGGCAAGTGCTTTAACCATTGAGCCATTCCTCCAGTCCCTGTAGGATAAAATTTTTAGATACAGAATTGTTAGGTGAAAAAATACGGTTTGTTAGATGATACCAAGTGACTAGTGCAGTAGTGGTGGTACTTTACGTTTACATTTTTGTTAGCAATATATAATAATCCTGCAAGCAAAAAGAATGTATTAAGCTGCTCCAGCAGTGAGTCTGTATTCTGTTCTTTCCTGGATTCTCTGAAATTTTTATTATATATCAGCTTTCACCTGCTCTTTTTCAGTTGGCTTCTTTCTGTATGAAAATGCCAGATCTCCTGTCTGCCAGAAAATAAGTTACTGTCTCTTCCCATTGTTTCTTTTTATCTTCCAGTATTTTACTTTTCTTCTTTTATTCACAGCTAAGCTTCTAAAAAGAATAGGCTAGTCTGCTTCCAGTTCGCATGTTTAGTCTGTTACTCTGTGCATCTGCTGGCACTACTATATCAAAACAGTTCTTACTAGATTGTGACTTAATTTATTTTTTAAGACAGTGTTTTGGTAGTCCAGGCTGATTGTGAGCTCCCTGTATAGGCCAGGAAGGCCTTGAACTCATGGCACTCCCCTTGCCTCAGCCCCTTAAGTGCATGTGCCATCACGCCCAATTTATGTGAGGTTGGGAATTGAACCCAGGGTCTTGTGCTTGCTAGGCAAGTGCTTTAACTGTGGAGCTGCACCCCCAGGTCTTCACTTTGTTTCTGTACTCATTCCCCTTCCAAAGCTACTTCCTACTGTGTCCTTCATCTCAGTTAATCGTAGCACCCTGTTTCTGTATGAGGAAACACTTGGGCTTTTTTGATACTGGATCTGGCTGTATAATTGCCCCAGCTGTCCCTAAACTACTGGCCTCAAATGATCCTCCTGCCTTAGTTTCCTCAGTATTTGGGACTGCAGGTGTAGACTACTGTGTCTGACCCTTGAGTTTCTTTTTTTTCCTGTGGTACTGGAGATTGAACTCAGGGCCTTACACATGATAGACAAGTTCTCGTCCACTGAGGTATACTTGTAGCCATCTTTAAACTTTTGAATCAGGCTGTCAGTAGGTGTCTGAGGCCAGCCTTGCACAGGAGAATTTTCTCCTGCCTGAGACTCTTATGTAGCTGGGATTACTGGTGTGTGCACTATGCCCTGCTGGGCATCACATTTGATTTTGTCTTTCGCTCCTGTGTCTAATCATGCAACAAGTACTGATGCTTTTGTCTCCTAAGTGTGTGAAGTCTGGTTACTTCTATGTATGCTCTACTATAGTCCGTGCTGGTGCTGTCTCTTGCCTAGAATGTTCTTTATTTGTGTGCTTTTAGTCTCTGCATGTCGTTCTCTGCACTGGCTCTCATGATCTTTCTGACATGAAAATTTCCTATGTCTGTATCCCTGCTGACAATCTGAGAACGACCCCTCAAATCTCTGCATAAATACCAAACTCGTTTACACTTGATCTTAGCTAACAGGTGGAGAAACAGTGAAAAAAACCTGAACTCTTTTTACTCCTCTTCCAGTTTCACACAAAGCTACCCTGGCTTTCTTTTCTTTTACTTAGTTTTGTTTTATTTGATGATACTGAGGGTTCAGCCCAAGGCCTTCTTAATGAGCTGCATCCCCAGCTTATTTTTTTATTTTAGATTTTTAAACAGGGTCTCACTAAGTTGCCCAGGCTGTCTTGAGTTTGTAATCCTCCTGCGTCAGCTTCCAGAGTGCTAGGATTACAAGCCTGTGCTGCCTGGTCTGGTTTCTTTTCTTAAATATGCCAGTATACCACACTACCTTTCGTTGTAGAATCTTTTTCTTTTCTTTTTTTGAGACAGAGTCTTGCTCTGTAGCCGAGGCTGGTCCTGAGCTCACTGGTGTAGCCCAGGCTGGCCTTGGACTCAGGACAGTTGCCTACCTCAGGCTTCCAAGTACTGGGATTACAGGTGTGCATCACTGTGCCCAGCCTTATGTGGTGCTGGGCATTTGAACTTGGGGCTTTGCTCTTGCAAGAGCTTTAATCACTGCCATTCCACCAGCCGTTTAGTTTTAAATAGAAAAAGCTTTAATTAGAAAGTAAGAGAAATCAGTAAGAAACTTTATCTTGTGGAGCTGAGAACCGTCAGGCCAGCAGTTAACAGAAGAGAGTAAGAAAAATAGAGAACTCCAACTTAACCAACTGGAGGGGGGCACACTCTGATGTAGGTGATCAGAGTGGCCTGTCAGTGAGTCTTGCACAAGTGTTTTTTCCTTTGAGATACTTGTTTTCTTTGCTTTTTTTTGCTCCTCTTTCCCTCATTGCCTCCTTTTGCTTGATTTACACCTGTTCGTAACGTGAATATGAGGTCTGTGAGGTCTGTTTTTCTTTTGAGACAAGGTCTCACTACGTAGCCTAAGCTGGTCCTGAAGTCACTATAGAGCCCAGGCTGGCCTTGGACTCATGACAGTCCTCTTTTGCTTCAGCCTCGCATAGTGCTGGGATCCCAGGCGTGAGCCACCATACCTAGTTTATGTTGCTGGGGAATCAAACTTGGGCTTAGTACTTGCTCTAACACTCGCTAGGCACTTTAACTGCAAAGCCATTGCTCTAGCCCCCTTTCCCTTTATTTATTTATTTTTTTGGAGACAGAGTCTTTCTTGTAGTTCAAGCTGGTCCTGAACTCACTGTGTAGCCCAGGCTGGCCCTGAACACCTGACAATCCTCCTACCTCAGCCTCCACAATGCTGGGAATGCAGGTGTGCACTACTATTCTAGGTTTATGAGGTGATGCTGGGCTCATGTGGTACTGGAGAATCATATGCAGAGCCTTGTGCCTGCTAGTGAGCCCTTTAACTGCAGAGGCATGTCCCCAGCCTGGAGGTTGTGTTTAGTTCAACTTTTAGAGACAGTCTCACCCTGGAATCCAGGATGGTCCCGAACTCACTGTAACACATGGCGATCCTCCTGCCTTAGCCTCTTGAGTGCTGGGATTACATATGTGTGTCACCATACTTGCCTTATGTGGTGCTGGGGAATTGAACCCAGGGCTTTTTTGCACTTGCTAGGCAGATGGCTCTAACCACTGAGATGCACCTCTACCCCCAAGTTTTGAATCTAAAGTTTATAAATTTTAGACTATATTGTAGAATAGAATAAAAAACAAAGCACACTTTTTCTTTTATAGGAAAAAGATGAGACTAGAGGACCAGTGCACAGTGATTCTTCAGTTGTGAATTAACTTTTGCTGTACAGATACCTTAAATTATTGTTGCTCAAAAATTTATATTAGTGGTGTCTGAGCCAGGAATTTGGATAGGGCATAGTAGGCATGAGCTGTCTCTGCTTTACAATGTTTGTGGTTCTTCTGTGAAGATGCAAAGGCTGAGTGTGGGCTAGGCTTGGTAGTGTGAGCCTGCAGTCTAGTAGGTTGAGACAGGAGGGTTACATGTTTGAGCCCAGCAAGTTAGACCTTTTCTCAAAAACAAAAATTAAAAATGTGCTGAAGGTTAGTTCTGTGAAGGTCCTGGACTTGGTCTCCAGTATCACATGTATGTGTGTGTGTGTGCACACACCCAGGAGCACACACGCACACATGTAAAAGGCTGAAGGATCCAGAGAGTTTACTTGTGTTGTCTGGTGACATGCCAGAAGCACCCGGGACTAGGATTGTTGATGAGAGCATCTGTGTGGCCTCATGGTTTCCCTTCTGTACAGTGTAGCCGCCTTTCAGCGGTAGCCCTTTTTAATGGTAGTTCAGGGCTTACTTCTGCAAACAACATGGGCATTTGGTGCATGTTCTGACCTGGCTTCTGAAGTCATGCAGCGTCACTCCAGCTGCATTCTCTTACATAGTGAAAAGTTGAAAGTGTCCCTGCACACGTAGGATGCAGAGATCACTGTATCTTCCTAGTCACAGTGTCAAGACCAGGTTATAGAATAACGTGGGTTGTGAGATGTGGTACTGGTTTGAACATGGGTGGCGAGATGTGGTTGTGGTGATCTTTGGAAAATTGTCACGTCTGTGTGTATGGGCTCTTGCTGTAATAGAGTACTCCGTCTAAGGCATTGTCCATCTACTAGAACCCATTTTTGGCTCTACCTTTTTACCTTGTTTGCCTCCAGCCTGTCAGGATCGTCAGAGAACCATGAGTTTTCTCCTAGTTATTAGTATTATGTTTTTTTTTTTTTTTTTTTTTTTTGAGACAGGGTCTCTTGGTAGCCCAGGCTGGTCTTGAACTCACTATGTAGCCCAAGTTGGTCTTGGACTCACAGCAGTCCTCCTGCCTCAGCCTTCTGAGTGCTGGGATTTCAGGTGTGCACTACCAGACTCAGCTTTTTGTGGTGCTGAGGAGTTGACCTCAGGGCTTTGAGCTTTCAAGGCAAGTGCTTTAACCACAGTGCCATTCTTCTAGCCCTTCTCCTGGTTGTTATTACCATCAGCTATAAATGAGAGAATTACATGGGCTTTCTGGAGAAGATGGAAAACAAATTCACCTAAGTTATAGTGACCCATTGTAATACAATTTCTCTCTCTTCTTTTTGAGGCACTGTCTCTTTCTTTCTAGTCCAGGCTGGTCCTGAACTCAGTATGTGTAGCCCAGGCTGACTTCGAGATTACAGGCATGTGCCACCATGCCAGCTTATGTTGTGCTGGGGAATCAAACCCAGGGCCTAGTGCTTGCTAGGCAAGTGGTCTAACTGCTGAGCTATGCCCCCAACCCTAAATCTCTCTTTCTCTCTCTCTCTCTCTTTTTAGAGACAGGGTCTTGCTCTATAGCCCCGGCGGGTCCTGAACTCACTATGTAGCCCATACTGGCTTTGAACTCACATCCTCCTGCCTCAGCCTTTCGAGTGCTAGGATTGTGTGCCACCACGCCCAACTTATGTGGTGCTGGGGAATTGAACTCAGAGCTGTGCACTTCTTAGGCAAGCGCTTTAACCACCATGTCAGTCCTCTAATACCTTAAGTCTCTTTCATATGGGAAGACTTCTTAAGGCTATTTGACTTGTCCATCATTTCCTTAATGTAATTAACTGAAAATTTAGATAAGTGAGGTAAAGGGATTGCTTTTTATTCAGCAGAGTACGTATGTGTTACTTGAGATCATGGAAGGTGTTGGCTGGTTGTAGATGAGCACGGTGTTTTTATTTTTGCAGATATGCAATATGATGAGGATGATGATGAAATCACCCCAGACTTGTGGCAAGAAGCATGCTGGATTGTAATCAGGTAACTTTTTAGATCAAACTAATAAACTTTGAAAGGCAATATAAAATACAATAGAGTTTCCTGCTTACTCTGTTTCCGATAGGTAGAGGTCTGTCTTAGGAATCTACCTGTTTCTATTATCTGTATATTTAGCTTTTTTTTTTTTTTAAGTATTTCAGACTTATGGAAAAGCTGAGTAAAGATTTCACTTACTGTATACTTCACTAAGTATTAACCTATCACATTTTGTTTTTTCCTTTCTTTCTGTATATATATATTTTTTTTTCTTTTCTTTTTTTTGAAACAGGGTCTTGCTCTGTATCCCAGGCTGGTCCTGAACTCACTATGGAGCCCAAGCTGGCCTTGGACTCAATGGCAATCCTGCCTCAGCCTCCCAAGTGCTGGGATTACAGGCATGTGCCATCACATGCTGTTTCATATGGTGCTGGGGAATTGAACTCGGGTACTTAGCACTTGACATAGTGCTTGCTAGGCAAGTGCTTTACTGCTGAGCCATTACTCCAGACCTTATTTTTCTCTGTAGCTTTTTGTTTTTACTTTTTTTTTTTTGAGACAGGTTTTTCTCTGTAGCCCAGGCTGGCCTTGGACTCAGAACAATCCTCCTGCCTCAGCTTCTTGAGTTCTGGGATCCCAGGCATGCACCACTATGTCTGGCTTTATGTGGTGCTGGGGAATCAACTCAGGGTCTTTGACCTGTAAGGCAAGTGCTTCAACCCTTCAACCACTGTGTTATTCCTCCAGTCCCTGAAGAATTTTTTTGTTTTGGAATGCTTTTAGTTTGCGTTTCTCTAATACTTATTTGTAATTAAATTCAGATGATTACTTTTGGTAGAAATCATGTATTCTAATACATTATATTGGGAGATACATTTGTTTCATTATTGATGCTAATTTGATTCCATGGTTTTCTTATTGTAAATAGGTAAAGGTACGGGAGGTTGTATTTTAAGTATGTTTCTGTTTTTTTTTTTTTGTGAAGGGAAGATTTTACTGGGAATATTATAGAAGGGGAAAGAAAGATAGAAGGAGGGTAAAGCTTCTTTTAGTCAGAAGGGGTACCCGGAAATGTGGGTTGCCCCAAGTAGCCATCTAATTCTAGTTGTAACTAAAATATAATAAAACTTTTGTAGGTGCTGATGGTATAGTTCCGTGGTAGAGGGCTTGCTTGCCATGAAAAAGACTCTGGGTTTAACTCTCAAGTCCAGAACTAAAAACTTAAAAAAAACAAGTGAATGGACTTGGACTTGAGAGCTTTCTGCTTTTGTCTTCTGAGTAGTTGGGATTGTGTGTGGTCCTCTTAACCGCACCCAGCTCACCCAGCTATGTCTACTCTGTGTGTGTGTGTGTGTGTGTGTGTGTGTGTGTGTGTGTGTGTGTGTTTAAATCTTTTTTTTTTGGGGGGGGGTGGAATTGGTCTCACTTTGTAGTTCAGGCTGGTCCTGACGTCATGGAGCCCAGGCTGTCCTAGAACTCACAGTAGTTCTCCTGCCTCAGCTTCCCGAGTGTGTGCCACCTTGCCCAGCTTGTCTACACTTTTAAACTGTGCATCCTTCTCTCGTGTTCACCTTGTGATTTCTGTGTCCACGCCAGTAGCTCTGAACTTTCCCATGTGGCATTTTTATCACGAGTCTCTGCTGAATATTTTCACTGGTGTGACTTAGTCTGTGTCTTCCTTAGCGTATTCAAAATTGGACTAATGGGCTGAGGCATAACTCAGAGGTTGAAATGCCTGCCTAGCAAGTGCCAGGTCCCGAGCTCTTGATTCTCCACTGCCACGTAAGCTAGGCATAGTAGCACAGCTCTCAGCTCTCAGGAGGCTGATGCAGGAAGATTGCCGTGTTTTCAAGGCCAGCCTGGGCTACAGAGTGAGATCCTGTCTCAAAAAAAAAAAAAAAAAAAAAAAAAAGGACTAATGATCTCTTTCTCTGCTTTTTGTTTTGGTGCTGGGATTTGAGCCTTGCCTGTATGCGATGACCTGTGCTCTATCACTGTGCAATACCCCAGTCCCAGAAGTGATGATTTTTTAACCTAACATTTTCATGCATTTTCTATAATAGTTACTAATAATCTTTTCTCTTACTTGAATTAAAGTTCTTATTGTTACCTTCTACTGTACATTTTTCTTACATAGGTTTTTCAAGAAATGTTTCAAAGAAGGTGAATGTAATGTATCTATAAAAGACACTGGTAAATCACTTTTTTCATGTAGTAACTTTATTTTACTTATAAATTCGTGGATTTTTTTGTTGGTTTTTTTGCTGTGCTAGAAATTAAACCTAGAGCTTCTTGTATGTTAAACAAATCTGTGTTTCTGTCTTTCTTCCTGTCTCTCTCTTCCTTTGTAGTACTGGGGATTGAGCCCAGGGCCTTTGCACTGTGCTACCTACTCAGCCTTTTATTCTAGTTTTGGTTTTGAGACAGGGTCTTGCTAAATCACTATGATACCCAGGGTAGATTTGGATTTGAACTTGTGAGCACTCCTTTTATAGTGCTGGGATTATAGGCCTGTGCCACCAGATCTGGCTAAGCAAGCATTTTATCATGGGGCTATCCCAGTATTCCATAGTATGTTTCTTTTCTGAAAACTTAATAAGATTTACAAAGAAAGTAACTACTGGCCACAGTCCTTTTTAGGTACCTCATAATATCTCATGCAGTGATTGACATATAGTGAGTGGTTGATATTTCATGAGTATTTGAATTAAATTATAAGTGAAAATGGAGAAATATGGAAAATAAGTTGCAATTGATTATGACTGTAAATATATTTCTAGTTCCTATTTTGATGAAAAAGGCTTGGTCAGACAACAGCTGGATTCTTTTGATGAGTTCATTCAGATGTCTGTACAAAGAATTGTGGAAGATGCTCCACCTATCGACCTACAGGCTGAAGCTCAACATGCTAGTGGAGAAGTTGAGGAACCGGTAAGGTGGCTAGTCTTTTTTATTTTTGTTCTTTTTTCTTTGGGACAGGGTGTTGCTCTGTAGTTCAGGCTGGTCCTGTGCTCACTGTGTAGCCCAGGCGGGCTTTGAAATCATGGCAATCTTCTCGCCTTAGCCTCCTGAGTGCTGGGATTACAGGTGAGTGTCACCACATCCAGTTGATGTGGTGCTATGGAATTGAACTCAGGGCCTTGCACTTGGTAGGCAAGCACCCTCAACTGCTGACCTCTGCCTCTAGCCACAAGGTGGTGGTTCTGGTAAAGTTACATGAGCACAAGAAGAGTATTTGTTTGAAATTTCAGTACCTCTTTTATCTGGCTGAAAGGTTAAACTCAGTAGAGTGTTCAGTAATTTATTTACAGCATCTTCAGCTTCTAATTTATTCTTACAAATGGAGAGATGCATTTTCGCTATTAATCCAAAACTCTTAATTTTTCTTCAGATGGTAGGTTAAGTATTTAATAGTTGGTGTAAAAGGACTCACCTATGGACAACTGAGAGAAATGAGCCAGAAGTGGTCATATTGCTTAGGAAGATAATCTCACTGTTTTCTTTTACAGTGTGATATGAAGCATAAAATGATTTTTTTCTCCTGCTTTTTACTTATTATATGGTGTCTTAGTTACTTTTTCAATGCTGGGACACAATAATCTACGTCTACAACATAAGGGTAGAAGGTTTATTTTAGCTCAGTTTCAGGTCTTAGTATAATCATTGGTTGATGGCAGTGGTGGGTGGACTTGATGGAGGCCTCTCCAGAGAGAGGCTGCTCATGGGATGGTGAGACAGGAAGTCAAGTGCCAAAAGAACGGTGAACCTGCATTTATCCTTTTAGGTGGAGACCTAGTGATCTTATCCCTCCTGGTCAAGACCCGTGATCTGTCCCTTCTAGGTCAAGCCCAAGTGATCTACCCCTTCTGACTAGGCCCTGCCTCCTAACTGTGAAATCCGTGTATGATCCATAATATCCAAATACATGAGGCTTCAGGGGGACATTCTAGATCCACACCATAACATTCTGCCAATGGGCCACAAAACACTAATGTCTACCTCTTTAGGCAAAATACATTTAGTCCTGCTTAAAGAATTGCCAGAGTCTTACCAGTTTTAGCACTGCTAAAAAAGTACAAGTCCAAAGTCTCCTCTGAGACTTAAGCCAAATTCTTAGCTGTGAGTTCCTGTGAAAATGAAAAGTTCAACACTTCTGACATACAGTGAGTGGCACAGGGTAAGCATTCCCATTTCAGAAGGGAGGAATGGGAGGATAGAAAGCAACTGGGCTAAAGCATGCACCCAGTCAGGCAAGACTAAATCCTACAATTTTGTTAAATCTTTCCCGTCTGTCACCTCTTGAACCTGACCCTTCTGATCTGCATGTCATTTGGCATTCTGGCCTTCGGATTGTGTCCAGAATCTCCCATCAAGCTTGTCATTATCAAATTAGATAGTGGAAACTTAATTTGATTCCATAGCAGTTCATTAAATTATTAAAAAACTCCTAGTAAATTTTATTGTCAAATAGATCCTAGGAGCTGGGGGCATAACTTAGGAGTTAACATGCTTGTCTAGCAAGTGCAAGACCCTGGGGTTGATTCCTTAGCACCACATTAGCTGGGAGTAGTGGTGCATGCCTGTAATCTCACCAATTGGGGGGCTGAGACAGGAGGATTGCTCTGAGTTTGAGGCCAGCCTGGGCTAGGTAGTGAGTTTGGGACAAGTCTGAATATAGAGTGAGTTCTTGTCTTAAGACAGAGTAACAGCCATATGTGTGTGTATGCTATAGATAGATAGGCAGGTAGATAGATAGATGAGCTATATTAGAGTTTGCCAAGTAGAGGGTACATGAAACTATTAATACAAATCTGTTTTGACTGTTTGATTTAAGCTTTCTTAGATCAGGTGAATTATGTAGTACTTATTTATTTTCGAGACAGGGTCTCATTCTGTAGACCGGGCTGATTCTGAGCTCACTGTGTAGCCCAGACTGGCTTTGAACTCACAGCAGTCATCCTGCTTCAGCCTCTGAGTGCTAGGATTATAGGCATGTGCCACCACACTCGTTTTATGTGGTGCTGGGGAATGAACTTGGATATATAGGGCTTGTTAGGCAAGCACTTTAACCACTGAGCTATTCCCCCAGGCCCAGTTGTTGTTTATTGTGGCATATTAAGTCTCTCTCTGTCCTCTGCCTAAAGAAAGCATTTAGTTATAAAACTTGATACGCAGTGTGGGTATTGACTTTAGAAAGGCCTCATAGCAGTAAAACCTATTGGTTTTACCATCTTCTAGAAATGCTTCTACTCAAAATGTTAGTGCCAGGGGCTGGATCAATAGCATAGCAGTTAAAGCACTTGCCTTGCAAGAGCAAGGTTCTGAGTTCAACTCCTGAGTACCACATAAAGCTGGGTGTGGTGGTTCATGCCTGTAATCCTAGCACTTGGGAGGCTGAGGCAGGCAGATTGTCCTGAGTCAAAGGTCAGCCTGGACTACACCAGTGCGTTCCGGACCAGCCTGGGCTATAGAGTGACACCTTGTCTCAAAAAAAGAAAAAGAGGAAAACTGTTGATAGCAGTTAAAATGAATCATTAAAATTTTTATGGGAAAAATTATTTCCCCTCTCTTTTTTTTTTTTTCATTTAGCCAAGATATCTACTGAAGTTTGAACAGATTTACCTGTCCAAGCCTACCCACTGGGAGAGAGATGGTGCTCCTTCACCTATGATGCCGAATGAAGCCAGGTTAAGGAACCTCACGTAAGAAAAGCTTTGTGCTTTCTTCCTATGGCAGCAGATATCATTGAAATGAAATTCAGAAAATGTAATGTTAACCAGTTGAGATTTTTTTTTTTAAGCAAATATCCTACTGTTGCTCAGCTTTGACCTACTTCTGTTTTCATAGGTATTCCGCTCCACTTTATGTTGATATAACCAAAACAGTCATTAAAGAAGGAGAGGAGCAACTGCAGACTCAACATCAGAAAACCTTTATTGGAAAAATTCCAATTATGTTGCGTTCAACATACTGTTTATTGAATGGCTTAACAGATCGTGATCTTTGTGAGTTAAATGAATGCCCCTTGGATCCTGGTGGCTATTTCATTATAAATGGATCAGAAAAGGTATTCTAAAATTACTTTACGATATTACAAAATGATACCTAGAATTAAAACTAAGGCTTTCACACTGTACAACAAACTGGCAAGTTAATTATTGGGTATGATAGCTAAAGCTGTGTAAGTGAAAGCTTTGTCTAGTTGTATGTAATGTACACTAGGAATTTGGTAGGTCACAGGGGTTTATAAAGCTGTTATGCTAGAAATTTGTAAAGTTGAAGAATAGATGTCTTAATGTGCCTGTATAATCACATTTAATTATGATACAGATTTCACTTTTTTCTGTAGGTTCTAATTGCTCAAGAGAAAATGGCAACAAACACTGTCTATGTGTTTGCCAAAAAGGATTCTAAATATGCCTACACAGGAGAGTGCAGATCGTGTCTGGAGAATTCTTCCCGACCCACCAGTACTATCTGGGTTAGCATGCTGGCAAGAGGAGGCCAGGTATGGACTGGCATGTGATGTTGTTTGGGTTTATTTGTTTTTGTTTTTTGAGACAGGGTCTCACTCAGTGGCCCAGCCTGGTCCTGAACTCACTGTGAAGTCCGGACTGGCCTTGGATTCACGGCAATCCTTCTGCCACAGTGCTGGGAGTGCTGGGAGTGCTGGGATTACAGTTGTGTACCATCGCACCCGGTTTATGTGGTGCTGGCAAATTGAACCCAGGGCCTTATGCTTATTAGGCAAGTGCTCTAACCATCTTGGTAAGTTGCCAAGGCTGGGCCTGAATTTGGATGCTTCTGCCTCAGCTTCCCAAGATGGGGTTACAGATTTGCACCACTGTGCCCAGCTTCAGATAAGATTCTTGGTGAAACAAATAGTAGACCGAATGGGACAATTGGTGGCCAGGTAGAAACAACCAGATGGGAGGTGGGGATGAGGGTGCAGGAAAGGATGAATATGAAGATTTGGGCATAATTTATGAGAGCTTATTCCTGAACAACTTAGGAGATGGGTGAGTTTTTTGTGGAAAGAAGTCTGAGGGGAAGGAGGGAGATAACAAGTTGTTCCTAGGAGTGTCATGACCTTGTCTTGGGAGGCCAAGACAATGTAGAATGAAATATTTTTCCCCTTACATCATCATATCATCATCATCATCATCATCATCATCATCATCATCATCATTAATTTTTTTGAGATAGGTTCTTTATCTGCAGCCCAGGCTGATCCTGAACTCACTATAGAGCCCAAGATGCCAGGCTGGCCTTGAACTCATGGCAGTCCTCCTGCCTCAGCCTCCCAAGTGCTAGGATTACAGGTGTATGCCACTACGCCCGGCTTTATGTGGTGCTGGGGAATTGAACTCAAGGCCTTGTGCTTGCTGGGCAAGCACTTAACCACTGTGCTATTCCTCCATCTCTGATTTATTTATTTATTATTCTGTTGCCGTGTGTTTGTGATATATAATAATAGTCATTGGTGCATTTACATACCACATCTTGATCGTTTTCACTCCCTTCTCCTTTCTCACCCTCTCACTGTCCCCTCACATCCCCCTTCCTTCTTCACAAAAACCTGTCTTCCTACTTTCTTCCATCTCTCTTTTTATGTTTTTTTTCATATTAGGGAAACCATATGATGTTTAGTCTTCTGTGTCTGAGTCATTTCACTAAGCATAATGGTCTCAAGGTGCATCCATTTCCTACAGATTATTCAAATTTATCTTTTCTTTATGCATAGTGTGTAAATATATCACATCTTTATCCATGCATCTGTTGGGGGACTTTGGCTGTTGTGAGTTGTGCTGCTATATAGACATGAGCATACATGTGTCACTGTTGTATGATGACTTTAACTATTTTGGGAGGATACCCAGAAGAAGTATAGCTGGGTCAAGTGGGATATCTGTTTTCAGTTTTTTGAGGAGTTTTCATGTTGCTTTTCATAATGGTTGTACCAGCTTATAGTCCCACTCGTAGTGTAGAAGGGTTCATTTTTCTTCAATTTTGTCATCTTTTGTTGTTTTTTGAGTTCTTGATACCAGCCATTCTTACTGGAGATAAATGGAACCTCAGTGTTGTTTTGTTTGCCTTTCTTTGATGGCTAAAGATATGAACATTTTTTTCATGTACTTATTGGTCTTTCATACTTCTAAGTTAGAACTGTCTATTTGTTTCAGTTACCCATTTTTTGATCAGGTCTTATTTTGGAGGGGTCTAATTTTTTTTTCAGTTCTTTGTATATTTTAGATGATAGTCCTTTTTTCAAGGAGTAGCTGACAAATTTTTTTTCCCCTTTACTCTCTTGATCATTTCTTTCCAAATCATCTCTGATATAATACTTATTTTGTGCTTAGCTTTTTCCATATTTACTTGTTTTTCTTTTTATTTGGCATCATTTTTCTTCCTTCCTGACATTTTATTTTTACCCCAAGTAGGCAGAGAATATGGCAGTGCATCATTGTGTTGATGATGTTCCGCAACCAGAAGTTGTTTCCAATGTGGTGGTGGGTACTTAGAGATCTTGGCAGGCAGGCAGAAGACAGTGGCTGCTCTCTTAGTGTTAGGTGCCAGGCTGTCTTGTACAATAGGGATCCTGCTCTTGTGGTTTGGAAAAGTGCCCGTGGGAGCTTCCTCAGGGTATGGGAGGCATGGTTCCTCTGAACACTGAACATATGTATTAAATGGTTGTTTTTAACTCTTGTATGTTCATGTTCTAATGAGATTTTATTTTTTTAGGGTGCAAAAAAGAGTGCTATTGGTCAGCGCATCGTGGCAACTCTACCGTATATCAAGCAAGAAGTTCCCATTATTATTGTATTCAGAGCGCTGGGTTTTGTGTCTGATAGAGATATTTTAGAACATATTATTTATGATTTTGAAGATCCGGAGATGATGGAAATGGTACTGTGAAAGCAATATGTATTCAGAGTGTTGTTTAAGAAATGTGGAAGGTCTAATTATGGGCAACCTCAAAACTTGACAGAAAGCTGCTTTGAAGACAGATTCGTCTGTCACAAAAGCTCAGGCCATTTATTGTGCCATGAAAACCCTGCCTGGCTCTCCTGGCCAGCCTGTATAAAATAATGCAAAGTGAGGCAGCCAGAGTTCAGTGACACCAGCCTAAAGAGGTGGTAGTAAGGAAATTGTACAGCGATTTAGTGCAAAGGGAAAACAAGTAGTTGATAGCTTTTTTTTTTTCCGTTTTTGGCTTTTTATTTTTCATTTTGAGCAAATTTGAAGCTTATAGAAAAATTGAAAAGAACTCTTTTCTACTCCCCACCTCGCTTTGTTACCTGTACTGTGTTTGCTTTATCATTCTACTTGTGCATACGTACTACTTTTTCTGGACTATTTGAGAGTAACTGATAAGCATCATGCCCCTTTACTTTTAAATATTTCCTATAAAGCAGTTCAACTCTATTATTTAGCAGTTTAATACTATTGATGTGCAGATCTTACTTATATTTTGCTAACTGTATTGATAATGTCTCCCCACAACCAGTATTGAAGATCCGGTCCTGGACTCTCACACTGAGCCATATCCCTACCCCATTTTTCAGATTTTTTTTTTTTTTTTTTTTTTTTTTTGAGTCAGGGCTCTGCTTTGTATCCCAGGTTGGTCCTGAACTCACCATGTAGCCCAGGATGGTCTTGGACTCATGGCAGTCCTCTTGCCTCAGCCTCTCAAGTGCTGGGATTACAGGCATGTGCCACCATACTGGGCATTATATGGTGCTGGAGAATGACTTTGTGCTTGCAATCCAAGTGCTTTAACCACTGTGCCATTCTTCTAGTCCCCCATTTTTAAAATTTTGATTTTGAGATGGGCTTGCTTATTTGCCAGGTTGCCTAGACTGGGCTTGAATTTGAAATCCTCCTCCGTTAGCCTCCCAGTGCTAGGATTACAGGTGTGGGCCACACGCCCAACTTACGTGGAGCTAGGGAATCAACCTGTACTCAGTGCTTGCCCTTGCCTGCTGAATAGAGAAGCTATTCCTCTAGCTCCAGGTCTTTTTATTTTATTTTTTATTTTTTTTAGACAGGGTCTTGCCCAGGCCGGTCTTGATCTCACTATGGAGTCCAGGCTGGCCTTGGACTCAAGACAATCCTCCTGCCTCAGCCTCCTGAGTACTGGTATTACAGGCATGTGTCACCACCCCAGCCTATGTGGTGCTGGGGAATTGAACTCTGGTACCTACCACTTGATGTAGCGCTTGCTAGGCAAATGCTTTAACTGCTGAGCCATTCTTCCATCCCCCATCACCCACAACCAGGTCTCTTTAATAGACATCTTTACAAAATATTGAGTGGTTTTATTTTTGGTTAAGCATTTCCTAATAGCAGACTGAAAACAGTATAGCACATTTATTTCTTTATAGGTCAGTAAATTTTAATTGTACTTCAAAACTTTAATATTTCTGAGATACCCGTAAGAACGTTTATTTTGTCATTGGTCATTAAAATGTAAAACAGGCGCTACCGTGTTTGTAGTTTTATAATTTGTGTTTTTCTAGAAAATAAAATTACCTGTGTCAATAGGTGGATTTTGTTTCCAGATCTCTCAGGTGTAGGTTTTTTTTTTTTTTTTTTTTTTTTTTTTTTTTTTTTTTTTTTTTTTTTTTTTTTTGTACTAGGGGTTGAACATGGAGTCTTCACTGTGAATATCCCCAACCCCTTTTTGTTGTTAGGATCTTTGTTTAGTTGTTAAATAGCCCATATCGGGCTTGGGCTTGAACTTGTGAACTTCCGATTTTCCTGTCTCAGCTTCCCAAAGTGCTGGGATTATAGGACTTTGCATTCCGGCTCAGGCATCTCTTCTAATATTTTGTGATTCCTTGGTTTTCTGAGAATATTCTTATACTTGATTAAATTCATAGGAATGTTTGATATGTTAATAAATTGATAGTGACTCATTTTAAAGTGAAAATATGAATCTGAAAATACCTTTTATTTAAATTATTTGACAGGTTAAACCTTCTCTTGATGAAGCTTTTGTCATCCAAGAACAGAATGTCGCATTAAATTTCATTGGCTCAAGAGGTGCAAAGCCTGGTGTTACTAAAGAGAAAAGAATTAAATATGCAAAAGAAGTTTTACAAAAAGAAATGCTCCCTCATGTTGGTGTCAGTGACTTTTGTGAGACCAAAAAAGCCTACTTCCTAGGGTATGTTAACCCTTGTTTAAGTTTTGTCTGAATGTACACTTGAGATCAAATGTTTTTCTTAAAGCTAAAAGTATCAGAAATGATGTTTTAAAATTATATGTTAAGAAAAAACCCAATTTATATATTTTTCTCATTTTAGATATATGGTTCATAGATTACTTCTAGCAGCCTTGGGTAGAAGAGAACTAGACGACAGAGATCACTATGGAAATAAAAGATTGGATCTTGCTGGGCCGCTCCTGGCCTTCTTATTTAGAGGGTAAGGAATTCAGAGTGAGGTGAGGAAGCTTTCTTTTGGATGGGTCTCTGCAGCGGAGAGGCAGCGCACTTGGTGCCTGTCTCGGGTTCATCCATCTGTAGTTTGCCGCGACCTCTTTGCTGCTTGCCCACATTTAGTTCTTACTCATATTGGGGATGTTGTTTGAGATCACAGTTTATTACTTGCTTAATCTAAATTTTTTTCTGGTCACTTTATAAGATGTTTGAAAAAATTGATACTACAATGCTTTTATTTTTATTTTTTAATTTTTTTGGAGGTTCTGGGGACACACTCGGGCCCTTGTGCACGCACAACACATACTCTTCCGCTGAGCTATATTTCCTGCTCAGCCTTAATTTTCTAAATGTTAATATTGGAATTTTAATTAGTCTTGCTTTTATAATTTATAAATAAACTGGAAGGAATTATATGAAAATATTAGCATTCCTTGTTTCATGTGATTAAGATGTGCTTTTTTATTCTTGATTTTTTCATATTTTCTACATTGAACTTATACTTTTATGATAAGATTTATTTTTAAGGGGCTGGAGGAATAGCACAACGGTTAAAGCACTTGTCTAACAAACGCAAGGCCCTGAGTTCTGTTCCTTAGCACCACATAAACCAGGTGTGGTGGTGCACACCTGTAATCCCTGTAATCAGGAGGCTGAGGCAGGAGGATTGCCATGAGACTAAGGCTAGTCTGGACTCCATAGTGAGTTTAGGACCAGCCTGGATTACAGAACGAGACCTTGTGTCAAAAAAAAATTATTTTTAAGAACAAAATAAAATGTACCAAAACAAAAAGATGTTTAGCATGTTTTGGTTAGTGTGTTGTAGTTCACTATTTCAGCCTTTATTTTTTAAAAATTGCCCACAGAGGATCATCTTCTGACATTTTTTCCCTAGATACTTCCTCTGAGATGTATGTGAGTGTGCACTGTATGTGGCTCTGTGTTTTGCACATAATAAAAGAGTGACATATTTTACACTGCCACATCCATTTTCCCCCTCCTGGGCCCTATTTCTTTCGAAACTACATGTGGTAGAACTCTACATGTTTAAAACTGTACTGTTTTATTTGGCAGTATGTTTAAGAATTTACTCAAAGAAGTGAGAATCTATGCACAGAAGTTTATTGATCGAGGAAAGGACTTCAACTTGGAGCTGGCAATTAAAACAAGGATTATATCTGATGGCCTGAAATACTCTTTGGCTACGGGGAACTGGGGTGACCAAAAGAAAGCTCACCAGGCCAGAGCTGGAGTATCTCAGGTGAGCGGGTCAGTTCTGACTATGGAATTCTTAGGAACCTTGTAATGCAACTTATGTATTTCATTTATCGAATGATGCAAAATTACTCAGGGCTTTTCAATGAAAATGAAATTTTTCTTAAGTTAGCTATTAGCATTACTAAGAGACACAGTGTTTAGCTTGCAATTTAGAATCTCAAGATAAGCAACTGGTTGGAGGTAGACAGTCTGTGTTAGTGAAACTTTTGTCTTAAAAGCTCCATGTCAGAAGCTAACTGAGAGTGCAGATAGACAGCTCCCTCATTTCCTGGGAAATGCAGTGCTTCTAATGCGAATTTCTCAGTGTTCTGTTGCCATGTATGCAGTACTTATTTTCAGAGTAATGGGAAGAAGCTTCTTAAATAAGTCTCAGGTATTTTATTATTTATTTGTTCGTTTGCTTATTTATTTATTTTGAGACAGGGTCTTGCTTTATAGCCCAAGATGGTCCTAAATTCACTGTGTAACCCAGGTTAGCATTGCACTGGGCAATCCTTCTGCTTCATCCTCTTGAGGGCTGGGATTACAGGTGTGCCACCATGTCGCCTTTATGTGGTATTGGGGAATCGAACCCAGGAGTGTGTTAAACACTGTGCCGTTTCTCCAGTCCTGTCTCAGGCATTTTAAAAAAATACTTTCGTATGTGATTTTTATGTAGGAGTGAAAATTTAGTTGGGGTATGGTGCCGCGGGCTTGTAATCCTAGGAGGCAAAGCCAGGGGCATGGTAAGTTTGAGCCAAACCTGTGCAATTTAGTGTCCTAGTGAGACTTGTCTCATGTAGCTCAGTGTGAAGGCCCTGGGCTCAGTCCTCATTATCCCTCCTGTCTGCCTTACAGGAAAACCTTTAATGTGCTTGTCCAGCTTTATGGAATTTTGAGGGTGATCCCTTCTTCTTCTTCTTTTTTTTTTGTTTAAAGCTAGTTGATACTGGTGTTACCTGATTGGTTTGGCATTCAGACATTTAGTTCCAGTGTTTGGTTCTTAGAAACCTAGATGCTATAAGAAATTCTGGGAGGGTGCTAATAGCAATGCTACATTTCTCATTCCCTTTTATTCAGTAAGAATTTAGTGAATATTCTTGGTGTTTATAATGTGGGTTTACAAACATGGATTAGATACTATCTTAGCCCTCAGGGAATGCATGAACATCTAGCAGAGGAAATAGGTTTGTTGACGATAGCCTGAGCTGTAGTATGCTAGCCACACTACAAATTCATTATGGGCACTTTGCCACCAGTTAGAGATGGAAAGATGAATAAAGCATCTCCAGTCTTCAGCAGTGAGTAGATAGATGTAAGTAGGTAATTATGATGTGGTAGAGTAAGTATTGTAACACGAGAGCTGCGCAGCTGATCTATGGAAATGCTGGAGAAAAGCATTTATCATAGCCTCAAAGTGGGGATGGAGCCTTTTTTTTGAGACAGGGTTTTTCTCTGTAGCCCAGGCTGGCCCTGAACTCACTATGTAGTCCAGGCAGTCCTCCTGCTTCAGCCTCCTGAGTGCTGGGATTACAGGCGTGCACCACCACACCCAGTTTATGTGGTGCTGAGGAATCAAACTCAGGGTGTTGTGCTTGCTAGCCAAGTGCTTTAACTGCTATGCCATTCCTATGGCCCTTCCCCCCCTTTTTTAAATACTGGGGATTGAATTCAAGGCCTCCATGTGTTACAGACAAACACTGTCACTGAGCCACCTCGCTAGCCCCAAAAGGTCTGTGGGAAGTAATACCTGAGCTAAATCTTAAAGTACAAGTTGGGAAGGAGGGTTGAAGCAGCAGTTTACATTAAAGCTGCAGAAAACTGCTTAACCTTTTAACCAAGGGGTTGAGGCAGAAAAGAGTATGTGTATGTTAGGGAGCTAGAGCAGTTCAGAATTTGCAGTTAGGAGTTAGTTAGGGAGGTGGTGGTGTTGGAGAGGCAGCTAAGAACAGTGCCTAAGTTGGAAGTGACGCTGTCATTTTTGTTTTGAATGTCTACCCACAGTAATTGGCAGCATGGAGGAAGGATTGAAGGACAAGGCTGGTGGCAGGAGCATTGTTGCCGTAGTCTGGGTGAGAAAAACTAGGCCTGGACTGGAGCATTTGTGTAGGTGGAGAATGGATGAATCATGTATGAGAAATATTTAGGAAATGGCTTTTGTAAGACCTTGTGATAGGCTAGTTGAATGATGGAAACTCCATAGACTACAGAGAAGAGTTCTTCCTGGAGGTGAGTTATGCAGCGAAGTTAGGCAGAGCACAGTGAAGAGGTGCCTTGAAGGTGCTGTGGCCACAGCGTGGTCCAATGTATAGTAAAAGGGTACATGGCAGTGTAGTGGAGTATGGGAGTGTCGGGGGACAGGTAGAGAAAGGGTGTTTGGGACTTCATGGGAAAGGCCTTTAGTGTCATGCTCTTCTGTAGTCTGATGACTTCGTTAGTATTTTTTAAATGGGTGTGTTCATGTTTTCATAGTTCTGGTAACTAAGGAGGGTAGATTGGTGCAGTAAGACGGTCTTAGATGATAGAAGTCTTATGAGTGAGAGGTGAAGGCCTGAGCACTTCTTCCTAAGCACTGCTATGCCAGTTTGTGACAAAATTTGGAGACAGAATTGATAGGATGTGTTTGTCGATGTTTGGAATAAGAACTGAAAAGCAAAGGTGATTTTTGATATTTCTAGGTTGGAAGATCAAGGAGAAGGTGAAGCCATTGAGATGCCAGGAGACTTGGGTAGAGGACAGTGTTTGGGTTATGTTAGGGCTAGAGGTATAGGTACAGGTATGATAGGTATGTTGAGCTTGAGTTGCATTCTTTCTTTCTAAATATTATTTTATTTATAGGTATTATCTTGCTTATTATCCTACAAGTATTGTAATGAGTTTCTGCATCTATATTAGATTATTAGATTCAGAGGCCTCAGCCTAGAATAACTACTGGGAAGGATTAGTAAGTTTACTGTAGTCAAAGGGGTGTGAGTTAGTTGTATTTAATTTAACTCTTATTGGACAGCTAATAGACGCCAAGTGCTATTCTAGATGCTGAGATAGAACAGAAAATGAAACGACTTTAAAAAAAAAGAAAGGTTTGCCCTTGTGAAACTTAATGTTCTAGGTTTGGAGACAGACTAAAGAAAATGTGTAAGCTAGAAATGTGCATCACGTCTTTGCCATCCATGCGGTAATAAGGTGAACAGGATTATCCGAGGAAAGGGTGGGAAGAGGAGGGATGAGAATAGTAGCTGCTTGGTGGGTCATGTCAAAATACAACGGTGCCCTGGAGTAATCGCGTGAACCATGGCAATGCCCAAGCATGGAGATGTGCTTTTGTTTTTCTAGGTATTAAACCGCCTGACTTTCGCGTCTACTCTTTCTCACCTGCGTCGTTTGAATTCTCCCATTGGTAGAGATGGCAAGCTAGCAAAACCACGGCAGTTGCATAACACGCTGTGGGGGATGGTGTGTCCTGCTGAGACCCCGGAGGTGAGCGATTAATGTTTGTGTTCAGATCAGAAAGTGTGCTTGCTAGTGATGATGTAGGGCACAATTACTTTTAAGAAGCGGGTTTTTATTTTTATGCATTGTGGTTTGTAACTAAGATTTAGCTTAGTGGAGAAGAAAAGTGAGTTTGTGAAGTCAAATTGAAGGAAGAATCTTTATCGAAGAGGTTTTTTAGGTGTGAACATTGAATGCAATAACTTGGATTGTTCCACAGGGCCATGCTGTAGGACTTGTGAAGAATTTGGCCCTGATGGCTTATATTTCAGTGGGATCTCAGCCATCTCCCATTCTGGAATTTTTAGAAGAGTGGAGTATGGAAAATTTAGAAGAAATTTCTCCTGCAGCTATTGCTGAGTATGTATAAAAGGAGTTTTATTTAAAAAAATGTACTAATATTTACTTACAGCTTAGTATAGAATTTCTGAGTGCAAAATGCTTTTTTTTTTTTAGTGCAACCAAGATTTTTGTTAATGGCTGTTGGGTTGGAATACATAAAGATCCTGAACAACTTATGAATACGCTAAGGAAATTGCGGCGTCAGATGGACATCATTGTGTCTGAAGTAAGGTTTTTTTTTTTTGTTTGTTTGTTTCTTGTGGTGCTGGTGATTTATCTTCAGCCTTGTGCATGTTAGGCAAGCACTCTTCCTCTGAGCTGCATCCCACTGGCCCACTAAGGAGCTTTAAGAAGATATGACTTAATGAGGTTTTTAAAAAAGGCATAAGAGTAGTGAAAATTATCTTTGCACTGGCATCTTTATCTGAATAGAACTTCCTCGAGTTTAAAGTGTATTGTCAAAAGTCCAAGTGATATTTTAAGCTAACTTTAACTGACTGCTTGCTTTAATCTTTGGATATATGCTTCTAAAATTTTTGACATGTGTTTTGAATTGTCAAATTATATTTTAGGACTCAAGTTTTATTTTAAAATAAGTTCTTTTGGTAATTTTCTAAAACTATAAATACTTTTAAAAAGGGAATAGTTGTCTCTTATTTATCCTTGGTCTGAATCCAGAGATTCATACATTAAATGTGATACATCTCTGACAGATTCTCTTATATTTAGGCAAATATTAAAGTGACCTGGGATTAGAGTAGATTTTTCTCTAGTTCTTAAGATATAGTATGAGTCTTGTTACTTATCAAAATAGTTATTAAAAACAGGCGTATGGTGCAGTCCTGTAATCCCAGCATTCGAGAGACTGATGCAGGAGGATTGCTGTGAGTTTGAGGCCGTCCTGGGCTACATAATGAGTTCAGGAGTAGACAGGACTACAGAGCAAATCCCTGTATCAAAGGAAGAAAAAAAAGTAGAGTTTTTAGTATACTTTTTGAGAAGTTTGAGTGGTGATGTCAACTTTTATTTTATTTTTTTGTAGTACTGGATATTCAGCCCAGGGCCTTAGACCTCCAGACAGTTGTTACACCACTGAGCTGCAGACTCAGCCCTTTAAAAGATTTTTTGAGTATGTCATGCTGTTATTCAGTTTGTCCTCAAACTTGTGATCCTGTTGCCTTAGCCTTTAGGTAACTAAGGTTACAGGTAAGTAAGCATTACCAGACGTGGCTTAAAGTAGACCTTTTCTTGAACTTTATGATGCCACTTATGTTACTTTTGTTTGGAGTTTCTTCTCCAATTGCGTTATAAGAAGAGGAAATGGGCGAAGAATGTGGAGTATTTTCTACTTCTTGGTGCTTTTTTTTGAGATAATCTTACTCTAGTCTAAGCCAGTCGTGTTATTTACTATGTAGTTCCCTCAAATTCATGGTAGTCCTCCTGCCTCAGCCTCCTGAGTGCTGGCAATACAGGCATGTACCAGAATAGCTGGTCAATTTTTGTGCAGTGCTGGGGAATTGAACCCAGGGCCTTGTACATACTGGGCAAGCACTCTAACCACTGAGCCCTACCTCTTGGCTTTGAGTTTAATTTTGGGTAAGAATTTGGTGTTTTTGATCAAGTTTTTATGATTTAGCATAGTTTTTAAATTGAGTAACCAAATTATTTTTAAAAATGAACCCAGTTCCTTTACTAATGAAAATATCCAGGTATGATTTATCTTAAAAAACCCTTTTGTGGGGTAATAACAGTGTGCTTTTCAGAAATATCCCAATTCACTGGCAATTTGTGTATTTTATTATTTTATTTTTATTCTTCGCAGTACTGGGGAATAATCCAGCTGCCTTGAGCATGCCGGGCAAGTGCTTTAGTGCTGAGCTGCATCCCTAGCCCTTTTTAAAAATTGTAGTTTTTTTTTTTTTTTTTTTCAAAGACAGGGTCTTACTCTAGCCCAGGCTGGTCCTTGGACTCACAGCAATCCTCCTGTCTCAGCCTCGCTGGTGCTGGAATTACAGGCGTGCACTACTATGCCCAGCTGATGTGGTGCTGGGGAATCGAACTCATGTACTTAGTGCTTGCTAATCAAGCTCTTTAACCATGGAGCCTCTAGTCTCCTGAAAATTGTACTTTGAAATGGGGCCTCATTAAGTCACCTGGGTTTGCCTTGAACTTGACATTCTTCTGCCTTAACCTCTGGAACAGCTGGGGTTGCAAGTGTGCTGCCAGATGCCAGTGGCAGTTTATTTACTGATGACTTCCAAGATTACTTACTAGGTCTAGATAATTCATTAGAAATTCTTGTTTCCTTTTTGACTTCTTTATAGGCTCTTCAAATTGCACAGTACTTTTAAATAATTCATATGTTCTTTATAGTTTTTAAAAGAATTTTGACATTTTCTAGGAATACAGTTTCTGGGCTGACATATCCATGTCCAGTGTAAATATAACTTGAGCCACATGTACAGTTTAAATTTTTTTAGTAATGATTCTTAAAAAAGTAACAAACAAATGAAAATACTTTTAATAATATATACTATTTGATCTGATATCTATTATAATTTCAGTATATTTCAGATATGAAAATTAATGAGCTATATTTTACATTTTCTATTATTTTGGTTTTATCATTGAATCCTTTATATGATTTATATTTACAGCATGTCTCAGTTTAGAATGGCAGATTTCAGGTGTCTCGTAGTTACTGTACTCAAAAGCTTACTGTAGTCACTAGATAGGTGTGAGGGGCCAGGCAGAGAAAGTGTGACCAAGGTGGTATGATGAAAAGCAGGTTATTGAAAGGCTACTGAGGGAAGTGTGTGTAGTAAAGACATAAAATGAGAAATTGTCAAAAGTCGTCGTCTTTGTTTACTTATGTGTGTGTGTGTGTTACAGGGGGTTGAACACAGGACTTTCATATTTTAGTCCTTGTTATTTTATTCATTTAGTTATTTGTAATCTAGGCTAGTCCTAAACTCTGTGTAGCCTAGGCCGTCCTTGACCTCATGGGAATCCTCCTACTTCAGCTTCCAAAGTGTTGGATGTGGCACCATGCCTGGCTTCCTAGCCCTTTCTTGTCATTTTATTTTATTTTTTTAACTAACGTGTGTATGTATTTATTTAGAGATGATATCTTGCTCTGTAATGCAGGCTGGTCCTGAGCTCACTATGTAGCCCAGGCTGGCCTCAGACTTAACAGTCCTCCTGCCTCAGGCTCTCAAGTGCTGGGATTATGGGTGTGTACTACCGTGCCTGGCTACAACCCAGGGCCTTGTGTATGCTAGGCAAGCACTGTAGCCACTTACCTGCTTCTCCAGCCCTAGCCTTTGTTATTTTGAAACAGGGTCATCTATAGAATTTTAAATTATGCCTACATTTGTAATAGATTGAACACTGGTGCTAAGATTGGTCCATTTTACTTGAAAATTGATTACTCTAGGAGTTTAATTAATTTATAGACAAGGTCTTGCCCTGTTGCCCAGGCAGCTCTTGAGCTCCTTAGCTTCAGTGGTTCTGCTTCAGCTTCCAGAATATTGGCATGATACCTGTGTACTATTGTGCCAGGCACATTATTTCATTTTTCACTAAGTTGCAGTGATACGGGTCACAGAAAAGTTCATGAGCTTGTGTTATTTTTTTGTGTCTAGGTTTCTATGATCAGAGATATTCGAGAGAGAGAGATTCGAATCTATACCGATGCAGGCCGCATTTGTAGGCCGCTTCTGATTGTGGAAAAGCAAAAGCTACTTTTGAAGAAAAGACATATTGACCAACTGAAAGAGAGAGAATATAACAACTATAGGTAAACCATAGAAAAGATGTGCATTCGGAACACTGAGGTAGAATTCACAATTCTAGGCTTAACCATCTAATAAAGTATACAATTCCTTTTTTTTTTTTTTTAATGTATTCACAGAGTCGTGCAGCTGTCACCATTATATATTTCCAGAATATTTTCATTATCTTTTAAAGAGAATTCTACCATTAATAGTTATCTGTGTTTTGATTAATGTTTGTTATTATGCAGGGGGACTTGTAGAACTCTGTTTAAGCATTATAGTCTTTCTGATGAGTTAAAATCTAATAATAGCTATAAGAAATTACTGATATAAATGTAACGTCTGTAACAAGTAATACACGTAGTAATAGGGATAGTCTGACAAGTTTAATAACGTGATGAACTTGCTTTAAAGTTTATCATTAGTAATATATAAATGTCCTTCCTATAAAACATTTGAACAATGTGCAGCACTGTTGTCGTACCCTCCTCTTCAAAGGGGATGTTAGTAAACACTCAAATGCTTGAGTATGTTTTCTAGCCCTTACTCTGTGCCTTGCATACTCACCCCCACCTTGTCCCATCAGACCTCTACAAGTTCACTTTCTTTAAAATAAAGCAAAGCAAACTAATAATAATGTGACAGCTTATAGTATTGTTCAGTAGCTTATTATTATTTTTTTTTTTTTTTAGTTTTTAATGATTATGGCTCTATTGTGGAACTTTTTCCGTATTAGTACATTTAAGTACAGGAATACTTTTATTAAGAAGGAGACCTTATTAGTTAAATTATTTTAAGAAATAAAGAAATTGAATTCTGTTTTAGTTGGCAGGATCTCGTGGCCAGTGGGGTAGTAGAATATATCGATACCCTAGAAGAAGAAACCGTGATGCTTGCAATGACTCCAGATGACTTACAAGAGAAAGAAGTAGCTTATTGTTCTACATACACCCACTGTGAGATCCATCCATCGATGATCCTGGGTGTCTGTGCATCTATTATTCCCTTTCCTGATCATAACCAGGTTTGTAGTACTTTGTAATCTCAGGGTTTACAGGGAATTGGGGGAAGTGATAACAGTGTCTAATTCATTATTTCTTCTCAGGAAAAAAGCCTTTTACAGATTTCTTTCTCTTCTTTTTTTGAGAGAGGGTCTCGCTGTGTAGCCCAGGCTGGTCCAGAACTCATTAAGGAGCCCAGGCTGGCCTTGAACTCACAGCAATCCTCCTGTCTCAGCCTCCCGTGTGCTGGGATTACAGGCGTGCGCCACCATGCCCGGCTTATGTGGTGCTGGGGAATTGAACTTGGGTACTTGGCACTTGACTTCATGCTTGCTAGGCAAGAGCTTTAACTGCTGAGCCATTCGTTCCTCCAGCCCCAAGGAAAGCCTTTTAATAAAAGGATTTTGAACTAAGAATTGGCAGTTTAGCAGGCTTGTTACTGTGTGTTATTCTTAAGAGCTAGAATTGACTATTCTAAATGTTTAGCATTCACCTTCAGGAAAAAAATATCTGGTAGTGTGTTTTAGTTTAGGCTTTTTTTTTTAACAGTAATTTTTCTGGCATACGTTAGGGTCTTTTTCTGTAGTGATAGTACATTTTTATAGATTCTGCTTTTCATTTCATTGTACTTCTTGTTGATCCTAGTTTTCATTTTATTTCTTTTTCATTTCTAGTCCCCCAGAAACACATACCAGTCTGCTATGGGAAAACAGGCTATGGGAGTTTATATTACCAACTTCCACGTTCGTATGGACACGCTGGCCCATGTTCTCTATTACCCTCAAAAACCACTTGTGACCACGCGGTCTATGGAGTATCTGCGATTTAGAGAGCTGCCAGCAGGTATGTTGAGTTTCGTGTGCATTTTTTGAAGATCTCACCATGCTTGATGCGCCCCGTTGGGTGTTGGCAGGTTATCTGATGCGTGTTGCAGTTCTTGCTCCAACAGAATTTATAATACTGGAAACGTGAGCACCGAAGAAAGGTGTGTGGAACGTGCTGGGGTGGAGGTACAGAGTTCTTGGGAAGCTCCGAGTCACAAAAAGTGCTCATTCCTGTTGGAAGTACAGAGCTTCTTTTGTGGAGGAGGTGGCATTTCAGGTTGGAGTAATGTTGATGATGTGGGTATTTGAATTTGAGAGATGCTCTGAGCAAGGGCCTAGGTGGCTGAAGGCATGAGATGTGCAAATAGTGCAAGCATGCATTTAGTGTGGCTGGAGTATGAATAGTGGGAGTGAGGCTTGATTTCCTAGTGTGGAGAGAGCCTGAGTAGGTTGAGTTTTATTTTGAGGGTGGAGATTTATTCAGCCTTTTGAGCAGGGAAGAAGTGCAATAAGAAATTTATCTCAGGAGCCAGGCATGGTGACACACATCTTTAATCCCTGCTACTCAGAAGGCTGAGGCAGGAGTGTCATTAAATTTGAGGTCAGCTTGGGCAGTAGAGTGAAACCTTGTCTCAGAAATGAACAGTAAGAAGAGTTGGACATATAACCCAGTGGTAAGAGTGTAGAGTGCTGCCTGGTATGTGTAAGGGCCTGAAACCAATCTCTAGAAGTGGAAAAAAAAAAAAAAAAGATTTGTTTTAAGGCGGTCCTTCTGATTATAATACAGGGAGTGGACTAGAATCAAGTACTTGCTAGCAGGGAGATAATTTGTAGTTTTTTCCAAGAGTAAGTGCAAACTGGAGAAACTTAAAAAAATGAAAGGGTGAATGAGTCACTATTTGAACTTGGGTAAGACTGGAAGATTGGCTGGAAAAGGTGGGATCGGAAATACTGTTGACATTGGTGGCTTGGTGATTGAGGAGGCAGCTGGGTAGTTACTTTGTGCTAGTAACTGGGTGGGGGCTCTAGGCTGTAGCTTGGTAGAGTCGTAGCGTCCTTGCCTAGCATGTGTCAGACCCCAGGTTTGGTCTTCAGCAGTGCCAGAAAGGGGGGGTGAGGTGGGGAGCACGTCAGACCAAGAAAGAGGATTGAGAGGTACAATAATAAACTTGGTTTGGGATGTATTATTTTGAGCTTCTACTAGAAAACTAAGAAATGATCTTTAAAAGCAGTTGCAAGCATGATTCAAAAGAAGGTCAAGTCTAGAAATGAGAAGTTTTTAATCTATTAATAATAAGTATAGCTTACTGTGAACCTGCCTGGGGAAAATTCAAATGAAGAAAAGGCCAAAGACATACAGAACTTTAGGCACCTGGAAGCGTATGAGAAAAGGAGGTTTAAGGAGTAGATACTGGAGAGAGTCAGGAGTGTTCGTAGGAGATTCTCAGGGACTTGAACCCAAGGTGATTTGTGCGGTGAGGTTGCAAGCTATGCGTGCTGTCGGAGGGGACTGGGTAGGTCAGTGGCACTCTTGCTGTCTTACTGTATTAACAGCCTGGACTACAGAGTGAGAGCCTGTCTCAAAAAAAATCATAATTTTGGCTTTGATTATGAGTAAAATTATTTTATTGGTAAAGTGTATTATTAGTGGCTCTAAGTTATCAATTTAAAACAGGGAGGCGGGGCCTGATTATGTTGGCCTTTAATCTCAGTACTCTGGGGACCGAGGCAGGAGGATTGCAAATTTGAGCCTACTTTGGTAAAGTTAGTGACTTAATGAGACCCTGTCTCAAAATCAGAACTAAAAAATGGGCTGGGGATGGAGCTCACTCAGTGTGAGGTTCTAGGCTCAGTCTCAGTTCCATACCGGAAAAAAAAGGGCTCCAACAATTGACAGCAAATTCTCAAGTTAAGGTTATTTATCCTCAGGCTGGCGGTACAGCTTAGTATTTAAAGTGTTTGTCACATAATGGATTAGCTGGGCATGTTGGCATGTAACCTATAATCGTGGCATTTTGGAGGCTGAGGCAGGAGGATTGCCAGTGAGTTGGAGGTCATTCTGGGCTACATAGTGAGTTTAGGATCAGGCTGCACTATAGGGAATGACCCCGTCTCAAAAAAAAAGTTTATTAATTTTCATAATCTTCCCCAGAGGTTAGTCTTGTATAATAAAACAAAGCTGTCAGGTTGCCTGCCTAATGGTGTTTTTTTTTTTTTTTTTTTTTGGAGTGTTTAGATGATTGAGTTTCTTGCAGCTAGGGAAGAGAGTACAGTGCAGGCTTGGATTGGATTTGGAAGGCGCGTCCCTTCCATCCTGTCCTTGGTCCTGAAGTGAGGTGGAAAGTGCAGCCGGTAGCACTGCGCTTTGGTTGCTCATGCCCTCACTGTGAAGTCTTTAAAAAAAAAAAAAAAAACTTTTACTTTGAGGTAATATGAGACTTACAGAAAAGTTGTAAGACTTGTACAAGTAACTTTTACATACTCTTTGTCTAGGTTTCTTAGTTAACATTTTCCTACACTTGCTTTATTAGCTTCTTCCTTTTCTGTCTTCCTGAACTATGAAACTACATGAGTCTTTAATTCTTCAGTGTATGTTCCCTGAAAAGAGGACTTTTCTTTCCCACTGTACCGCCATCAAAATCTGAATAGTTGTCCTAATAGTCTTTAGTGGGTGTAGGATCTAATCAAGGGTGTAAGTTGTTGCATTTAGTTGGATGTTCATTTAGTCTCAGTCTGGAACACTTTCTCGGTCTTCCTTTTCTCCTTTTTGAGACTTTTTGCAGAATCTAGGCAAGTTACTTTGTGCTTTGTGTCTCAACTTGGGTTTACTTTTGTTTCCTCATGATGGGGTTTAAGTTGTAAACTTCTTTTGTGGTACTGGGAGTTGAACCTTTGGTCCTACTAAGCACACACTTTACCCCTAGGCATACCTTTAGCCCTTCAGTTTAGGAACGTTCTGCAAGATTTGTTTAACAGTGATGCTCAGTTCTCAGGGCACCATATTAGAAGGCACAAACTCTTTGTTCTACTTTTAGTAAAGTTTAACTTTATTATGTACACCAAATAATTGTTAGATTTATTTGTTCACTGTAAGGATTTGTGCGTATTAGTAAGTCATTTGTGGTACATGCCTTCAGATCATACACACGTCCTTTTCTTTGTCACATTGTCATCCATGAGTTTTAGCCCTGATCATATTGTCAAATGGTCATTTTTAATCCCATCATTTCTTTTTTGTTTTTGAGACAGGGTCTTGTCATACATTCCTGGCTAGCTGTCAACTTTCTGTGTAGCCCAGACTGGCCTTGAATTTGTGATTCTCTTGCCTTGACCTCCTCTGAGCATGGGGATTACAGGCCTGTGCCACCACACCTGGCTCATTAGATTTTATTTTAATAGTAACTACCCCACATTTAACCAGTTAGGGGCATTTTCAAGATATTTCTGAGAGGGTTTAATTATTCTTAAAAGTACTTTCTTACATTTTGTCTCATCTCTTTCCTTTGCAATACTGAGAATCCAACCTAGGACCTTCACACTGAGCTATCTTTCAGCCCAGTTTTTAAGTTTTCATTTTATTTTAATTTTTGCCACAGAGCTATGCCCCAGCCCCCTTCTAGTTTTGATTTTGAGACAGGGTCTCACTAAGCAGCTAAATTGCCCAGGTTGGGCATGAATTTTTAATCCTCCTGCCTCAGCCTCCTTGAGTGCAGGAATTATAGGTATAGTTACCATGCCCCACTCACATGCCCCCTCATTTTTTTTTTTTCTTCTTTAAAACTTGTTACTTATGGGGCTGGAGGAATGGCACAGTAGGCCCTGAGTTTGATTCCCCAGTACCACATAAGCCTGGCATAGTGGTGTGCTGCTGTAATCCCAACACTCAGGAGGCTGAGACAGGAGATTGCCGTGAGTCCAAGGCTAGCCTGGGTTACGTAGTATGTTCGGGACCAACCTAGACTACAGAGCGAGAACCTGCCTCAAAAAACAAAACAAAACTTGTTACTTAGTTTATGCTCTCATCAAAAGTAGTTTTGCAGCAGTGACTGTTAATTACATTGTGGTACTAAAGATAATGCCACATTTTTGGTGGCGTAGGAAGAGAGGAATAATTACAAATTTAAAACTGGAAATCTGGAAGCAGGATGCTGAGCCTGCCACTTATTAATTTTAATATCATTGTTAATTAGTTTCTTTCTTTTTTTGAGACAGAGTTTTGCTTTGTAGTTTAGGCTCGTTCTGACCTCTCTATGTAGTAGTCTAGGCTGGCCTCTGACTCACTAGATAGCTCAGGCTGGCCTAGAACTGACAGCAGTCTTCCTGCCTCAGCCTCCCAGTGCTGGGATGACAAATGTGTGCCGTCACATTTGACTAACTAGTTTATTTGTGAGAATAATAATGCTTGTCTTGTGTAAGGCACAGGGTTTCTCTTGATCACGAGACTTGCTTTGGGGAGGCATTGTAATGGGAAGTGCTTTGTATATAATCACCGATTGTAGGATTAAGATACATCAGGACTAACAGTTTTGGGATTGCACATATGGAACATTTAGGCAGCAGAGTAGTTGTATCATAGATTGCTATTCCAGAAATAGACTTTGATGGTTATCCTGATAAGAGCCCTCAAGCATTTATAGCAAATATGATTGTATAAAATGAATTTGAAGAAAGGGGCAGGCTTTCTTTCTCCCTAGATGTGCATTAATCTGTGGTTTTCAATTCACGGCAGGGATCAACTCAATCGTGGCCATCGCATCATACACTGGCTATAACCAGGAAGACTCTGTCATCATGAATCGGTCAGCTGTAGACCGGGGATTTTTCAGGTCAGCTTTTATAAAAATTTGTTAAGATAAGGTAGACAGGCTATTTTTCTAACAGAGTTCTTTGAGCTAGGAGTGGTGGTTCACACCTGAAATCCCAGCACTCTGGGAGGCAGAGGACCGCAAATTGGAACCCCTGGGGCAGCTTAGTGAGAATCTGTCTCTAAATGTAAAATTTAAAAAAGGCCTGTGAGTGTAGCTCAGTGTGAAGGCTCTGGGTTCAACCCGTAGAACTGTCAAAAAATGAAACAAAACAAGTGAAAAAACCCCAGCAAAACCAAAAGGCAAAAAACTTTATAAATAGGTTAAGATGTGCTAGCAGAAGGCCTGGCTGCTAGTCATGTATAGCTGAAGATACTGTTTCTTTTACATCTCTAGATTTTCAGATGCTAATATTTTGATTTGGGTCATTTGCAAGCAATTACGCATTTGCCTTTAGTTAAGAGAAGTATCTAAAGAAGAAATAAAAATAAACACATAATCTTAGAACCCATAAATAAGTTCCTACTGCTAAATCTATGCTTTCTTTTCACTCTTTTTTTCTATTATGCTTCACCTGTTTTTTTTTTTTTCACCTTTTGTTTTATTGACACAAAGTGGTCTGTGGTACATAATTATTTTAAAAGCAGGGAATTCAGAGGGTAGATTTTTGTATCCCTTCCTGTATAATTTCGGAGGGCAATACTTGGGCCAGAAGGTAGATATTACAGCTTAATGTAAAAGCTGTCCTAGGAAAAGCTGAAGCAGCCCCTCCACTTGGTAGGAGGTTGGATTCAGACACTGGGAGCTCTGCCTGGCCTTAGCTCCTATTCCAGGTGGTTATGGTTGTGTATGTAATGTTCCATGTACATTTAGGATTTCATGGTGACCTACTTAATATAGTTACTCTTTTCCTTGGTTCTTGCTTTAAATTGTCTTCCAAATGTCAATTAAATGAAAAATTGTTGTCCTATCCTAAGCTCATTTACTAAAAGAAAATAGAAATTACCTTTAGAACAATGTGTTTTTTTAGGTCTGTTTTCTATCGCTCATACAAAGAACAGGAGTCTAAAAAAGGATTTGATCAAGAAGAGGTTTTTGAGAAACCTACACGTGAAACATGCCAGGGTAAGTGATGTGAACATTTGAAGTATGGAATTCAAAGATAGTTTTCTCTGGTTTTTCTAAGTAATCTTGTCAGGGTGTACCCCATGCCCGTTTTGTAATATGGGAGAGCTTCCATGTCACTCTGCGAGTTTCTGTGTGAGGTCTGGATCTGTCAGTGCTTGGTACTTTCGGGATTGTTCTTGCTGTAGACCTTCTCTCCAGGCTGGGTTGATTGTGCACTGAGGAGAACATTTAGGCAGTCAGAGTGGCCTCCGTGTCACTTCATGGCCTATATGTCCACAGCCCTGTTCTCACTTGTGTTGTGTTTGTATTTGTCCTTCACTTTCTATTTTTGCATGACAATTCCCACCCCCAGACTGTGGTACAATCATATTTGTTTGGCTGCCATATTTGTAATCATTTAAAAAATGAGAAGCTATCTGCTATTTTTGTTTCTTCTAGAAAACTCAAACTTACTTTCTACTTATTACTTAAAGAATACTTACTTAGTACGATAGACGGGATGTGTGCCAAGGAAATGGAGTCTCCCTGCTAGTTTTGACTCCTAACAGCATTGCATGTAAATGTGCTTTGTGTCCTTAAATGTGTCTTGTTTCCATTGAGTTCTGTGTAGTAGTGAGTTGATACTAGCAAAGATGAGATTGCATGAAATGGCATTTACAGTTTCTCTAGGAGGATGTGTGCAGAGGGCACGTGTGTAGTATTTTTTTTTTTTCAATCTTTGTTGGGGAGTGTGTATATTCAATACCTTCCTATATGGAGCTAGGAGGTGTAGTTTAGCAGTTAAAGTGCTTGCCTAGCAGGCGTAAGGCCCTGGGTTTGATTCCCCAGTACCACATAAGCCCAGCACTTGGGAGGCTGAGGCGGAAGGATTGCCACGTGTCCAAGGCCGGCCTGGGCTGCACAGTGAGTTCAAGACCAGCCTGGCTGTAGAGCAAGACTGTGTCTCAAAAACCTGCAAATACCCCTCACCCCGTCTTTCCTATATGGGATACCACTTGAGGAGACTCCGTGCCTGTTTGTTCACAGGTATGAGGCATGCCATTTACGATAAACTGGACGATGACGGTTTGATCGCTCCTGGGGTTCGTGTGTCGGGAGATGATGTTATTATAGGCAAAACGGTCACCTTGCCTGAGAATGAGGATGAACTGGAGAGCACTAACCGGCGCTACACCAAGAGAGACTGCAGCACGTTCCTCAGAACCAGCGAGACGGGCATCGTGGATCAGGTGATGGTGACTCTCAACCAGGAAGGATACAAGTTTTGCAAAATACGGGTGAGTATAGCTTTAGCCACTGCACGTACCTTGTTTTAGAAAGTAAATCAGCTTCAACTAACTTGTTTTTGTGTGAATTCAGGTGCGCTCCGTTAGAATTCCACAGATTGGAGACAAATTCGCCAGTCGGCATGGTCAGAAGGGGACATGTGGCATTCAGTATAGACAGGAGGTAGGTGTCTGTGGACCTCCTCACTCTTTACCCACAGTTTGGTAGAACATTTTGTTATGTCACAGTGTGCTCTAACTTGATTGTTTTAGTGTTGAGTAAGTATATGAACATACCATGTTGAACAGATAGGATGTAAAAATTTAATTGGAAGTGAGAGATTCCAGTATCTTTAAGTCTCTTAAACTTTTCTTTCTAGGATATGCCTTTCACCTGTGAAGGTATCACCCCTGATATCATCATAAATCCCCATGCCATCCCCTCTCGAATGACTATTGGTCACTTGATCGAATGTCTTCAAGGGAAGGTAAGAGATTGCCTTCAAAAGTTTTAAGTTCTAAAATGGTATTTATTCCTTCCAAAAATGATACTGATTTTTCTCATATTTGAGCCAAGGTGCTTTGTTAAAGCTATGTCATAATTACTTATTTTCTTACTTTCAAATTGGTTATGATTCTGCTTTTTCCTATTTATTTATTTACTGAGATGGGACCTCACTGGAATCCAGGCTGGTCCTGACCTTTCCCAGGCTGGCCTTGAGCACACAGCAATCCTCTGCCTCAGCCTCCCCAGTGCTGGGATTTCAGGCTTGTGCTGACAGACCAGGATAATTTTTATGTGGTGCTGGGGAATAAACCCAGGGCCTTAGGTTTGCTAGGCAAAAGCTACAGTCACTGAGTATGCCTTCCGCCCTCCCACTTTTTTTTTTTAATTTAATGTATCACATCCCTTTCCTCTTCCAACCCCTTCTGCCCCTCCCCCCATCACTTTCCCTCTGGACAAAGTCTGTCTTCTTACTTTTTTCCATCTTTTTTTTTATGGTTTGTTTTTCTCCTATTAGAGAAACCATGAGATTATTTTTGTGTCTGATTCATTTTGCTAAGCATAATGATCTCAATATATATCCATTTTCCAAAAATGACTTGAATTTGTCTTTGTTACAGGAGAGTAGTACTCCCATTTTGTATATAAACCATAGTTTATCTATTCTTCTGTTGTTGAACATAGTGACTTCTTCCAAGACTTAGTTATAATAAGTCGTGCTGTGATAAACATGGGTATGCATGTATCACTCTTATATGATGACTCTTTTGGGAAGATACCCAGAAGAGGTCTCACTTTTTTTTTTTTAATCTAGAAATTGGTAAAGTATGGCCAAGGCAGAAGTTTTGTAAGATGTGCTATACACAACCTGTATGTACATACGTGGTTATCTTACTAGCTAGTTCTTTCCTGTAGATGAGGAGTTAATTCATTAGTGGTTAGCTCAGTGTGAGTTTAATTTTTCAGTAGAGGTTTTTAGATTTTAAGTGTCTTGTTAACAGATAGAATGGCTGTAGTCTTAACACATGGATGGCTTGAATTTACAGTAGCATTTTCCCTGAGCCATCGGAAGAATCTGGGTGTTTTACTCTTTTTATGCCTAATTCCTTAGGTAGATTTTTTTTTTTTTTTGAGACAGGGTCTTACTCTGTAGTCCAGGCTGGGCCTGAACACACTCTGTAGCCCAGGCTGGCCTTGGATTCATGGCAGTAATTCTGCTTCAGTTGTGTGCCCCTACGCCTTGTACCGTGTATAGATTTGTATTTGAAGACTAACAAATGTATTTTTCATTTTTGTAAATGAATTTGTTCTGAATATTTAAAACATAGGCTATTAATAAAATCAACCTTGATACACCTTTCTAAAATAATTTAAGTTCAAAATTTTCTTCTTTAAAGAAAGGATTGTTTTAATTGCATGTATTTCCATTCATATGTGACTTCTAAGGAGAAAGAGAATGAAGCAACATTTTAAAGTATCCTTTTTTGAAGGTGTCGGCTAACAAGGGTGAAATTGGTGATGCCACTCCATTCAACGATGCTGTTAATGTGCAGAAGATTTCTAATCTTTTATCAGATTATGGCTACCATCTCAGAGGAAATGAGGTATATCCACTCTTACAGTAGTAATTTGTTATGTATATTCTTTTTTGTGTGAATAGTTTATTCTTAAAAAGTAAAACCATTTATTGAACTATAGCACATACTTCAGAGGTACACACAGATTATAAATGCACAGCGTGATGAATTTGATGGGGAACAGACCTGTGTGCCTAACATCAAGGTCTAGAAAATAGAGTGACTGAGAATCCTTTTATGCCCAGGCTGCCTGTCAGTTACTACCTCCCATCCTAGTCTTGTGCTAGCCATTCGTTTTTGATTTGTTTTGATTTTTGTACAAATGCAGTTATATAGTATATGCACATGTATCCTTTGCACTTGTTTGTTCAAAAATCTGTCTCTTTTAGGTCCTCTATAATGGGTTCACTGGTCGAAAAATCACATCACAAATTTTTATTGGCCCTACTTATTACCAGCGTTTGAAGCATATGGTGGACGACAAAATTCATTCTCGTGCTAGGGGACCTATTCAGATCCTTAATCGACAGCCCATGGAGGGTAGATCTCGGTAAGAGAGCCGCATCATCATCATTGTTGTTACTGATTATAGTGCGTGTGGCTTTTATGTTTTGTTGGTTTTATTTTTTTTTTTTTTGGTGGGGAATTAAATCCAGGGTCCCTTACACTGAGCTGTATCTAGTCTTTATTATTATTATTTTTAAGGCCAGGTCTCTTTAAGTTGCCTGGATGAGCCTCAGACTTGTAGCTCGCCTGCCTCCCGTGGTGCTAGGATCACAGGCATGGGCTCCCATGCTGGAGAATGCTTTTTGTTTCTATGATTTTAGTAGCTACATATGATCTGTACTAAAGGCTCTGCCTAAATAAGGATTGCAAACTGATGAGTGTAATTTTTGTATGCCCTGTTCATTTGTTAGCTGTACTACTTTTTAAAATTTTTTTTATGTATATATGAATTCCAAATTCTGTAACATATTAGGAACATATGAGGGGCTGGAGGAATAGCTCAGCGGTTAGAGTGCTTGCCTATCAAATGTTCAGTACCTGAATTTGATTTCCCAGCACCACATAAGCTGGGCATGGTGTCAAATGCCTATAATCCTACCACTTGGGAGACTGTGGCAGGAGGATTGCTGTGAGTTCAAGGTACGTAGTGAGCTCAGAACAGCCTAGACTGGAGAGTGAGACCCTGTCTCAATAAACAAAAGAAAGCAAACAAACAAACACCCAAAAGAAACGTGGTTTGGGGAATCATTGACTAACTACACACCAATTTTGGCCTCTTTTCCCTTTTTTTTTTTTTTTTTTTGTTTTGAGACAGGGTCTCACTCTGTATCCCAGGCTGGTCCTGAACTCACTATGGAGCCCAGGCTGGCCCTGGACTTGTAGCAATCCTCCTGTCTCTGCCTTCTGAGTGCTGGGATTACAGATGCGCGTCACAATGCCCGGCTTATGTGGTGCTGGGGAATTGAACTTGGGTACTTAGCACTTGACTTAGTGCTTGCTAGGCAAGCACTTTAACCGCTGAGCCATTCCTCCAGCCCTTTTCCTTCCATCTTACCCCTTGCCCTGTGTTTTCAGAGATTCATCCCTTTCCTAGGAGTCCACTGCCCTTCTTTTTACCTTGGCTCATGTGTTCGGGCGTTTTTATGACATTATTTTTGTGAATTTCATAAGAGGGACACCCATCTATAGTCCTTGTGTTTGGCCCATTTCACTGAGCATTATTGACTCAAAGTGGCCTCATTTTCATTCAAATGCTTATCTGTCTTTACAACTGCAAAGTACTCCATTGTGGATAGGCACCACATCTTTATTCATTCCTGTATAGATGGGCAAGTTGGTTGGTTGTAGGATTTGGCTCTTACAAATTGTGCTGCTATAAACATGGCTATGCAGGTGTCTCTTTGGTATGTTGACTTTCTTTTCGTTACATTCCCAGTAGAGCACTAGCTGAATCAAGTGGGATTTCTGTCCCCTAGCTGCACTACTTCTAAAGCTTCAGTTTCCTCAATAAGTTACCTGGTGATGTAGTTCCCATAGTCCATTTTACTGGTAGGAAGAGCTGGAGAAGTGTTTGAGTTTCTCTTCATTTACTACTACTTTTCAGGATAATGAATTGGTTGCTAGAATTGTCTATGGTTGAACAATAGTTTTGTTATTTTGCTTTTTGGTAATATTATAGAATAGTTTCATTTTGTGTATGTAAGAATGGCAAGGGAGCCATCGCGACACCCTTGCTGGCTCTCTCTCACAGTGCACTTGGTGCCTGTGCTGGGAAGTGTGCCGTCGCTGACCTGCTCTTCTGGCCCCTTGGCTGGCCGTATTATGTCCTCAGCCCTGCTGGCCTGGGGGGAAGGGGGTCATTGAGAAGCTGTTTTAAGTTGACATTTAAACAAACACTTGAGTATAGTGTTGAGTTCTAGAAAGCTATGGGATAGCATGAGGAGCTGTTTTGTACTCTCACTGTGTTCTCTGAGGACAGCTACACACTGTGCTTGAGAATCTAATGCAGCTCCTTCATTTGGGAATCTTGTTACGGGCATCAGATGGTTGGCAGGATCCCAGTGCCCCTTCACACCAGGTAGAGAGAATTCTTCTTTATGAATATCATTCTTTCTTTTTGCTGTTTCTGAAGGTGGTGTTAATAATAAAATGTAAGCAACAGATAACCAGCTGTTTCCCCTTAACAGCGATGGTGGCTTGCGTTTTGGAGAAATGGAACGGGACTGCCAGATAGCCCACGGAGCGGCACAGTTTCTGCGGGAAAGGCTGTTTGAGGCCTCGGATCCCTACCAGGTTCACGTTTGCAATCTCTGTGGAATAATGGCGATTGCCAACACTAGGACCCACACGTATGAGTGCAGGGGCTGCCGAAATAAGACCCAGGTGTGTGCAGGATTTAAAAAAAAAAAATATATATATATATATATATATGTATATTTATAAAAAGTATAACCATGTTGGCTTAATTATCCAGGCAGATTCAAAGTGGTGGAGCAAGTTATTGTCTCACACTTAAAAGTAGCTTGCCCCTCTTAAGATTCCTAATTTTAAATAGGAAAAAGATTTTTCTAAAGGCCATTTAAAGGATGGTACTGTCTCTAAGCTGTTTCATATTTTTGAAATAAGGCCTTGCACAAGAAATTTTAAACAGTTGCGTTTTTTCCTTAAACCTTTAATTGAAGAGTGTTAGTGTAAATTAAGTCTGGCAGAAAGGACAAAGCTCCGGAGCCTGAGGCAGGGAAAAGCCCTGAAGCTGGCAAGCAGAAAGGCCCTCCACTGTTCATGGCCTCGCCATCTCCTGGGCCAAATCTATACCTTTTCCTGGGGTACAAAAGGGGTCACACTGATACTGTTCTGTTAATTACTTTTTCTTTCCTTTCAGATTTCTTTGGTGCGGATGCCGTATGCATGCAAACTGTTGTTTCAGGAGCTAATGTCTATGAGTATTGCTCCGCGGATGATGAGCGTTTAGCTCTTCTAAAGGATTCTCAGCAAGACACCTGTAAATATCTGGGTCTTATTTCTATGATAGGGTTTAAAAAAATGACAGAATGTACTGTGTTGCAATAAAAAGCATTTTATTTGTTTTGTTTAATGATATGCATGCTATTTTTCTTCTGTAAATAGACAATAAATTTTTGTAGATAGTCTTGATGTGTTATCTTTAATTTGTATTTCTCTGTAAAACCAATGAATATAACTAAAGTGTTAGTGGACTGAATGAAAAGAAAGTTTATTAGGTAAGGACAGGGGTTATAGTTTTAGCTATGTTCTGCAGCTTTATAACTCAGCACCTTCACCTGTGTAAAAAAAAGAAAGGTAAAAATTAGCTATGTATATGGACATATGGTTGGCTTGCTCATGGTGAGGTGGGTTAGTGTTGCAAATATATGTCAATGTTAAAACATGGGGTTAAGGGCAAAGCAAGCCCACCTATAACCTTGGTTACTCAGGAGGCTGAAGCAGAAGGATTTTTTTTTTTTTTTTTTTGAGACAGGGTCTCGCTCTATTGCCCAGACTGGTCCTGGGATGGTATAGCCTAGGCTGGCCTTGGAATATCCACCTGCCTCAGCCTCCTAAGTGCTGGGATTACAGGCATGTGCCATCATGCCATCATGCCCAGCTTTTATGTGGTGCTGGGGAATCAGACTCAGAGCCTTGCATTTGCAAAGCAAGAGGTTTAATCTCTGTGCCATTCCTCTAGCCCTGAAGCAGGATTTCTTGAAACCAAGAGTTACTTAAGGCCTGCTTGGGCAACATAGTGAGACCCTGTCCAACAAAAACATGGGGATGAAAGGACACCTGAATAATTATATATGCTGGGGTGCTCTGGAATCTGAGCTGTGATTTTAGGTAGGACTGGCAGTTGTGCTCTGTTGGTAGCCCCCAGAGTGCGGGATTACAGGTGTGTACCACCATGCCTGGCTTATGTGGTGCATTGGAATTGAGCTCAGGGTCTTGCACTTGCTGGGCAATTGCATTCACCGCTATGCTTACTCCTCCAGCCTCAAGAGGCTCTTACTAGGGACCTGGAAATACACATCTGAAACCCCACAGAGTTGGGATCCACAGAGGCCAGGGAACTTTCCTCTGGGTCTAGTACTTTTAGTAGGATAATGGCAGATCAGATAAACACATGACTTGTCTCCTAGCTGGTGGTCTGTGTCACTGCCTGGCTGAAGAGAATGTGACCAAACACATCTTTATTTGCAGTTTCCTCTCCACAGCTGAGTGAGTTTTGAAATAGAAGTCTGACAAATGCTGATGGTAAATTCTGTTCTTATTTTGTGTAAGAGAAACCAATTCTGACATCACTCTAATGACCTATCTAAATGTAAAGTGGCATTCCTGTGACATCGTCAGGACAGCTTCAGAGGAGCAATTTTTGGAAGAATGGAGTTAAGATATTTTCCAATATACTGTCCTTTTTAGTTTTTATTCTTAAAAAGCTCAAAGTGAAGCCCAGCCTGGTAGTACAGGCCTATAATCCCAGCATTCTGGGAGGCCGAGGCAGGAGGATCACACGCTGGGAGCCCAACCTGTGTAACTTAGGAACTTAACAAGACCCTATATCAAAGTCAAAACCAAAACATGGCTGAAGACAGAATAGTGCATAGACCCTCAGGTCCATCCCTGGCATCAGTCATTCCCCTCTCCCTGCCAAACAAACAAACAGAATGAAGGACCAGATTGTCCGTAGTCATTTCCCTCTAAAAGGGGATTTAGTGGCCACAGACGAAAAATAACATGCACAAGCCATTCTAGTCAAGTTTGGATTTTGCCTGTTAAAGTAAAAGAAAGCATCTAGGTCCTAATACTTGTATTCTGTCAACTATCCAAATATTCTTTTGGGACCTGTGAGCTACATTTTAATGGCTACATATTTAGTGAATTTTATTAGCTGTGTCTGATACTTTGGTATCAGCCTTAGTTTTGTTCTTTATTAAGCTAACCACGGGACATCCTGTAAGTGGCTGTGGTTTATTACGTACCTTTTTTCACTGGTATTTCATGTAAGGCATCAACCACTGTAATTTTTGCTGAAGCTGAAGCCTGGCCCTGCGAGTTGGATGCATGGCACTCGTATTCTCCACCATCTTCCTTACTCAGAGGAGATACCTGGGACGAGAGAAGATTGTCTGTTCTGTTCTTTTTCAGTGGCTTCCATTAGGTCAGTGTTGCCTTGGTTCCCTAGGGGCCTGAGCAGCTGGTACAAAGGTGCTGCTGGTGGCTCAAGTCCTATCCTTGGAGACACAGCTACCCACGAGGACTCCTGAGGTGTCATACACTGAGGAAATCCCTGGGTAACTTTTGAAATAACTAAGTTAAAAACTGGATAGGTGCTCATACCAGTTGGGGAGAACCATCCCTGATTTAGGAAATATCCATGAAATCAGAGGTCAGATAAAATGGTTAAGCAGTGATCAGTGAAAATAATGCATCATTTAGTTTGTGAGAATTTTGCTTTGAACTCTTAGGAAAAAGTTGAGTTCTCGTTAATTCACTGGTTGTTTCGAAGACTCTTTCTTCAGTTCCTGCTGAAAGTGGAGCAGTCACCCTGGGGTGTGGCGTCTCCAAGGATGAGAAGGGCCGACATTCAGGTGGCAGGACCCTGGCACCTCTGTGAGGTCTGCTCGTGTCCGGTCCTAAGAAGGGAATTCGTGCCAGCTCCCCGTACTCACCAGCACCCACCCAGTTACTTCATGCTTCTCTGGGCCACCTCGGGTCTGAATGGCCAGGTTGTCCCGGTCGCCAGGCAAGAGCTCTGTCCTTTGAACTCCATAGTTACCCCTTTGTACCTGCAAAAGGAAAGCCTTAGGGACTTGGACTGAACTATCAGCTTGGAAGTGGCTGTGTTCCTAGGACTGCACAAGGTGTATGTCAGACTTTGATTATGTTATACTCAGCACTTGACTTAATTTCCCTTTCCCGAATGGCTCCAAAATACAGACCCCCCTTTTATTTGTGGCAGAGGCCCAGGGACTTAACACTAAACTGCCTCTCCAGCCCTTTATTTTCTTTTTCTTCTTGATTTTGAAACAGGGTGTTAAGTTGCCATGCTGGCCTTTATCTTGCAGTCCTGCCTCAGCCTCCCAGATTGCTGGGATTACTGGCCTGTGCCGCTCACTCCGGCCACATCTTTTATTCCCTCCTCCTGACTTTCTGCTGACCAACATGCTACATTTTAAAGTGTTTTTCTGCAAGCCTGAGGGTCATACAGTCTTCCTTTCCTGTCACTAATGGTCACTCTTGGAGATCCTGCTTCTTCATGCTGGGCCTTTTCTTGACTGCCATACCATGCTAGACTGAAAAACTCACTCAGTGCCAGTTTGATGCTTTGAGGCCTTGGGGCTCTACCTGTAACAGTGTTGTTAATGGAAAATGGGTCGAGTCCAAAGCCAACTCCACTACCTTGTTAGTGGGCGAAAGCCTCATCGTGTGGTTTACTGAAGACCCAGCATCAAAGTGCCTGTCATGTACAAGGTGCAGTCATTGTTCTCATGGAAACTTGCTTGTTTCTGTGCATGTCATGATGACATTTGGAAGGATAGGTTGGGAAATTCCGTTCCCTTAGGTTAAGGCCAATAATACAGCTTTCTACTGCACTTTAAAGGTCAGACCATGTTCATTAGATGAGCTTTGGGAAATATGCAAAAATACAGAGAAAATTTGTTTCCCTTCACACACATTTAGTTACAGAATACAAATATTTTAAGCCTTGTGATAATTTTTTTAATACAGGAAGTAATGTTTGTTCATTCTATTGTAGGTAGGCCTATGAGAGCCAAGAGCCAGGTTGATTAAAATTTTTTTCTCCCATTTTATTAATATATTTGTGTGATATATAAGGTTTACATTGGGCTTGTTTTGTGTACATGTATATCGTGTCAGAATTACAGTCCCTGCCCCTACCCCCTTTCGGCCCTCACATTCTCCTTTCCCTTCTTGCTGCCCCTGGCGCCCCGATTTGGTTCTATGAAATGGCTGTATTCTGGGTTTCTCACATTAGAGAAACCAATATTTAACTTTCTGCATCTGCCTCACTAAGCATGATGGTCTCCATTTGCGTCCATTCACCTACAAGACCCTCAAATCTATCTGCCTTTATGGAAGAGTAGTATTCTACTGTGAGCATATGCCGTAATTTGTGTATCCATTGGTCTGTTGGTGGGTATTCTGGTGTCTTCCACATTTTAGCTATTGTTAATTGTGCTGCTATGAATATGAGTATGCATGTATCTCTGTTATATGTTGCTTTTAACTCTTTTACAAAGTTCCCAGAAGAGGTATCACTGGATTGAAAGGAATGTTTGTATTCCTCCTTCCGAGGGACTTCCATACTGCCCTCCTTAGCGATTGTACCAGTTTATAACCCCACCAGCAGGGTAAGAGGGTTGCTTTTTCCCTGTGACCTTGCCAACATTGATTGCTCTTCGAGTTCTTGATATGATTTTTTAAAAAAGTGTACAACTACTACTACTAAAGCATATAACAACTACTTTTACAATTAGAAGGATTTACAATTTCACAAGTTTCTTTTCCCATTTACTTACTTATTGATTTGAGACAGAGTCTTTCTCGCTCGGTAGCCCAGGCTGGTCCTGAACTCACTATGGGGCCAATCCTCCTGCCTCAGCCTCCCAAGTGCCGGGATTATAGGCATGCCCCACCACGTCTGGCTTCAATTTCTTTTATAACAAAGCAAATATGTTTTTTTTTTTCTGAAATTTCCCCACATTGCCATTATTAGTGAGTAACTAAGGCAACTTGGACCTATCAGATAACTGCTAAGAAGGTGAAACAGGTAGCAGGTGTTTTTCCTTCAGATTCCCAAGTAGTTGGCAGAAATGGCTCACAGTAGTGCAGCTTTTGAAACAGTTATTTAAAGGTCTTGCTGGGCCTAGTGATGTGGCCTGTGATCCCAGCACTTGGGAGGCTGTGGCAGGAAGATCACAAGTTCAAGCCCAGCCTGGGCAACTTAGCCAGACCCCATCTCAAAACATGACTGTGGATATAGTACAGCATGGAGAGGCCTTAGATTCAATTCCCAGTACCAAAAGCAACCCCCCCCCCCGCCCCAAACAAAAACAAAAATTAAACCAAACAAAATGACCCCCCCCATAAAACCCCCAAAACAAAAAAATATTATTATTTTGGAGTAAGTACTAATTTAATCACTGGCTAAAGCAGTATGTCTGGACTTTATTTACTGAGTCCCAGAATCCTACAATGGCTTTATGCCTGCCCAAAGCAGGACAGTAAGAACTAAAGCACAGGTACTGAGTCGGAGCACTCAAGCAGTTGATCCTCAGATCATGTTAACTCTTTAAAAAAATTGTGCTAATTGACCCAATCCACTTTGAACAGACACTCTTGTTAAATACAACATTTAACAATTCACATTAGTTATAGTATAAAAAGCTATACACACATAGAAAACAGAATTGCCAAGGATTTTTATGTGGCAAATTTTTATATGGCAGATTCTTTCTTACTTTGGTAAGAATTAAAATGTTGATAATATTTTTCCAGTTTTAAGAAAAAATAATGTGGAGACTGAGAGAAACGGTTTCTAAGAGTACAGGGGACTGGAATTGTCTGGAAATCCGCAGGACCAAAACACCTGCCAAATGGTCGCCACTGTAAAAGTGGACTAAGTGGAGGTGGGGGGGCCACGCGGTCACATCAGGGCCCCACGCAGTAGCTTCAGCCTCTCGGGTTGTACCTCCGTTACAGCTGAGTCTTGCTGAGTCCTGCTGCTGCACATAAGCAATACATGAGAAAAAGTGCCAATGGTTACAGACACCGGGTACATTAGTCTGATTCCTACAGGTTAAAAAACATCAAGGTCGCCCAGTTTCAGGGAAAATTGACACTTGCATTACACAACATGTTTGCTGTCGTTTGGGCACATATGTGCTGACTAGATGGCGTATGTCTTGGAATTTTCAGATTCCCCCAGCCACTGCAAACAAAGGAAAGACGGTGACTGCCTACAAAAATTATCTGTAATGTGTGGTGAAGAGTCAGTAGTGTAAAGGAGAAGGAGCCACACGCTGCTGATAAGAACAAGAAATCCTCAGCAGAAACGGGGCGAGGGCCGTGAGTGGGCAGCTTGTAATTAAGGAGGCCCGAGCGTGAAGATCTCAATGAGGGAAATTAAGGCGACAGGAGGGGCTGAAGGCACATCTCTGTAGAGCCTTGGTCCAGCACGCACAAGTCTGGGATTCAGTCCCCAGAGCCAGAAAGGGAAAGGAACGAGATGACGTTCTGACCCATGTATTTAGCTAAATAATTGTCCTAATTAAACTAAAAAGGGAGGGGGATGGTGTTTAGTGCTGATGCAGGTGCAGGGAAATGGCACCCACGCAGCCAGGGGGAGTGACAATTATTGCTGTCCACCCACGAGGCAGGCTGGCTGGCAGGCCTTATTAAAACTAAAACAAATATTCTGCTGTAGCCTCACAAGTTTCGGAGGAGTCTCTCCTGTTACTCCGATGTTTACGGCAGCATTGTTCGTGCACACCTGTAATCCCAGCACTTGGGGGCCGAGGTGAGAGGACGGCTCTGAGGTTGTGGCCAGCCCGGGCTATCGAGTGAGTTCAGGACCAGCCTGGACTACAGTGAGGCCTTGTCTCAATAAACAAACAGGTTTAAAAATATTGGGACTAAGGGAAATAATGTAAGAATGGTCTAACCAATGCTCACACACCCGTATGTGGAATGCTAGCAGCTACTGGGAAGCAGGACCTGCAGGAATGCCCATGGAGTATTGAGAAAAGCAAATTTCAGACTAGTGTATGAGCACCCTGTAGCTCCACCTCCCTGCTCACACTATGGGTGTGAGTCATGTCTCACAAACTGGGGCTGGAGGAATGGCACAGTGGTTAAAGCACCTGCCTCACAAGTACAAGGCCCTGAGTTTGATTCCCCAGCACCACATAAAAGCTGGGCATGGTGGTGCACGCCTATAATCCCAGCACTTAGGAGGCTGAAGCAGAAGGACTGCTGGGAGTTCAAGGCCAGCCTGGGCTCCAAAGTGAGATTAGGACCAGTGTGGGCTACAGATTGAGACCCTGTCTCAATAAAATAAAATGGGGCTGAAGGAGTGGCTCAGTGGTTAAAGCATTTGCCTAGCAAGCACTGAGTCAAGAGCACAGCACGACATAAACTGAGCATGGTGGTGCATCCCTGTAATCCCAGCACTTGGGAGGCTGAGAGGTTGAGACAGGAGGATTGCCGTGAGTCCAAGGCCAGCCTAGGCTTCACAATGAGTTCAGGACCAGCCTGGACTGCAGAGTGAGACCCTGTCTCAAAAAACCAAACCAAACCAAACCAAAACAAAAAGCAAACAAAAAACCAAAATACCTGGGCAAGTTCATAGTGGTCATTTCAGGGGCTGAGAAGAAAGGGGAAGATTATGAATTCTTTCTTTACATAGCTTTGCCTAGTTTATCATCACCATCAATTTCTCTCTTTCTTTCTTTTCTTTCTTTCTTTCGAAACAGGCTCTCACTCACTCTGTAGACTAGGTGGGCCTGGGATGCATTGTGTAGTCTTGGCTGGCCTCGAACTCTGAACAATCCTCTTGCCTCGGCCTCCAGAGTACTGAGATGACAGGCATGTGCCAACATGCCCAGCTAGTATTTGATGTGGTGCTAGGGAACTGAATCCAGGGCCTTGCACATGCTAGGCAAGTGCTTTAACCACTGAGCTATGAAGAGTATTCTTAGATGTCCTAGAAGTCCGAATCTGGGAAATGTTCAGATCCAAAGGAGAGCCTCTGTGTCTCAGGAACAGCCCAGCGTCTGAGAGAGATGCTACGTGCTCTGTGAACATCATCTCATAGGACGAGAGGTAAGGGGTGCAGCCTGGCACTTAAACAGCTTGCCAAGTGCAGGCCCTGGACTCAGTTCCCTCACACCACAGAAGCCAGATTTGGTGGCCTATGTCTATAACCCCAGCACTCAGGAGGCTGAGGCAAGAGGATTGGGGTGTGTGTTGAAGAGGCCAGCCTGGGCAACAGAGCGAGAGCCTATTTTAAAAAAAAAAGTCAAATGTGTCTATTTCAGTTCATGTCCCCATTTCTAAGTACCATCCACGGAGTCTTCCTAGCCTCGGGCTTTGCTAATTAATGCTACTACAGACTGCCAACCAGGCCGGGCCGCCCTTAGAACTGTCACGCCAACGGTAAGAATTGATGGAAGAATCGATGCGACAGCCAGTGTGTCACGGAGGGAAGGCTTGCGTCCCCTTGGTTCTGCTGCTGCTGCGAGTCCCGAGGCAAGGAAGAATTCTCCTTCCCTGAATCCCAGTTTCTCTGCTTAACGAGCGAGGAGCCTGACGTTCACGTCTGTCCAGTGCAGCAGTCCTGTGCTGCGCCGGGATTCACAGCAAGCTTCTATTCTTATGTCTGGTTACAGGAGAGAGGAGGGAAAACTAGGGCCTGCTTAGTGATCGAGGTCGGTGGCTTTCCAGGAGCCGGCTATGGCCCAAGCAGAGAAAAACGTGTCTCGCGTCGGGATCTGAGATGTAGGAAAGTGTTAGGATCGTAAGGGATCCACGTGGTGCCCCGCCGGGCTGTGATCCCTACACTAATTCCAGGACACACTGACGGTCGCCGGCAGCCGCTTCAGGTCATGGCCTACGGCTAGTCACAGTGTAAGGGCGGAAGGAAACCCCTGGGTCATCGCGGTCGGGCGCTTTGCTTCTTTCTGGCACGCCTGCAAAAACTCTCACTCTCCGTTCGTCCCCAGCACAAGTCTGTCCCTCCTCTTCGCCCCACGGAATTTACTGCGGCAAGATTTCATTGCTCGGTTTACCGCAAGCGTCCACTCAGAGGGGAGGACAGCGCGTCCTCTGCTCACCGCTGGTTCCAGGCGTTTTCTAGTTTGTTACCCAGACTACTCAAATCCGGTGGTTCCCCAAGGCCACATCCCTCTAGCCACGCGGGGGCGCCAGAGTTTGGCAGGTGGCCCGACTAGGTAGTCCTTCCCTGGGATTTCACGTGGCAGCAGCTAGAGGGGGAAAAAGCTCTTTCTTTCCTGCGGGGTCTTTAGGCAGTGACAACAACGTGGGCCGGCGCTGCCAGGCAATGCTACCCACTGCGGAGGAAGCTTTCTGCAACAGAAGAAACTGCGACCAACACGCTCGCAGCTAAGATCAAGATCGCCGGTCCCGAGGCCGTGTATGTGCGCCTGGGCCCGGCTGCCCGGAGGGAGAGAACCGGCCCATTTATTCTTTCTTCTCTTGGTGTGTGCGTTTTTTCCCTTCTTTTTTTTTAACATCAGCATTTTTCTTTCTCTTTTTTTACCTCGTGGTCTGTCTTCTCTCTCTCTCTCTCTCTCTCTCTCTCTCTCTCTCTCTCTCTCTCTCTCTCTCCAGCTTGCTTGAGAAGCGTTTCTACCACTTGTCACAGAAAGAGTTCTGGCTGATGGGCCCCAAATCCCTCCCGAGTTCCAGAAGTTTTTCCTTTGGTCACATAACAAGGAAATAAATGAAGAGAGACCATCATCTAAGCTTGCCGATGAAGTAAATTAAGAACTGGCTGTCTGGTTTTGCTGTTGACCTTTGCTTTTTTGGCAACCTAAGTTAGATGACTTTTCTTCACAGGACAGTCATAAGGTTGAATGTACGAAAAGAACAAAAACGTAAGTGCACAGTATGATTTTATTACTGGGTCTGACTAATGGGAGTTTTCTTTCCCTTATGTTGACGTGCTCAGAGTATGTCGTCTTCAAACGGGAAGGTGCTTATCAGAGACCAGGCTGCTCACAGGGAGGCATTCCCCAGCCCGTGGGCCAGAGTCCCTGAGTGCTGTCCCTGGCAGGGAGCCGGGTGGTTTTGCTTGCAGCACTTCATTCCGCCTTTACAATATAATCCTGTCCCCCACGCATCACACAGAGAAGGGGGTGGAGGCTTTCGGCAGTGATTTCCAATCTGCCCTGATGTTTCCACCCCGGGAACATTTGGCCATGTTTGCTGACATTTTTTTCTTTTTTTCTGACACGGGAGATTGAGCCCTAGGGCATTCATACGGAGCTACATCCCCAGCCCGTTTTTAATTTGGGATTTTGAGTCAGGGTGTTGCCACATTTTCTAAGTTGCCCTGACTGCGCTTGAATTTGTAATCTTCCGGCCTCAGCCTCCCAGGCTGCTGGGATGACGGGTCTGTGCCACTGGGCTTGGCTTGGAGACATTCGGAATGGTCACAACACGGGGGAGCCCGTGGGGGAGGAAGGTGCTACCCGTACCCAGTGGGTAGAGCCTGTGAGTGCCGCTGGACACCTCCCAAAGCACAGGCAGACCTCACAGCACAGCTGCTTGGCCCCATGGGCGAGCAGCACTGGGCCTGAGAAGCCCTGGCTTAGGGAGGCCCCGGCCAACCTGGCTGAGGAGCTCGCGTTCTTCATTCTTCCATTTGGAAAGCCATTTCAAAGCTGATTTACTACAAGAATACTGTGCTTTCCCACTTGGGGCCAGCATTCGGCAAAACATAGAAGAGCATTTTTCGTTTGCTATTTCTCCCCTGGTTCCTTAATTAAGACTGCTGGAGCAGCCTCCTCTGCCCCACAGCTGGGGACCTGGAGGGCCAGGTGCTGCCTCCCCCTTTCCCTCCCACTCCTGTTGCCCTGAGAGCTGCTTCTCTATTTTCCAGCACCTAGAGAATCTGACAAAAGTAACCCAGGCTCGCAGCAGATGGTGGCGACAGGGCCCTTCTGCCTTTCACCTTCTCAGCCGGGCACCCCACCTCCTCCGGGAGAATGTGAGTCAGAGGACCCAAAGGGTTGGCTGATGCCCGATGTGGGGACTTCGGTGTCAAGTGAGGAGGGAGACAGGGCAAACAGGTGGGAAAGGGCACTTGGCGGCGGCAGGAGAACTCACACTCTCACATGTTGCACTGCGCCTCTCCCCTCGGGGTGCCTACCACTGGATACATTCTCAGAGGGTAAGTTTGGGCAGTCAGCGTTATTACTGTTTTTATTTTTGTGGTAGCAAGGGCTGCACCCAGGTCTTTCACACTGAGTTACATCCCCAACTCATCTTTCTTTACTTTTGATTCTGAGACAAGATCTCACTAAGTCACTAAGTTGACTAGGCTGAGCTTGCATTTGTGATGCTCCAGCCTCAGCCTCCCCAGGTGCTGAGATTCCAGGCCTGTGCCACCAGGTAGTATTGTGTTTCTACTTTCTAGGACCTGTGCCGGTGTGCTGCTAACAAAAGCACGGCGGAGAGTTTTGGAGGAGAGACCCGGGAGGTGTCCACGCCCGCCTCACCTTGAGAGCAGGCCATGCTATGCGGAGGAATTCAGCGTCCCTGTCCTGTGTGGTGCAGAAACACATCAGGCTAGGACGGGCTCCTGACTTCCATGCCACTTACTTTGTTCCAGATGAGGACAGGGGTTGGGATTCCAATGACCTCACAGCTCAAGTACACCTGGGCACCAGTGACATTCCAGATGTCCTTGGGGGGTGTCACGATGGAGGGACCTACAGGAGAGGACACAAAGCCAAATCCATCTTTTAATACTTCTTGAGTTAGCATTCTAGGAAGTAAAAACTTGTTTTTTTGTTTTGGACTGAGGATTGAGCCCAGTGCCTTCACTGTCAGCTACTCCAGCTAAGTTTTTGTTGTTTTGAAAACATGGTCTCACTAAATTGTCCAGGATGGTCTTAAATTTGTGATCTTCCTGTCTCAGCCTCCCAAAGTACTGGGATGACAGGCCTGCATGGCGGGGCCCAGGTACACTTGCTTGTGTTTACGAAGCTTCTCCTTGTGGATTATTTGAACAAGTTTCAAAGACCAGCCTGGCTTCTTCCTGTCCCCACATGATTATAGGCTTCACTTTGGAAATGTAAGAATTTAAACAATCAAACCAACAAAAACAATCAGAAAGAACAATCTGGTGTTAACAAACATTTCTTCTTCCCCAGACTGAAATGAGTTTTAATTTACCAGCTGTTTTGCATTATCTGGGGCCTTTTCCATTAATACAGTGGAATTTTAGTTCCAAAATGTTTGAATGTTTTTCTTCATTTGTTTACAAGTATTTCTACTGAGGAGGAGGATAAACAACCACTCTTTGGGTAATGCAAGGAAAAAAAGTAAGAGCTTATTTGAAAATGTGCTGAAGACCTAGGCAAGCTGTAAGTTGCTGCTCTGAGAAGGGTTAGGGTCTACAGTGGACAGTTCATGGTGCTCAACGAGGGTGATGAGAAAAGCGTGGAGTTCCAGGTGCAAGGAGGGTGGGGACCTCTGAACTAAAAAGGGGCATGGCTATCAGGAAGATGGTGGAGGGGGCTGTCTTCCACTGCAGGTTAGGGAAGGCAACTGGTAAGGGAGAACAGCTGTGTCTCCTGCCCCTGAGGGAAAGGGCCCCTGGGATGGGGTGGTTCCCAGCACCCACGCTCCTGGTAGGCAGAACTGGCAAGGGAGGGGTATTCCTCAAGGCGCTGCGTGCAGAGTCAGCAGGTAAGGGACCACCAAAGAGGCAAGAGGGACACTTCTCTGTCCCCAATTCTGGAAGCTGTCCTTCCCCCTCTCCATCTCTGCTTCCTTCGGAGAGAAGGACCCGACTCAGTATCATGGCCCACACGGCACACTGTTGTGCTTCGGAGCAACTGCTCCAACTGCTGGCTAACGGCACTCTGGGTGCTGAATCTGGTGCCCCAGTTGTTTTTGCACAGCTGAAACAAGCTAAGAATGGTCTGCAAAAATTAAGAGAAAGATAATATTTCATGGTGGGTAAAAATTCATGCTTCAGTGTCCATAAAAGTGTCACTAAAGCATGGCCACGCCCTTCTGTTTCCATGCGGCTGCCAGCTCTTTCTGGGCTGTAACAGCGGGGCCCACAGCTGCATTTGTGACTGGGTGGCCTAACATGGTGGTGACAGGCCCACTACAGAAGGGACTTGCTGATTCCTGCACTAACCAGCTGAGGGGAGACTAATGCTATTAAATAAGCTCTCACTAGCCAGGAGTGGTGGCACACGCCTATAATCTTGGCATTTTGGGAGGCTGAGACAGTAGATGGCAAATTTAAGCCAACTCTGGGCAACTGAGCCGCTTAGTGAGACCCTGTCTCGAAAGAGAAAACAGTCCTGGGGATGTAGCTAGGTGCAAAGGCACTGAATTCAAACTCCAGTATTGCCAAAACACAACCAAACCACCAAAAAACTCAACCTCACAGAAAGGCTCAAAATTGCAATCCTTACATCTCCCCTGCAGTTGACATAACCATGACCCGTGGGGAGAGCTCTGGTTTGAAACGCACTTATGAAGGCAGCAGATGCTGAAAGAGTGTATCCTTGCTTCTGGCTCTTCCTCCCGAGGGCCAGTACTGTGGCCTTTGCAGTGCTACACTTAGTAGATGCTTAGTACTCCACGTTTGCTAACTCCGAACGCCAAGGTTCAGCTACCAGGGGCCTTCAGAGGGGCCAAGGCCAATCCCCCAGGAAGGAGATGTACAGCTGGAGCCTGGGTTCGGGAATGGGGGGCTGGGGCGATGGGATGACAGAAGCTACTCTGGAACCACCCCAGATGCTTCCAGGAGGTTCTGCTATATTCCTTGGATGAATGAATTAATTTACATTCCTTCTAACTTCTAATCTCAGCTGCCTGAGTCTTCCAGCCTCAAGTGCCTAACTGCAGGGTCATCTTGTGCCAGGGTCCTGGGAAAGGCACAACCTTTTTAGGCTGGAAAGTTTTCTGGTATAATCAGCATTCAAAGGACACAGAATCCCCCCTATTCCAACAGCCTATTTCAAGCACATTCATCTCTTGAAACAAAAAGGAAATGACCCCAGTATATAAGATTTTCCCACTCAAGAAAGCTATTTTGGGATAGACGTATTTTTCCCTTTGCAAGAGTCTGTGCAAAACCACCAAAATTTCAAAAGCTGTAAATACACTTGTGCTTTCTTCCCTCCAAGCCATAGGTCTGGATGGGAAGCACAGAGCTTGGCTACAGGTCTCCGCCTTGTTGTCGCCACACATGTGGCTGCAAGCATGGCCCTGCTGTGTTTATACATGCTCTGTCTCAGTCTCAGACGTTTCCTAGTCTCGACACACCAACAGGGAACCCTGCGAGGGGCTGGGTCTCTTCCAACCCTGACCCACAAGTTTGTACCACAGAACCGGATCTGGCTGGGCTTTGAACTCCTTTCTGTCACCTCTCTGAGGGCCCCCTGTTGCTCCCTCTTCCTTCCCGCCCGCCGGCTCACTTAGCAGCCTGACCTCAAAGCTCAGGGGACTTCAAGGGATTGTTCTGGGAAGAACACATCAGTGCTCAGAAATGACGGGAGCTGGGAGCAAAGCTGCCTCTGGAGTCTCAAAGCCACACAAAGAATGCCACGCGGTTTCCTTGGGAGGATCTGAGGGCCTTGGCCTTGTCAACACTTGTTTTAACCTGTGCCCATCTCGTCAGCTTCAGTGGGAACAGGGCCATCAGTCTGGTTGGGGTGGTCTCTGGAGCACATGGCAGAACACCAGATCTCACAGAGATCATTAGGATACCCTGGATTTTTCTCATGGCATACTTTTAAGTGAATATTCTAAGTTTTTTCCCCACCATTTAAATTAATTTATATATTACCTAATGTTTACAGTGGACCTGAGTATTCTGTGCACATACATATCACATCAGTATTAGGATCCCTTCTCCTCCCCATTTTTGGCCCTCCCCCGCCCTCCCCATCCCCATGTAACTCCCACTATCACACTCATTTGGTTCTATAGCATGCCTGTGTTTTGGGTTTCCCAAATCAGAGAAACCATGCAATATTTAACATACTTAATCTTCCGCATCAGACTTATTTTACCATTCAAATCAGCACTTATTGGGTCAGATTCCCACCCCTAACATGGGCTGCAGTGGCCAAATCTTGATACCTCTTCTCTGAGTCCAGCAGGGCCCTTTACTGGGGTAACATGCCAAAAGTTCTTTTTTTTCTGTATGTGGAGATTCTTTAACATGGCTTTACCCACCAGTTCATGTAAGAAAAGAACTATAACTATGAAACTCATAAAGAAAAAGAGAGAAGTTAAATTTCATATTCCTTAGCTGAGTACTGAAAAGTAGATGTTTGTACATTCAGAAGACATTCAGGCTGTCATTGTTTCAATCAATTTTCATAGGACAAACTTACACCCAATACCAAATAAGTGAATTGCTACATTAAATGAGCTGAAGTCTATACTGAGTTGTTACATTCAATGAACTTAAATCTGTATCACATAAGTATACCAAAGTTAAGCAACAGATAGAGTGGCATGCTTCATTATTTCAATTTTTAAAACTTTCATAAATTTTTATTCACATTTCACTACTTACTAACATTTGGATTTTGTTTATTCTTTTACCTGTCTATCCCTAACTTCACACATACATATTTTTAAAGATTTTATACCAATTCATCATGTTGAATATAATTATTATATTTTACAAACTTATATACTATTGAAAATAATAATTATGGGGGAAGATTCACAGATTTTATGAGACAGTTGGTACTGTTTTAGAAGGATACCAATGAAATGATTCAAATACCAATTTTTTTTTTTTGTTCTCTTTAGGTCTTTCCTTTCCTCCACTTTTTTTTTTTTTTTTTTTGGGGGGGGGCTGCTTGTCTCTTTGCTTCTCTCAGATTCCTCCAAGTATTTCTGCAATGCTGGGCTAGTGGTCACAAATTTCTTAAGGGATTCTTGATCATAAAATTTTTTACTTCTCTTTTAATTTTCAGGGATAATTTTGCTGGATACAACAACCTGGGTTGACACTGGCTTTTTTTTTTTTTTTTTTTTTTTTTTTTTTTTTTTTTTTTTTTTTTTTTTTTTTTTTTTTTTTTTTTTTTTTTTTTTTTTTTTTTTTTTTTTTTTTTTTTCCCAGCTTGAAAGATCTTGCTCCAGGCTCTCCTGGCCTTGGAAGTTTGAATTGAGAAATCTGTGGTAGTTTGAATGGGTTTGCCTTGGTAGAAGAATGTCTGTTTTTCTCTTGCTGCTTTTAATATTCTCTCTTTGTACTGTATTTCTGAGGTTTTGATTATGATATGTCATGTTCAGTCTTGTTGGTGGTTGAGGTTATTTGTTCTATAAGCTTCTTATACCTGAAAGTTAATTTCTTCTTCTAGATTAGGGAAATTTTCTTGCATCATTTCAGTGAAAAAATTCTTTATACCTTCGGTGCTGTCTTGTGCTCTTTCTCCCACACCTACAATTCTGAGATTGGTTCTCTTTCAATTACCCATTAGCTGCTGTATCCAGCTGCTTTGCTCATTTCTAACTCTGAAGTCATTCCTAATTATATAATGTTTCCTTGTCTGCAAGGTCTGAGATTCTGTCCTTACAATATTCTAGTTGTCTTATCCTGCTGTCACACATTTTTCATATCCTGAATTTCATCTAGATTTCTTTTTAGATTTTTCACTTCTCTATCAAAATGTTCCTTCATATCTTGCATTTCCTTATTTACCTCAGCCAATTTTTTATTTGTGGCTTCAATATGCTCAGTGAGCTTTGTCTCCACTATGACTATTATTTGTTTAGTAAGTTCTTCTTTAAGCCTGCTGATCATTGCCTGCATTTCTTTGAGAATATCTTGTTTGAACTGGTTGTTTGACTCATTTATTTGCTTTCTGACTTCCTTCCCTATGAGGTCCACTATTTCAGGGCCCATGACATTAGTTTCTGGGGTCTCAATCCTCTCTGGGGGTGCCCTGTTGCCCTGTCTTCTTCCCAAGTTTCTGGTGCTGAGAAACTTCACTTTAGAGGCTTAGCCGAGAGGTTTCTTTGAATGGTTATGACGTGATGGTGTGTGGTGGGAACCACAATTCCTCTGAGTACTGTGCTGGGAGTAGGCAGTGATGGGGGACCTAACAGTCTGATGGCCTCTGAGGTGTCTGGTTTACCCCTGGCCCCTCAGCAAAGCTCTCCCACCTGTCCTGGCTTCCCTCCCCCCGAGAAGGGGGCTCTCCATCCTTGGAGGGGGGCCCACTACACTGAGCTGTTCAGGATATCAGCGGCCTTTTTCTCCACTCTGCAACTGCCTCTTGTACCAGTTTCTTCCTAGGCACTGTTTAAGGGTGACCCCAAAAGCCCTGATTTGCTCTTCTGAGCTTTCTTTTACTCTAATCATTTCAGTCTTGGACTTTTTTTTTTTTTTTTTAAATAGCTCCGGCTTACATCATTGCCCATTATGGCTGCCAGGCACTGCTTCTGATCTGGGCTCCCAGGAGGCCTTTTCTAGGGGGAGCGCACAATGCCTTTGTAATATGCACTACCTGCAGGTTCACTATTCAGAGGCTGGGGCTACCAGGTGCTGACAATTCCTGCTTCTCCTGGATTCATGTTTACCTCAACCTGAGGTTCTGGCCTCTGGGCTTTCCCGTCTGTGGTCTGTGGATACCGGCAGCTCAGGACTTTGCTGAGTTGGCTGCTGTTTTTCTCCACTTCTGATAAGTCTTCAGGATTTCTGACCTTCCCATGGTCTCCTTTCTCTTGTCTCTTGTTGGGGTGCTCCTTCTTCTCCTAGCTTGGTCAGATGTTCCAGGCTCCACGTGGGCTTTCCTGTCTGCAGATGCTGGTGGCTCCAAGCCATTTGCAGCTGGCCTGGGGCAGCTTCCTATGTTGCTGTTTTTTTTTTTTTTTCCTCCACTTCTGATGTTCCTTCAGGATTTCTGGCCTCCCCTGGCCTCCTTTCAGTTGTTGGGGTGCTCCTCCCTGTACTAGCTATATTGAACAGGTGTTTTATGACTAAATTTTCAACTTTCTAAGTGGGCTGATGAGGAGACATTGTGTTGCTCTGTTATTCGGCTGCCATCTTGACCCAGAAGCCCCTGTTCTAAGTTTTAATACAGTCTACTTAAGTTATTTTCCCCTGCATGGTTTATGCTTTTGTGTCCTGTTTTAAGAAATTTTTGCCTAACCCAGTGTGCTAAGGATCTAGTCTTGTCTTTAAGTTTTGCATGTACGTTCTTTTCTATATTTACAGTTTTGGTCCACTTTGAATTATGTTTTGTGTATACTGTGAGGTAGAGGTTAGCATTCTGGCCCCACAAAAGGACACCCAATTGCTTCCATACCATTTGTTGAAAAGACCATCCTTTTCCTAATGCATTTTTAATTAGTCCCTTTGTGTTAAATCCGTTGACCAAGTGTGTGTTTGTCTATTTCTAGAATCTTCTGTTCCATTGTCTCTGTTTCTATCCTAGTACCAATAACTATGTTGTAATCTGGAAATTAATTATGCCAAAATCAAAGTACTAAGCAGAGTGTTATCTCCCTCTAGCCCTCTTCTTATTCTAAGAAACAGAATACTTCAGGAGACGCAAGAACTCTCTAAAAACATTTAAAACCCAGAATACTCTCAATAAGAGCCACCAGCAGAGGATTCCCGACTAGGACTAAGCATGCTGTGAGTTCTCCTTCTCCTCTCTCAACCTTTGGAATGCATGAAACACTTTAGGTGAATGGGCTTAGCCAACATTCAGACTATTCTAAACATGTAGATGTTTTTGTCCACGCCACTTCTAAGCTGCCTCTAGAACTCCACAAGATTGCTATACTTAATAATCTGTAGAATTTATTCACTGACTCTCCATGGAGTGATGGGGCTGAGGAATACAGCACGTAGAAAAACCCTCAGCTATTTCAAGTATCCTGAAAGAAAGGTGGGATAACTGACACAATGAAAAGTTCAATAAACAGCATCTGAACTGGCAAGTGCTACTCAGTAAGGTGGCCTTCAGGTTTCGATATGCAATCTCTTGCAAAGGGAACTTGGATCAAAATGATTAGACCTCAAAGCACAGGTGGAGGCAGGTTAGCCTCGATTTCCTGAGTTGGGAGAATTCCCAGGGGCTTGGGATTCCTCCCACTCACCTTGATCGGAGCCCCCACCCACTAGGCCATCTAGGTGCTACTAGGCTTTGCCTGGTTCACTGTCGCTTACCTGGCCTGAAATGCCCAGGATAACATGGGGTATGGCTGGAACATCCCTCAAAGGCCGCATGTATTTGTATGTTGTGGAGTAACTGTGGATACCATGTTATTAAGAGGTGGGGCCTGGTCAGAATGGGTGGATTCCACATGTGTGGCAGATTAGATTTCAGGCATGTGGCCTGAAAGGTTATCAATTCCTCCCTAGCTTCTTTTGTAGGCCCCCGATTCTCCCTCTTGCAACACTGTGAGCAGCTGTGAGACCTTCTCTGCTATTACAAGCTGCCCACGAATGGACTGAGACCTTCTACAGCTGTGAGCTAGATAAATCTTTCCTTCCTTAAGTTGTTATTCTGTTTAAGCAATGAGAAAGTCACTATGACACAGGACACAAACAGCAGGAATTGGCAAATTCTTGATAAATACAGACCATGGTGGCACTGTAGAAAGATGAATGGAGATGTGTGGTTAGAAGGTGTGAAGAAGTGACTGTGGTGACCCCCAAGGAGAAGTCCAGGGTGGAAGGAAGAGGGTGTGAGAACATTACTGGCTGATGTGGCGACAACCAGACCTTGGGAAGATCTAAGGGCCTTGCCCCTGCATCTCCACCAAACCCCAAACCAGCATCCCATATATTCCACTGAGAAACAACTGCCCTGACTCTGATCACATCCATGAATGTTGGTTCTGCAAATTCATTTCTGGAAGGTTCTGTCCTACCACAGCAGGAAACTACTCAGCTCAAATAACTGAGTAGTTATATCTAACTCTACCAAACAGCGTCTACCTCTTTCTACTCCACATTTTTTTCCCGAGAAAGCCACAGCAGATCCAGAATTTATTTCTGTTTATAAAGATAAGAAGTTTTAAGTTTATTCTAAGTTGTTTTCTCATACAGAAAGTTCAGAATCAGTTCCCAAGGCCAGACTATGAATCACACAGTTGCATGTAAGCTATTCACAGTATTTTGGATTCCACTTAAAACCAATCTCAGAATATTTTTTTTTTAATGTATAGGGACAAACCCCAGAACACACCCAGTTATTTATTTATCCTGTCCTCATTCCATGAAGGTCATCAGGCTGCTCAAACATCTGTCTAACAAACATCCTGTCTATAGAATTACTGACTGTTCACCGCCTCCTTCTGTCCCTTTCTTGCCCAGGTCACTCCAGAAAACCATTAGACTGTCCACAGTCCTGTCTGGTGGCTGGTGAAAGAAAAAGCCCATCATAAGGCTTTCTCCACTTCAAACCCACCCACATTTTCTCATTCCATGTGTTTATTTCCAACTGAGGCCAGCCTATTCTCTTATTTTACACTACTCAAGTTAATTCTCATTCAGTTTCTTTTGGTTCTTTAAATTCTCCCCAACAGCCAATGTTTATTTGCTTATTCTATGTTCTTTTTTTCCTTTTTCTTTGTGATACAAAGGATCTAGCCCAAGTCCTTCACACTGAGCTACAACCCCAGCTCATTTATTGCTAAGTTGCTTAGGCTGAGCTTGAATTTGTAATCCTAAATTACAGGCCTGTGCCACCAGGCCTCGTTGCCAAGTTCATGTTTTTATTTCTTTATTTTTTAAAAATGTCTTGTCTAATCACCTTATTTGGCCCCTTCTTTCCACCATTCTTTGAAGAGAAAAACGAAAGAAGGGGCAGAGAAGTAGGAGAAGAAAAACAAAATGCTAAGTGCTGTTGTAGCAAGGCGGGCAGCTCTAAGTGTGGAAGAAAAAAAATAATTTTATTTATTAGTGTCATCTAAAAAGCTCCTAGAAGCACTCAGAAGCCCTATATATGAGTCTCTGCCCATGTCTGCATTGTTTTCCTCAGCCATGTTCAGTGATAGTCTAGAGACAAATAGTCCACGCACTACCAGACTGCCTCAGGAAAGGTCAGCTATAATCCAGTAGAGCTGTCCTAAAGTCACTAAATATATGGAAGAGTGGTTGGTGGGTGTGTGGGCTTAAATTTGGAACATCCTAACTTGATCCTAAGGAGGCTAATAAGAATGGTAGTTCTCACAAACCCACACATGACATGAGAAAAAGACCTTAAAACGGAATTATAATTTGGAACTTGACCAGGGATCTCACTCAACTTGAATTTACATAAAGTTGTAACAGGACTGAGGGGAAATTCATTATCCTATAAAAAGTGCAGGGGGAGGGACAATGGTAAAGAGGTATGTGAAAAATTTCCTAGTCTCTCGTGAGCACAAAACACTCTCCAGCCATGACCTGAGATGTCCTCACCAGGCGACTATTTAAAAATAAAAGAACAAAGCTCTCGTGAGATGGGCGTTTTGGCTTTGGATCTTTGCCAAAACACAGAGACAAGACACTTGGCCATTTTGACAGAATAAGAAGGCAGGGCCAGCCTTTGGCTTGACAGTGAGAGTACCTGTCATGAATGTCCTGGAACACCAGGCATCTTTGACCTCCATGATGTGCCTCAGCCTTCTGAGCGCTGGCACTGCAGGTGTGTGCCACCATGCCCAATTATTATGTGGTGTTGGAGGGGATCTAACCACATGAGAGGACAGGGCAGAAGGGATGTGGGTGGGGTGGGACTGTGCTTCCTAGAAAAGCAATCTAGTACTAAGCTATGCCCCCAGTCACTCCATGAGGTTTTTATTTTATTTTTATTTTTTGAGACAGGGTCTCGCTCTGTAGTTCAGGCTTGTTCTGAACTCACTACGGAGCCTAGGGTGACCTCAGAACTCACAGAAATCCTCCTGCTTTAGCTTCCTGCCTCCCTAAGGTTCTTAAACAATTTTATGTATGTTTGCTGTACATGACAAGTGCATTCTTGTTGGGGTATTGACTCACATACATACTGTATCACAATTATTTTGACTTTCCCTTCCTTTCCGCCCTCTGTCCCCCATTCTCAGATTGCTTTACCATCTCTATGAAGTCTCCTTCTGTCTAGGAGGTCCTGACGTCCTACTGCCTGGCTCTGGGACCCTCAGTCCAAGGCAAGTAAGTGTCCTGTAACTCTTCAACCACCCAGGGGCACTGTGTGTGACTTGTAACCCTGGAATGGGCAAACGGGAGCTTTTAAGGTAAAACCTCTTTGCTGAAATGTCAGGAGACATCCTGTTTTAGAGAATTTGAAATATAGTGCATTTAACCCAGAAGTGGTCAAAAATAAAATTCTCCATAGACAATGGCTATCGGCCAATACCATATTCTACTGCATATATTTTTTTGCTTCATTGCCATCCTCACTTCCCGCAGCACGTCTGGTAACTTACCACTTCACCCTCCTTTCTGCCTTCTACCCTAAGCCTCTCCCTGCTTCCAGCAGCCAGGCCACCTCCATGACACGCTTGTCACCACATCCCCAGCCTTTGTTGATGTGAGGCCCTGGCCTCCCTGAAGCCCTCCATCCTTCCATCTGGGGCTGATGCTCTGCCGTTTATCTTAAGTCTCCAGGATAAAGTTACATCTCCTTTTGACATTTTTTAAAGTCCTTGCTCCCCCATTTCTTCCCAGGTGTGTTCCACGCAGCTGAGGGTGCCTTTGCTCTCGGGCGCTTTCCCTGTGGGCTGATGAGAAGCCAGGTTCTGATGGAGTCAGGACTGAGCCAGGAGCTCTGGAACCCGATGTTCCTCCTACTCAACCGATAGGACAGCCCAGACTGTACGCAGTGGGCAAGACACGGAAGCGACTTCAGAACAACACAGCACGATTAGCCAGACGGAGCTGAGAAGACAGCCACTGCTCTGTAGATGCCCAGTGCGCCGTGCACGACGACCTACATAACCAAAGTGCTCTAGAGCTGCCACCTCTTGTGTAGCCACAGGCAGAGTATTTATCATGATTGTCTTTAATCTTCAGCTTGACTTTCTCTTGCCAGGAGCAACACTTCCTGGCTGCTGCCCTCCAGCCAACCAATTAGTATATGACCAGAGGATGCAGATTAATCTGAACATACGTCACTCAAAGCGAATTCCACTGGGACGAGTCAGGTCTTCAGGGTAGAGAGAGTTGTCAATCATCCTCCCACCCAAAATAAAGGGTCCTGCACATGCCAGGCTGTACTATTCACATTCTGGTGCCCACTGCACACTCACTGACATGGCTAACGGGCGAGTACAAGGGTTTCTCCAAGTTAGTGAAGACTTGCAAACCACGCTCCTCTTCTAATGATGCTGGATCATGGGACAGGCCAGCCACAGTATGTGAGCTCAGGCCAAATAAGGGGGACAGTAGGTTTAAGGAAGATTCCAGATGCCACATATGGAGAAGGGGAGTTCAGACAACTTGGCAGAAGTCCCTAGGTTGAGATGAGGTTCCAACAATACATCAAGGGGGAAAGGACCAAACAAAAGTGCAAGATGGGAGAAGAATAGCAGGAAGGCACTCTGCCAGGAGTGGGGTGCGGCAAGGGCAACTTCCTGGCGTTCGAGAGAGGGGAGCAGTCACTGTGCTAATTAAAGGCCCAGCCATCGGCCAAGCCAAGTCACTCTGGGAACTTCCAGAGGTGGGGTGATGCAGCAGCTGAAACTGGGCATGGAAATCTAGCGCACAGACTCAGGGCGTCAGCTGAGGGCAGGAAGCGGAGGAAAAGAAAGCAGCACATCGTAGGAAGCATAGACCAGATTTAACTCAGAGTTCAGTTTAAGGAAAATTTCTACAATTATAGTAGTTACTTGAAGTCATTTATACTTCAATCTGAAGAAGGTGGGGCCTTCTCGAACACTGTCTGGGGTCAAAGTATGTAGAACTGCTTTCTCATCCCTAGAAACAATCTATTGGGTGGGATGGGGGAGATTTAACACATTTTGGCTCTGAACAGAACAGGGAGGCTGTAGTCTGCAGCCAGTATGGAGGATGGACTTTGGAGTCAGGGATTTGGTTCTACCATTTTAGAATTATCAGTGAACACAGATACACTCAGTAAGCGTTGGCAACTGGTTTTTACTTCCGATTTTGTGGTGTAGTGAACCTGTAAATTTGAGTGGCATGATTCAAAGGGTGTGTCAGGTGACTTCAGCAGAATTGGGACACAGCAGGGACACAGAGCTTGAACCAGGGTTGCAGCAATGGGAGCAAAGATGAAAGGGGGCTAAGAGATCACTCAGGAAAAAACTAATGCTTGCAAGACAAGCGGGCGTGGGATGGCAGTGAGAAAAAGGCTGGGCCTCTGAGGCTAGGGGAGGCTGCAGCAGCAGGAACAGAAGCAGGGTGCCAGGTTGGGGAGGGCACAGAACTGCAGGGGAGGGTGGCTCTGGGGCTGGATGTGACCAGGGCAATGACAAGGCACTGACTTCCACAGAGAGAGAGGAGGGTTCAGAGTGGGGAACAGTGCTGCTGGGGTACATGCTGTCGGTCTGCCGTCAGCCCTGGGAAGGCCACTCTGGCTCACCTTCCTTCAGCTTGCTGCTGACCACTCAGCCTGCCCACCTCCCCTAGGGAAGGCAGAGGAGTGCAGAGCTAAGTTCTCGCTCGGCTTCCGGCCTCTAATTTGCAGGAAGTGTCCATCTGAAAGCACACCACCCAACCCTGGTGGCAGCGTAAGGAGACCTGGCACCATATTTTGGCTTCAATCTTGTGTGTGTGTGTGTGTGTTTGTGTGTGTGTGTGTGTGTGTGTGTGTGTGTGTGTGTGTGTGTGTGTTACTCAGGATTGAACCCAGGGCCTTCACGCTGAACTACTTCTACTTCTTAAGATCTTGCTACGTTGTTAAGTTGCCTAGGCTGGGCTCAAATTTGTGACCCTTCTGCCTCAGGATCCGAGAGTGCTGGGATTACAGGCCTGCCCTGCCGTGGGGTTAAACTAACCACGGAACACAATTTGCTTCTTGCAATCTGCTGTTTGCAAGTAGATTTTATCTGATGATGTTTTCTTATTCCCCCTTCTTTGTATGGGTCTAGCACAAGAAAAAATGGGTACTGACCACGGGTCTGAATGGAGGGTATGGCTACTATCCACCGGTGATTCTGTCTACTCGGTGGGGTGTTCTTGGCGGGCCCTGTGGTAGGCAGAGGAAATCATACTCAGGTATGTCAGGTGGGATACTCGCCCAGGCAGGTGTGCGGCAGATGAGCTAACCGGGCCTGTGTCAGAACACTGCCAAGGGATGAGCTAACTCACCTCCCAAGCTCCTCGGGAGGTGAAATGCCTACACTACCATCATGCTACCGGACTGACTAATGTCTACACAAGTTAAATTAGAGGGCTAGATTTTATTTGGTTTGAGTATCTGGAAGGATTGACTTATATAGAGTGCTTTTCTGGAGGGAAACTCCCTAGTTACCTGGATATTTTCTGTTCATGCTAATGTAGCCTTGGAAATATTTTTCTTCCCTCATAAATCATGGGCCTATTTTGTCTGATTTTATGACTCACCTAATGTCTAATGTATTAAAAATTCTGCTCACTTTTTCCTATTCTGCAAGCACTGAAGTGGGTAGGGAAGTTTCCTCAGAGGGGCACTCACTGCCAAACCACATGGATGGCCACACCTGGTCCTTGTGCCCACTCCTGGTGACAGGCATCCTTAGGCATCAGAAGTGCTTCCTGAGTGCAGCTGTAAGGAGATAGCCTAAGCCTGGAGGCTCACCCTTGCTAGATCAGAGTCTCCGCCCATAGCTCTGCGCCCACAGGGCCCACAGTCTGCCTAGAAATGGATGTCCTCAAACTTTGCCCCTGGGGAGAAGGATCTAAAGGACTCCCAGGTGGCCTTCAACTTCAGGATGGTTGGACTTGGCTAAGCTTACTTGTCAGAACATTCAGGAAAAATCAAGAAGCTATGATCTGAATTTCTGGAGTACCAGGGAGCACAGTACACCGAGTCTTCAGTGGAACCTGAGGGTCCTCAGCTCTCTGAGAAACAGGATCGCCCTGGGCACCACTCTGCCAAAAAAGGGAATCATGTTATAGGAATCCTGGCAAATCCTTCGGGCTAAGCTGGCAGCCCTGGAAGCCGCCTGCAGGACTTGACAGCACAGCAGATACTCCGATGAGGACCTACCACGCAGATCTGTTTTGTCTCGGAAAGTTATACAGATTGGGAAAGGTCTCTCAAAGGACCGTCTCCAGAAATAACATACAAAGCTAACGGAAAACATCCCAGCTACCAAGGTACTGGCGGTTGCTAATCCTGGGGGCACACTGGAGTCACCTGGAAGCATTTAAAAAGCACATGTGTCTCACAACTCTATCGTAGAACTTATTGTGGGGAATAATGGGAACTGGAGGGAGGGAGAAGGAGTGGGAGGTCAGCAAAGGGAGAGGGGTAGAATTTGTAATTTTGCCACAATATGTATATGCACAAAATACTCAAATTCAATGTCAGCTTTTTGTACTGCACTCATACATATCAAAAAACGGAGAAAAATAAATATTTTAGAAGAAAAAAACACACGCCTCTGGGTGGCACTCCCGCTTTCTCTTGCTATGGATGTAGAGGCTGGCGCCAGAATTTCGTCTACTCCCTAGGGGGAAGTACTCATGTACAACACAGCTTCAGGACAGGGACACTTAGTTGACCAGACCAACGGGCAGGAGTGGAGGAGAGATCTGGATAAACAACAGCCCTGGTGTTATCAGGGAATGAGAACCAAGCCCCAGCTGTGTGGTTCATGTATCTAAGTCAGACGGGAGAAGCCCAGGTGGCTGAGCCTAAACGTGATGGCCACCACACAACAACTCCGAGGATGGCACTCTCTTGTTGGTATCAGTGTTAAATATGGAGTATGGTGGGCAGGGCCTTTCTTTTTCCTTGTGTATGTGGTGTTGGGAATTGAGCCCAAGGCCTTTGCATGGAGCTCAGCCCATTATTTAGTTCTGATTTTGAGACTGAGTCTCACTAAGTTGCTAAGGTGTTCGGGCTGGGCTGGAACGTGTGATCCTGCCTCAGCCCCCAGACAGCTGGGATTTCCTGCGCCACTGGCTCGGCTCCTTCCTCCACTGTGAGATGCAATTCCTTGCTTGCTCTCAGAGTCTCTGTGGTTTACTTTCTGGGCCACTTCCCATTTCCAAGCGGGTTCTTCAGATTCCTAGCATTTTTTTTTTTCTTTTGAGATAGAGTCTTGTTATATCTGTAGTCCAAGCTGGTCCTGAACTTACTATGTAGCTCAGGCTGCCTTCAACTCATGGAAATCCTCCTGCCTCGGTCTCCTGAGTGCTGGAATTATAGGTGCATGCCACTGTACCTGGCTAATTTGTATGTGGTTCTGGGGAATCGAACCCAGGTCCTTGCACCTGCTAGGCAAGGGTTCTAACCACTTAGCTACATCCCTAGTCCTGATTCCTAACCTTACTGTACTGTGCCGAGATGGGGCTCTTCCCCCTCTTGAGTCTGTAGGTCCTATTTAGGATCCTGCTCACCTGGGATCATCACTTCTTTGCTCACATCCTGTGACATGGCCTCTCTGCTAGGCCGCATTTACCCAGCTTCTAATGGACAGGAAGCAGGGTGCGATGAGGGATATGTGGGTGATAAAGGCCTCTTCAGTTCTGGGGTGGGGGCATGGGGGGTTGTCAGGCCGCTGGCATCTGGCCTTTGTGCTTGGTGATGTTTTATCCCTCAGGGCCCAGCCTCGTTTTCAGTTAGAATTTACATGGTTATAGCTTCTTGGCAGACAACCCCAGACATGAATCAGCCCACATAACTGAGCTCCCCCTGTTCTCAGGGTTTTTCCTTTCCTGGCCTGTCCCCTCTGGTTATTTTCCGTACTCTTCTGTGATGTCCACAGACCCAAAAGTTCACATCCGTTGTTTATCTACTTTTTGCTGAGCGTTCTCAGATTTTCTCCCAGCTTCTCAGTAGAGTCAGTGTATCTTCTCCTGTTTTCTACTGTTGTCCCTAGGCTTAGTCTGAAACAGAAAGTCCTCGTTCCCTCCTGTGGGCCAATTCTTGTGTGTCTTGAAGACTTTTGAGGTGACCATTATGTACCTGTTTGGGTGTCGCTGTGATATCACTGCAGGCTCCAGTGCAAACAGAAGGCAGCATTCCTGAGTGCTGATATTCACACCAGGGAAGGAGCTAGATACAGGTATGGTGGACAGTCTTGAGTTTGGAGGAGCTAGACTGTTCCAAGAGTCTCAGAAGTGACAAGTACCACTGTTCTAACAACCAAGAAAACAGGCTTGTCTCTCTGGTCACAACCATTTTGTGAGTCAAGTTGTACTTGCTCTCATTGGGCTGGAAGACTCGTAGAATGCATCCTGTTGTGTGTGAACTATGGGAAATGGAAAGGTCCTGGGCCTAGGGGAGCTGGCATGTAATTTCCACTCTCGGGGAGGTTGAGGCAAGAGGATCCAAAGTTCTAGCCCATCCTGCACAACTTAGCGAGATCGTGTCTCAACGTAAAACTAAAAAAATGGGCGGGGGATGTAGTTCAGTGCGAAGGCTTAATCTTCAGTACACAGAGAGGCGGAGAGAGAGAGAGAGTGAGAGAGAGAGAGAGGAAGAGAGAAGAGAATGAGAGAGCTGCAGGGTGAGGTAAAGTAACACTGTGCAGCACACCTGAGGTGTAGTTATTAATTATGGGGGCAGGGAAATACTCTTTGCTGTTCTTATTAGTATCATAGGGCCAGAAATACTTGCTTTTGTATCTGGATGTTTGTAGGCAGTGATTGCTTTTCAGCAATTAATGGTGTCTTCTTTTTTGTACTTTTGTTTTAGTTGTTAATTCCTTTGATAGCATAAGAAGAAAGAAGGAAAGAAATTTCCAAGTTTTCTAAAATAGACTGGGTTTTAAGGTGAGGACATTATGTTTTTTAAGAGCACTAGGAGCAAGACATGGAAAATGACCCAAGGGCAAGCCAAATACCTAGAGGTCAGGTGCTCCAGGCTCTGTAGAATGGTCCTTTTCCTACACAGCTTTTCATCATAGAGCAACCACCAGCTCCAACCTTGAAGACTGTATTCTTTTGTTTAAGTAAAGGAAAAATCATTTCCTTATAAAACAAGGAGGATTTCATATGTGGTGCTTCTTCAGAGCAGCCATACATGGAAGTAGAAAAGTCCTTCTTTATCAACATGGGGGAAAAGGTCCTAAATACTATTAAAATTGGCCTTGAAGCTGCAGCTCTTTCCTTTGGGGCACATTCTCAGGGAGTCTCCCAAGCAAAGTGGAGTTGGGAGGCTCAAAGATGGCGAATGGACAAGAATGGCCGACCTCCAGGATCACGATGAGCTGTTCACAGCATCAGCTGCTGGGGACAGCGGGGAGGAAGTGGAAAAGCAGCCCGGGTTTGGAGATCCTGGTCCAGAGAAAAAGATTATGGCCTCTGAGTCTGAAAGTCAGTTGGATGGACCCTTGAGAATAAACTCCAAGTAAACACAAAGAAAGTAAGAGTAAGACCCTTTGGACAAATAGGATGTGAGCACAGACCAACGTGCCTCTGGGTCTGCGCCACAGGTCCTCAGGTGTCTGGCTTCTGTGAAGACCAGAGGGGAAGTCACCAATGCGACAGCTAAGAAAGAAAGAAAGAGCAAAGGAGACTAATCCTACTCACATGAAGTCCCTGAGTAATTCTTCTTTTTCCTAACAAGCAAGCAGCATTTGACCTACACATTCGTGAGGAACAACAATTCCCTAAATATTCCCACAGTGTTAGCAGTAGAGAGGCTTCTCCAAATATCATGTCAACGTGCTCAGAAGCTGATTAAAGGAGCGTGTGTAGAGCAGGTGGTGCCCCGCTGCCACTTACTCCGGTTAGTAGTACAGACTGAGCTTTGCCCTGAGTGGCTCTGGCCTATGAAGCAGAAGTTGGTTCCATCCTGAGCACAAATGCTGAGGCAGAATGCGTTGGTAACTCAAGCACACAATTAGGTAACTGTCAGACGCTGGACAAACTAAACTTATTGACAAAGTAACTCCCAGCTGAATGGCATAATCATAAGGTATAAAGTCATAAATAATGAAATTAATCTTGGTTATGAAAAATTGGCACCTGGCGACTTAAGTCAAGGGCACATGAAGTATCTAAATTATGTCAAGAAAAAGCAGTCCTATGAGTTTACCAGACACACCAGACCACCAAATGACGCAATCCCTACATCCGGATCATATCAAAGGAGGACGCCCGGCACTGGGGGCCAGCGACAACACCCACACCAGCCTGTCATCCCATCAGACTGTCAGATGAATGTGTTATGAGCTCAAGAGATCACAAACTCGGCTGTTTTCCAGCATCAGCTCAGCTCCATCTTCTTGCTTGGCGAAGTCCAAACTGCTTGCCTGCTGTCTAGACTCAGATTTGGAACTAACTTTGTTTTCAATAAGCCCCCGTCTCTTCAACAAAGCTCTGTCTGGTCTGTAATCTTATCTGGCTTCCATAGTGACTTTCCCCATCTCTGAAGACGCTGCCTGGGCTTTCAGTTCTCCTGCCTCTGAATCAGTCACAGTTGACTCCTTCTAGCTGTATGTAACCCATATAGTGTTGTGTCAGTGTGACCGGGGCCTTCAGTGTTGTAGATATAAGTCTGTGGAATGGCTTTCCCACTTCTTCACCAGTGGTTGCCTGGCTCTCTGCCTATCAAGTGAATCTGAGTTCTTGGCCAGATATGGCTGACCACACTGGCATAGCTTGTGAATTCACTGTTGTTCAATCGATTCTTACATTGTAAAAAGACATAATGTCCAGTCTGTGTTACTGGCATAGCTCATGCATGACAAACAGATCCTGGAACATTACTGATTACCAGATGCAAAATTGGGCCAACCAGTATTCCAATTCTTCACAATTGAAAAATATAAACAGAAAAATGTCACCTAGCCACAATCAACTTTAACATCTATCACTGTAGTTAAATTACTATTTTTTACTAGTACCTGAATTTTTTTTTTTTTTTTTTTGAGACAGGGTCTTGCTATCTGTTTACGGTGGCCTTAAACTTGCCAGATTGGCCTTGAACCTGTGATTCTGATGCTTCAACCTCCTGAGTGCTGGAACCACAGGTATGTGCCAACTACACTTGGCAGACTTATTAAGAGAAAAAATTCCTACATGTAAAATGGCATAAAAGTTGGGAAAGATCCACAATAATACTAAATTCAAATTTCAGCATTGTATAGCACTAGCAAGTATGAATGTGGAATGGAGGAATTCGCTCAGGTCTACCATGAAGTAAGTGCTGTGCTGGGTAACATGCGGGACAGAGGGTGGACTTCTATTCAGGATTTGCAACACAGACAAGTGCACAGGCCATTATGATATGGGGGAGTGTGACTGGTCTATAACACAAACATAAGAATCTAAATACAAATGTAAATATAAAAAATTCCTGTTGTGTAGGTCAGAACTGAATTTACAGAAGAAAAACAAGCCTCTTAAAAGTGAAAGACGGTAAACCAGGTCCAGTGGCACATGCATGTAATCGCAGCCTCTGCTGAGGGCTGAGACAACAAAGTGAAGCCCTGTCTCAAAAGAAAAAGATAAAAGATGGTAAGTGAGGTAGGTAAGAACATTCTGGGTAAGGGGATCACCACTGTTTGAAGATGTGGGAAAACCTGAGAGTGTCATTTGTAGTAAATACAGCAATAGAGCTTGAAGGCACGGGGCTTAATAATTCACAGAGAGGTCATACAGCCATCATCATTCTGTTTTTATTTGCCCAAGAATTCATGAGCTAAGCAGGTCACTTTGCAGAGGGAAAGAATTTGTATTTCAGGGAGCTCAAGAGTCGAGTGCGGCCACATATCGAGAGTGGGGGCGTCCAGGACACAAATCCAGGTTTTGAATCCAAACTCAGCTTCCCCCCTGAACTACGCTGTTTCTCTATATAGTCCAGACCAGTCTGTCCTCTTTTGTTTTGCTGCAGGGTGAGGTATTTGAAGAAGAAAACAGAATATTGAGAACTAAGACAAGACAAGATGGCAGGGATTTTCAATGATGAGCCAAGGAGATCAGTTTATGCCTATAAGTTATCAAGAGAGAAAAAAAATACAAGAGAGCAAAATCAATATATTTTGGAATAAGGGTTACTTAGTGGTGGCATCATAGCCAGGGGTCATGGTTTTATGGCTTACACCCTGTTCTGAAATGTCTCGCAGGCATTATCTGACTGGTTCTGGGTAAGTAGTTGGGGCTTGCAACCTCAAACAGGTGAAGATCATCTTATTCTGAATGCTGAATTCAACCCTGTCAAATGGTTTGAGTCCTGCCCACAATCTGGGCACCCTTTTCATTGGATTTTAATGTTCTCAATTAATGTTTAAGATGAAAATTAGTATTTGAAAATATCCTTCATATTTTGTCTTTAAATCATTAATAAGATGCCACACCTACAGAATTTTTACTTTCTCTGGCAGAAATCCTATGACAATTTAAAAAGTAAACACAGCCTGCCAGACTCCAGCAATTCTTATATTAGTGAAAATACCCTCTCTCTGGCATTGGATTTGTGTTAGGTTTATACTTCCATCTTGAGAAAAACTTTATACCCCCCTGGAAGGGGAAGGGCCCTGCATGAAGGGGGTGACCAATGAGCTGAGTAGCCACATGGAACAATGGCCTTACAAAATATGCACTAGGGCTGGTATTTTCACATGAAGGCTTAGACAAATAGAGTTCATGAACCAGTCCAAGAAGCTTGCTTTCCTTGTTGATTATTAAAAAGACTTCGAGGGGTTCTGAACTGTGCCAGACAGGGCTAGTTATGACTACTGCTCTCTCAGACCCTGTACCAGGGCACGTTTAGCATCTGAGAAAGGTTAAAGTATCAAGATTTTGATTAACTGTAACTTATGTCAGTTGGTCCTCGGCTCCTTGGAGGTACACACAGGTCACTGCTTGGGTCTGCCCCTCCCGGTTCCTGACTCAGCTGCCCAGCGATGGCAATAAAATGGCCAGAGTCGCTGACTTCATATTTTTACACTTGCACTAACCCAGATCATATGCTAAAAATCTATTTATAAAAGGGTGGGAATCCCATTTCAAAATTTAGGTAAAGCCCAGAAGTTAAAAGATAAAGTTTGTTTCTGTACCAAAATACCCTTTTATCAGTTAATTTACAAACATTGTAAGATTAGAGGTCACTGGTCAGATTTCTGGGCAGAAAAGCCAAAGCAAAGTTTGGGGCGCCTATTTAAAAGTGAAATCTGTGTCGAGGAACAGCAATCTGATTTACTGGAAAAGATGGCGTGAGAGAAACAACCAGCAAAACATGAGCCCCAGTTACCCCAAGTTAGAAGCATTTATATGTGGTTTTAATTGAAGAATAGCAATACAAAATGAAAGGAGAACTGCTGGTTCCATTCTTTCTAAGGGGCAGTGCTTTGTTGGTGGACTGGATCTGGAGTGCCCCACAGAAGCCGCACGTACCTATGGATACAAGGTACCGTTGGGAGGTGGGGCCTGGCTGGGAGGGGCAGTGCTTGGGGCCTGACTTGGAGGGGCGTGTGCGGGTTCCGCCATTCCTCTCAGATTAGTCTCGGTTCTGCCACGCTGCGGTGAGGATCTCTGTCTCAGGAGCGCAGGCTCGGTCTCTGTCTCTAGCTACGGCCCTGCCATGTGATTCCACCCTTTTCTAGCCTCCCACCCTTGAATGGACTGTGACTTTCTGAAACTGTAAGGTAACATACATCTTTCCTCCCTAGTGTTGTGCATGTCGGGTGACGAGAAAGTAACTAAGACAGTGAGAGGCACACAGATTCTCCTGGCATGGGAAATAAATCCTTCCCTGTTAATACTTTCATGCTCTTAGATTACTGGATGGCCAATGAACTTTAGATTTAGAAGGCCCTAGGATCCACTCTGCTCCAACCTTTCTTTTATGCATGAGGCTGGAGGCGCTGGCTACACATTCCCCTAACTCATTCCCAGGCAATGGCAGAAAGGGAACTGGAACTCTAGGAGCTCACCCTGCTCTTGGTTAATAGCACATCTGTCTCTCCTCGATCGGCTGGCTGTCACCCGCACCGTGTGGAACTGAAGATTAGAAAGGCGCTGAGCGAAGCTCTAAGAGTCCGTAGCTGCCTTTGCTAGGTACACGGTCAGCAGGCAGTTTAGTCATGAGAGTATTTCCAATTTGCACGAATGAAATGTGGACAAAAGAGATAAGGCTGGTTCCAGGCAAGGAATTTCTCCAGGTCCCCTGGGCCTTGGATTGAAAAACTGCAGCCTGCTCTGGAATTCAGGGACGTCCCAAGCTCTCCCCAGCAGGACTGCCTCTGTGACCTCAGGCCACACAGGGAGGCTCGTCATGGTCCCAGGTGTTGGTTCGCCCACGGGCTGTAGCTGAGACAGGAAAAGCAAGAAAATTCCTCCCAAAACACACACATAAGCAAAATCTAACTTTTTGCATTCTCTGCCAATGGAGTTGGAGCAGGAGAGATGAGTTTGAGATTGTGATCCACCCACTGAGACAAATAAACTCTGCCTGTGGAGGTTAGGAGGGCAATCTACGAAACAAAAATCGGGCTTGGACAGAGCTCTAGCGGAAGTACAGACACTATTCCTAGAGTCTAACTCCGCCATGAGGAGTACCATATACTTCACAGTTGGCCCTGAATTTGAGATTCTCCTGCCTCAGCCTCCTGAAGGCTGAGATTACAAGTGTCAATGTGCCTCATACTCACCTCTGTACAGTTTTAAAACAACGTGTGTAAGAAAATAGTATTAATTATTGTTATATTTGCAGAGACCACCTTTGTATTGTTAAGAAGGTCTTCATACTCCATGTAACAGTTTTAAGAACCCAAGGATTAAGCCCAGGGGCACTCTACCACCAAGGTATATTCCTAGTCTTTTTTATTTTGAGACAGGTCTCATTAAGGGAGAACCAGATGTGCTGCAGTGCTGGAGCTGGCACTGTCCCTCCCGGTCCAGGCCAAGGCCTATGGGTCACCCTCCGGTCTGAGGAAATCCTGACCTATATCTCTCAGTGACCTACACCCATCCTGTGTGAGTGACGAGCCATAATCGTTTATATTTGGGATATAAAGTGACATTGTGTGTATAATGAAGATTGATCAAGCCAGGCCAGTTAATAGATCCATCACCTCAAACGCTTATCATTTCTTTTTGGTGTGGTGAGCACATGAAATTTTTCTTTTGATTTTGAACTATACAATATATTGTTATTTACTCTTATTAGTTCTCAGCTTACTGTACACTCTACTCAAAACTAAACAAGCTTCTCCCTCCAGTCTGGCTGCGGCTTTGTACCCCACGACCACCAGTGCCCGCGCAACCCTAGGAAACTTCAATCTGCTCTTTGCTGCTTTGCGTTCCACCGGGTGAGATTCTGCACATCAAAGCAGAAACAAGCTCATTTCACTTCCACTTCCACTTCCACCCACGTCACAAGTGATAACACTTCTTTCTCTTACCCATTCATCTGTTAATAGACAGACATAGCACTACTTACAACTTGGCTTTTATGGACAGCACAGCAATGAACTCAGAGCACAGGCATTTCTTTGACATACTGATTTCAACTCCTGTGGGTGAATTCCCAGAAGTGGGAAGGCGGGTCCCTTCCTGCTCTCTCCCCTGCTCCACAGTCCCGGCGGCCGGGTGGCTCTGGGTTGGCTGGCCGCTTGCTCCTGCCCGCAGCTCGCTGCCTTACCCGCGCAGCCCGGGCCAACCACGGATGCGCATTTCCACACGCCACGTGTCCCTTCTGTCTCCCAGCATCACAGAGCCCCTGACCAGGCGCCCTTCACGCTTCTGCTGCCCGGGCCCCACCCTTTCATCCATTCCTCCTTTCTCGGAGGTGGGGCCTGGTCGGCTTATTCTAGTGATTCACCTGAACAGAACATGGCGGGCGTAACGAGACCAGGTCCTGAGAGGCCCTGCGGTTCCTTCTTGCTTTTTCCTGGATCACCAGCTCCGGGTGACGTCAGCCGCCACGATGTCTGGGGCCACAAGCTGTGGGGAGCTCAGTCCTCAGAGGCCACGCAGGGAGCCGGGGAGGCAGAGGAGGCCCGGCAGACATCTCGACCACAGTGTCATGGCACACCCGGGCCAGCGCTGGGGGCTAATCTGCGCCCACCTTTCTGACCCACAGAAGAAATTTAGAAATAATACGTATCTACTGTCACTGCGACTACGAAATCAGATAAATTACGAGACGCTAAACAACACAACATCTTTAAACGTTCCTTATCATCAGCTAAAGCTTTAATTAATAATTATATTCTCTTTTTAATGAAGACTTGCTCAATGGCTTGTTTGGGGTCATTTAAAGCGCCCTTCCCCCAGTGGAAGGATAAAGACGACAGACTTTGCGGAGAGGGAGAGGAGACGTGGGGGCGGGAGGCGGAAGAGAGGCCGGCGCCATCAAGACGCGCTACGCGAGTGCACCGCTCTCGGGGCTGCTGGTTATTACTACGTACTGCAAATACACACCGGGCAAGCAAGCGCTTCCGCCGCTGAGCTATTCCTCCAGCCTTACTGCAAACACATACTAACAAAAGAATGAAAAAAGACTCCTCCGCACAAGGCTTAGGGTAAAAACTAAAACAAAAGCACAGCCCATGCATGTGTACGAGGGGCGCACAGACGGGAATTTACCAGTTTGGGACCATTGAAGCGGCGCGCCAAAGACCGTCGGCCCTGATGGCAACGGGCTGTTCCTCACACGCCCCGCCCTCCTAGCCTCGGTTGGGTCACCCTCCCATTACGCAAAGCAGAGCAGAAGCTTGCGTCTCTCCAGGATCCCCAACGGGCAGGCGTCACCAAACCTTGAGCACCGCCACCTGAGGCCCCGCAGGGAGGGCTGGGCCTTTCTTTTTTGTCGGTGCTGCCTTTACACTTCAGAGTGAGAAGAGAAACAAGTCACGGAGGAGAAAGTGCCGGACAGTTCTGCGCGTGGGGGGTACCCCAAGTGACGCCGCCTGGGAGGCACGCAGCGAAGGACCGGGCCGGGTGAGGGGGTGGAGGGTGCCGTCAGGAGGCGCAGGGCTGCAGCTGCCAGGGGAGGAATCCTGAGACCGCCGCCTGGCAACGTGTGTAAGGTAATACCGGTGTCCTGCACACTTAAAGACGTGTCATGTAAACTGGATGTGGTGGTGCACATCTGTAATTCTAGCACTTAGGCGACCGAGGCAGGGGAATTACTGTGAGTTTGAGGGCAGCCTGTGCTACACAGTGAGCTCAGGACCAGCCTGGACTACAGAGTGAAGACCTCTCTCAAAAAAACCCAAAACCAAAACCAAACAAACCAACCCCCTCTCCCCAAAAAAACCCCCAAAACCAAACCAAACAAATAAAAAAATGAGGAATATTTTGGTGGTGCTGGGGTCTGAGCCTAGGGCATTTGCACCAGGCAATATTCCTTATCCCTCTCCTTTATTTATTTATTTATTTATTTATTTTTGAGACTGGTTCTTGCTAAGTTACTAAGTTGCCCACGTTGGGCTTGAGCTTGCGGCCTTTCTCCTCAGAAATGTGGGATTACAGGTGTGTCTCTCTATACCTGGCCTTATTCTAATTTAAAGCAGAGATTCTTGCAACACTTACTACTTCTCCAAGAGACCATGGGGTGTTCTACCTTCTCAAAATTCTCTAAAAACTATTACTTTTTTCCTTTTCTTGTTATTTCTATTCTTGTTATACAAAAATAATGTTGCTTCCTTCTCTTTGGAGAGTTGGCAGGGTGAGGAAGCAGGTGGGTGTCATACCGGAACAGGGAGAGAATAGCACGATTCCAAGAAGCTTGGGAATTGTTATATACGGGAAAGGTGTGAGGACAGGAAGGCAACGGTACTGAAGAGAAGCTGGAGAAGGAGATGACGTGTAGACCAGAGGAACCCCGTGGTGGGTGAGGGTGCAGGAAGTGAGGGTGACTTGGGCACTTCCTGCTCACGGCTGGCTGAAGTGAAGAACACATCGTTTTCCACAGGAAGAAGGAAAGAATCAAAAGATGGCAAAGGGCACACAGAAGCTTGCATTCTCTTGGTTCATGTGACGGCCCCGAGGGAAGTGAAGGAAACTGGATATTAAGCAGGCAAGGAGAAGGGTAAGGTCACGTTCAAATTCAGAACACACACTAAGGCCCTCAGAGCTGACAGACAGATGAGCATGCTGTCTTTTTGTTATTCCTTGCCACTTTTTTACATTTTTAGTTTAGTCTGAAAACCTTTCAATGGCCATTTCCCGGTTCAGGCCCCTCTGGAGGACACAAGAAAAAAATGCCAAAGAAGCTCCAAAGAAGGCTTTCAGGCCAGGCCCAGAGAAAAGCTCTGAGCTTCTTACGCGGACACGCAGACGTCAGGCGGGCCTGGGCTGGGCACTGGGCTGGCTCTGCCAGGCCTCCCCCATCAGGTCACCCCATGGGTGCTTCCACCAGTCAGGAGGAGGGAGACTTTACATCCCCCCTTACACTGTTTCAAGACAGAATCTCACTAAGACATTCTGACGTGCCAACTAAAGACCTTCAAATTACTGAAGACGTTTGGTGGCCCAATTGCAGTCTTGGGCCTTTTGTGGGACCAGAAGCACATAGAAGAAAAGACACAGCAAACACACCCAGAGAAGTTAGGGACAGCCACACCTCAGCCCACGGTGGGAGCTTCCGGTGACAGCTCTCTGTGTCCTCACATTCTACACTCACAGACTCAAATCAACAGGGGCTCAAAATTGTGTGCAAAAAATTGCCTCGGAACCGATACATACAGACTTTTTTCCTTGTCTTCCTTGAACAACACAGCATGGCAACTTTTTACATAGCATTGCCAGAATACTGGATATTATAAGCCATCCAGAGAGGAGGTAAGGTGTGAAGAAAGCGCGCACTAAGGCATTTCATACAAAATGTGACCACCTGGCTTGGTGGTATCCAGGGGCATCCTGGAAACAGTCCTCTGTGAATCTAAGGGACAACCGTACTGACATTTTTATCCTCTTAGGCTGTTCACGGTCTTATTAGGTGAGTCTTCCTGTCTTCTAGAAGTCCTCCCAGAAGGTGGCACTTTTTATTCTCAAAATGTTGATTAAACTCATTACACAGTGTTGTCTTATTAGAACAATTTTATGAAGAGGTGGCTGGTTTAAATAAAAAAGAAATGTTTATTTTAGGTTTGATGGAGCTTTTTCAGTTTCCTCTATTCTATATCCCCAATCCTTTCATTAAAATAAAAAAATCAGGCTGTCTCACTATGTAAAACAGATTTTGTTTACCTGTGCATTTCTACTATGGCTAAAGAAATGAAAAGTACATTCCTGCTGAAAATCACATTTCACAAATCCCCCTTGGGGAAGAGGAAAAAGTGCCAATCTGTTAAAAACATTAGTCTGGGGAAGGACCAGTCGGTCCCAAATTGCTCCTGTGTTATCATCCGGGTGAGTGAGATGGGCATCCCAGGCCACTTTTATACCATGAAGCTTTCTCAGCATCTTACTGCAGCCTGAGCCATAATCGTTCTCAAGTCAAACAGGCAAAATGAGAAGCTAAAAGCTGAAATTAGAAAACTTTTGATTTCTCTTTTCACTGTTAACGACCACTCAAGCCAGCTCACCAACGGGGAGGGGGCTGAACACTGGCCACCAGGGACCCCCCAGTGCATCCTCAGCTTGATTAGCCCTGAAAAATGAAATCAGCCTTGGGTATCAGCGTTGAAAGGCACAACACACACACTCAAATGTCTTAAATTAGTTACAGATCTAAAGCTACTGGTTTAAAAAGTCCACTTCACTTAAGACGGGCTTTCTGTGCACAAGTTCATTGTATACTCATCCTTCTCCTCCTGCTCTGAACACATGTGGTCCCCCAGGTTACTGAAGTCCATCCAGGCCTAGCTTGTAGAAGTGCATGGGGTATTTAGGCCCAAAGTGCCGGCTACAAATGCCTTCTCCTAGGTCCTACTGAAGGCAGTTTCTGATATATTTGGGTCTGAAATACTACCGTGGCATTGACAAAGACTGCCTCCTGCTACAGCTGCTGGAAAGCGATTCCAGCCCATCACTTCTTCCCACACTGCTATTGAGTACTCCTGTGTTTCATCAATTCAGGAGGGCCCTGTACGTGGGCAGAGGGGGCTCAGCCAGCAGAAGGTTACGCGGGGCTTTCTAACTGCCTGCTTCCACCATCGCCTGTGCTGACAGTAGACCTTGCAGCCTAGTAGCGCAGTTTTCCCTTGGACACTCAGCTTTAGACTAACCAATCTAGCTCCCTGACATTGGCCGTTTTGCAAAGTACTCAGGAAAACAGCCTTTTCTTTTCCCCAGCAGCATCCCTGAGTGGGTGAGGGTCCTTTAACAGCAACTAGACTCGGGGTCCACACTTCAGTGTTCAGCCCAGCAGAAGAGGCTGGCCTCGGTTAGTCTCTCTATAGGTCTCAGGGGCCATGCTGCTGTGGCTGTGGCACGCTGGCCATGCAGGGTGTCAGAATACTCAGGAAGGCGGGTACACAGTGGCCTTCAACATTTTCCTTTGGAGGCTTTGCCTGGCACAGCTTTTTCTTCTCCCTTGAGGGTTGGAAACCCCAGCTGAGGAGAGGGTGGTAGTGTGACTGTCCCAGAGCTGTGTAAGATGGCTAGGGCCTGCTTATGAGGTCTACTATCTCCATGGCTACTGCCCATCTTTGAGGAATTTCCTGCACTGTGTTCTTCCATCTGACCCTCACAGAGACCTGTGGAATCGACTGGGTGCCATCCTGAGCCCTGCTGTACAGGTGAGGACAAGGGCGGGACACAGCAGAGACTGGGAACTTGCTCAAGGCCAGCTCACACAGCCATGATCTGGGCGTGAGCAAGCAGGACTCCAAATTGTCCATCCTGGGCGGCTCTTAAAAAAATGTCTCTAGCCTGGAAAAAAAAAAATCATCCTGTCATTCCTGCTTCTCTGATGGGGTTTGAATATGCTTTGTTCTCTCTGAAACTCAGGCTAAAATTTAATTCCCATTATGAGATACTGAGAAGTGGGACCCGCCAGGCATCATGGTACACACTTGTAATCCTATTCAGGAAGCCAACACAGGGGGGTTGCAAGGGCAGGGCCAGTCTGGGCAATTTTTCAAGATCGTGTCTCAAAAAAAAAAAAAAAATGTAAAGGGCTGGGGATATGTTTCAGTGGTAGAGTATCCCTGGGTTCTATTCCTAGCACAAGAAAAAAAAAATAAGTGAGACCAAACAAGACCTTATTTTTTGAGTCTCACTCTGTAGTCCAGACTAGTCCTGAACTCACTATGAAGCCCAGGCTGGCCTTGAACTCATGGCAATCCTTCTGCTTCAGTCTCCGGAGTACTGCAATTACGGGCGTGCACCATCACACCTGGCTTATGTGGTGCTGGGGAATTGAATCCACAGCCTGTGCTTGCTAGGCAAGCACTCCAACCACTGTGTAATTCCTTCAGCCCAGTTAACGTCTTCACGAGCTGACGATGGCTCTGCCCTCATGAATAGGTTAATACACTCATGTGACCAGTGGTTTATGGGATATGTTGGAGTGGGTCTGCCACAGAAACCTGTTTGGCCAGGTTTTTCTGTATTAGTCGCCTTTCCAACATCCAATACCCAACACCCACCACTTAAAGGAGGAAAGATTTAGTTCACTTTGGCTCACAGTTCCAGAGGATTCAGTCTCAGTCCATGCTGGCCCCAAGGCAGCGGCATCCTGGTGGAAGGGTGTGGCAGGGCAGCATTGCTCAGTTGACCGTGGTTGGGAAGCAGAGCAGAGGAACAGTGCCAAAAAGATGCGATCAGGGACAGTATGGAGCACCCAAGGTCACACTTCCAGGCCCCACTCAGACCCACTCAGAAATGTGCTTCACTGATTCCTTAGAAGTTTCTTAGCCTAGTCAAGTTGATAAACCACGATTAAAGCTCACACTTTCCATGTGAAGCCCTATGATACTTTGGAACACTGCCAGCATTAAGAGCATCACCAAATGTGCGTTCTTGATCTTGGAGCATAACCTTGAACCCAAATGACACCCCTTTTCTTTTTAACTAACCCAACTTGTTGTATTATGTAATTAGCAAGAAAAAGTAGGCTGAGCTATCTTCCTTTTCTAACTCTTCTTACCTGCCTTTGAAAAATAAAAACAAACTACACCTGGCACTTGGGGGCACTTCTCATTCAGGCAATTGTGAAAGGGTTCCAGGCCTCTCTCCTCCCTCTCCAGGCAGTACTTGGCTCTACTCTGCTGCATGACATCTGGGGCTAAAGTCACTCTTACTAAATTCACCTCTTTTCTTCTATGTGGTCAAGGAGGACAAAGGTCTCCTTCCCTCATACACCATTGGCCTTCTGTCCTATTTATCCCATTCTAACTAATGAGCTCTCCTCTTACATTGTCAGGCAGGTTGCTTTTTTTAAGTCTTTCAATTTAAAGGAAAAAAAAAGAGAGACTATTCTGAAAAAGAAAAGCACCACAAAAACCACTCACCAGTACTCAAGTACTGTCATGCTTCAAGAATGTAAACTGTACTTCTCTTGACATGATCCAGGTTAAAACAATACAGGATTATCAATGTCAAATGCACAAGGCGCCCTTGGGGTAGGGTTGTGTTTTGTATGAGATATTAACTGGTTGGAAAGCAACACGAGCCGCGTGCCGCGTCATGTGGGGAAATCCATGCAGATTGGACCTCGGCTGATCACATTTCAAAGGCTTGTGCTTCGCTAAAGGGCGTCTTCCTTTCAAAATGAGCAATCCTATTACTCAGAGCCTGCTCTGCACACCATGGCTTTGAAGGAATTCGAAGGTCTGCAGATTCAAAGTTGGACATTAAAGACGCACGAATAAGACTCGAATCCATTTATTCATGGTAGAATGAATTCGGCTTTGAAGAGTCTATCCTCATTAGGATCACTTGAAAGTAACCTGTGATCTGGTGGGGTGTATCACTCACCTACTGCCCAGAGACGGCGAGCTCTGCTCTCAAAGGACTCAGCAGGTACCTGATGATGATGATGATGATGATGATGATGATGATAATGTAAAGTGTATTTCTCTTTCAAGAATGTTTCATTTGGCTTCTTAATCAGCATTACATTTCTTTTGCTAGCTTTTGGGTACTTCCTCTTCCTACCCTAAAATGCACGGAAATGAAGCTGTCCCTGCAGGAGTGATGAAGCTTCCCCATTCACAGAGGAATGGCCGTCCCTCCAAGCTCAGGGAGGCTTCCTAACTAATGAACTAGAACATTGTCAGATGTCTGGTTTCCAAGTAATATATTAAAGTGCTTTCCTAATGAGATTTCTGCAAGGTAACCATAAAACCATAAAAAAGCACACTAATCTTCAGTGAAGCAAACACATTAAAGAAAACAACCAAATTCTAAAGAAAAGAAGAGCTCAATGTGGTGGCTAAAAAAGCTAAGGGGAACTTGACAGGTACAAAAATAAAATCCAAATGGTTTTATGTCTGAAATAAGGAGAATACAAGGCGGGGCAAAATAATAGGCAGGTTACAAAGGTAACACCCAAGTATCTCATTATCTGATTTTAAATATCTCCCTTTCCACTCATGTTTGTCTACTGTAACATAGATCTGCTACATACATAGCTCCAAATGGGATATTTCTTGAAAAGAAGAAACATCTCTTCATTTTTAGAAGTCTTAGAATTTTTACCTGAGAATTTAGTAGTTATGTTAAAATCTTGGCTACCACATTCTTTTTTAAGCCAGTGGGGGCTGCTCTAAGAGATACAATAGTCTGACTGTGCCAGTTCCTTTCTCCTATAAAATGAGCTATGACCTCTCTACCTGAGGTGGGACCAAACCCAAACTTTCTACAGATTCACAAACTCCACAGATTTCTACTCCTCAAAACACATGAATATCCCCAGCTCCAGACTACAGTGTGCCTTTTTTTTTTATACCTTATGAGGGTCTGCACTCTACTTCTTTGAATGTGTACTTTCCTTTCCTAAATCTTTTCCATGCTTCAAAGAAAAGAAAGAAAGAAAGAATACCTGTGGACTAAGGTTCCTGGAAAGCAGCTACAGCTATGTCAAGGATCCTAAAGGGTGAATTGATTAGCTTGTTAGTGATTACTGGAGACAGTGAAAAGGTGTATGTTTCACAGCCAAATTACCTTGGGCTGTCTTAGCTCCTTTTATGGCCATAATGTCCTCCCCCACGACATCCAACCCAACATCCTTGTTACCACTAAGTAAATCCTTTTGAAATGCACTAAGAGAACCCCAGTTTCTACCAACCTAAAAGCTAATGTCATCAATTAGGATCTGAGGTCTATGACAGAATTTCCGGTTCCAGTATAACCCACCCTGGTGTTTCCACCAATATATTTGAAAAGTGCTTTGATTCATGACCTTCTTTTGTTTTATAATTATAAATACTGTATGAAACTGCTAATACTCTGGAACATGGTATCTAGGGCAGCCTGAATTTATACTCCTAGGCCATGGCCACTCAAATTTGGCTCTAGAATAATCTATTTGATATTAACTTTGAGGTGATCATAGTCTGGATGGCTTGAACAAATGAAATTTATTTCTTGGAATTCTGGAGGCTGGAAACCCCAAGGCCAGGGAGCCAGCATGGCTGGGTGCTGGTGAGGACCAGCTCCTTGGCTTATTGACAGCTGCTTCATTGCTTATTCTCCTATGGTGGAGGGAGATAATTTCTCTTGTCAGTTCTTACAAGGGCACCAATCCCCTTCGTGAGGGCTCCACCCTTACGGCCTCATCACTTCTCAAAGGCTCCTCATGTGAATACCATTGTCCTAGGAAGTACGGCTAGAACATACCAATTTTGGGAAAACAGGTATTTAGCCCATCACATATATGTTTATTAGAACTAATTAATGAGGATTTCTTAAAATACAAACAATAACAATTCCATCAAAGCAGGACACAGTGAGCATATAGGCAGAGACAAGGACACTTGGAATGAAGAATTTACAGGAACTCAAGATAATAAATGACTGTACCCATCACTCCCTGAAACAGCTTGCAGTTGGCCACCCCCCAGGACAGTTAAAACTCTGTAGAACAGCAGCAAGAGCAATAAGGGGGGAGGGCCTTAGCCACTGGGTACTTTAGTAAAATCTCCACTCATATTCATGTAGCATAAAAACCCCAAGACAAAGAGTCTCTTTAGCAGCTCACTTCGAGACCCCTTCTGGTTAGTGAAACCTCATGCTTCTCTCTACTTATCTTTCCAAATAAACTGTCCACTTTGCAACCTGCCTCCTTCATCCTCGTTTTCATTCTTTAACCTTGTCAAATTCCAGCCATGAAGCCTCTACCATGGGCTACTCTTAAAGCAATTTTGGAAGTTCTTCCCTTGGTTCCCCCTTGTCAGTCTGCTTCATTATTTAACTATAGAATCGCCCCCAACATCAACGAGGTCCTTACTTTGTGTTACTTTTTGCAGTAGTAAGGATCTAACCTAGAACATTACACATGTTAGACAAGCACTATATCAATGAGATATACAGTCCTACTCCCAATGATTCTCTTTAAGAGATTACAAAGCTGCCATCTTGGTCCACAGTAGTGTGAGTCTATGGCTCCAGGGTGTCCTGTGCCGATCTATCCAGTCTTGCAGCCCTAGGTCCCCATCAAGATGTCAAGAGTGGAAGTGACACATTAAAGGATGCTGTCAAGTCTGAAAACCAACACTGAACATGGGATGATACCATGTCATAGATGAGAAGTCTTGACTTCAGTTACTCCAGAGGGAAGCACCAAGATCAAAGAATGATTGCATAGTGTCAAAGTAACACCGTGTTAGCAGTCAAACATGCCCAACAATAAACTTATTTTTCAGAGGAGATGCAGTTGTGTGTATATGAATGAGTGATAGCTGAACTATCAAGGCTGTATCCTTCATTTTATTTACAATTTCAATAAAACTTAAAGAAAATTTTTTGTTACTTAATATGACCATTTCTTTTAAACAGCTAACCTCAGCAGTATTTGACAATGATTTATTCAAGACTGGCAGGATTTAGTCATCAAAATGTGGTGTTATGGATTTCCATGGATCAAACAAAGTAGAACAAATCATGTATTCTTAATTATTATATGTTTGCTTTTATGAGGCCACAGAACACAGGAAATTCCTCCCTTGGCACTGGTTCATCTTTGCACAAGAAAGTATGTAAAGACAACTAACTGACAGAACAATTACTCTGGTGCTCCAGATCTATCTCAAATGCTGGGGCTCATTTTCAGTTGAATTCTGTGTAAGTGCTTTAATCTTCAGGACTGCAACTGAAGTTAAATTCAGAATGAAAAGAACTGCCTTGTTCTTAACATAATTTCTGGGTTCAGACTGACCTAAAAATCGAGGTGACTTTGAGAAAGTTATTTCACATTCTGAGTCTCGACCTCCTCATCTGTGTAACAGGAAGAACAGCAGCACATGGACTTTGTGGAATTTTTGTAATATGTGCACACAGTGAACACTAAACAAGGAGCAACTATTAGTATGATTTTTAAAATAATCATTTAAAAATAATCACAGGCATTGTCTCCTTTGTTAAAGAGAAAGTTGGACTAGAAGACGATCTTAATTCCTTTCAATCATATACTCTATTATCCTGTTCCATGTTGTCTTCCCCCCTTGATTGACTCCTGCTTCCACTTCCCCTTGCTGAGGGAACAAAATCATCAGCAATGCCCGTTCACCAGCCGTGCACCGCGGCATTCACGTGTGACTGACTCAATCTTCTCAACATCCCTGTGAGTTATGCTGCTGCCCATTTTACAGAGAAGAAAACTGAGGCACAGGAAGGCTATGTAACTTGCCCAAGGTCACTCTGTGACTATCATGCTTAGTGAAATGAAGCCCAAAGTATGAACAAGTAAAAGAGCCGAACAAGAGAGACGGTAGGAAGCAAGGAGATGGACTGGTGGAGGGCAGGGGACCAGGGAGGGTGGGAGAGGGGAGAGAACGTGAAATTGATGTGACACATGTGCGCACCAATTCCTCAGGCTTAATGTGGCTATTGTGTATCACACATGCATACTAACAATAAATTTTGGGGAAAATGAGTACTTGTGCAAAATCTATGCTAAAAAGGTCACAAAGTTCATGAAAGGTAGAGCTTAAATTAAAAATTAAACAACATGGTTAGAGGATCTAGACTCCTGGCCCTTACACCATATTATCTCATAGGTAACTTAAAATTCTGCCTCAAAAACTCATTGATTAATGTACAAGGAAACTACTTGTAGCTGATGGGAAACAGCAGGAGTCTCAGTGTGTGCTTTCCACTTCCTGGGCTCAGTCTTCAACGCAGCTCTCTGGGCTCTCAATTCTAGTCACTGGTTTCTCGTTCTCCCTGTTCACAAGACACCCTTACCCAGCGACAGTGACATGAATCCGTATCTTCTATTCAGAGGTGAGTTTAGGGGTTAAAGTAATAAAGCTAGCTTTACCATGTTTCTCTAATCTTTGCTTTTGATGCACACGGTGTCCAGGCAGGGCTGGTTAGCCCTTTGCCTACAGAGCTGCAGCCTGGCTAGGCACTCAGCAATGCACTTGGATGGTAACCGGGAGGCTGCTCTGACAATGGAAAGTTCCCAGTCAAGCTGTTAGGGCTTGAGAGGCCAGCTCCACCCACGCCTGCTGACCCAGGAGCTGCCAGCTGTGCAGAGCTGGCTTCTGCCCACGGGGCCACTGATCATTCCTGGCTTAACGCCATGCCTTCTGTTATGGGTGCTCATTTTTCGGTGTCCTGACTGTGATTTTCCAGTGCTGATGGTTAACACTTTCCATTAGTAGTGCAGGAGAGGAGCATTATCCCCTTGACAAAGGAAGCACATGTCTACTTAGCTCAACTTGAAAGTGTTCCTCTATGCTGTCTTATTAAATAGCATCCCTTCTTCAAGTAGGCTTACATTGTCTGAGTTCTTTTTTTTTTCTCTTTTAAAACAAACTGCAGGTGATTCACTGCATTCTGTGTAGCTAAAATTTCCCATGTACTTCATTAGCAAAAGCCATTTCTCCCCCACCTTTCAACACTGCTTGATGAGATGCAAATGGAACCATTTCAAGTTTTCCAGTTGAACAGCCATGAAAAAGAATCATAAAAAAAGCGCAGCGCTTTGCTTATCTCCTTGTTACACATTAACACAGTCCTCCTTTGCAGAGGTTCTGCAAGGTAGGTGCACTTTAAAAAGTCAAATAACTGACAGAATAATTAGCTTGGCACTCTAAGGCCAATGCAAATGCTGGGGCGTAGCCTTCAGACAATTCTGTTCGGGAGTTTTAGTCTTCAAGAATGCAATAGAATATAAATGGGAAGGGAAAGGAATTTCCCAATTTCTCCAGTAAGATGTAATTAAAAAATAATAAGAGCTTAAGGAAAGAAAGCTAGCAAATTCTAGTAAATTCGTTTGTTTTCTATTCAGTAATCTTCCTGCGGCCGACACAGAACACTTTTCCTCTCTATTTCACTCCTGAATAATAATTAACAGTAAGTATTATTACCACACCACACCACCACTAGTTCTGCTTCCACTAAATCTACCAAGCTTACTGAGCACCAGGTACAGGTCAGGCTGTTCCACATAGAGTCTCTCTGATTCTCACGAGAGCCCTACAACGTTCATCTTGACCATGACTCTCAGTTTTCTGAGTTAGCTTTCGACATGCTCCTTTCTGTCCCTTTATAGCCAATCCTGGTTGTGGTAGTCATGTGACAACAAAAACGAAAAGAAACAACAAAAAAAGAAGATGGTTTTTGAAGACTTAGTTTTCAAACTAACATACCTTATCAGAGTTGCAAAAGCCAGGAGTGCTGTCATAGTTTGGATCTTAAGTGTTCCCCAAAGAATCATGTATTAAATGCCTGGTACTACATGGTGGTGGTGGCCAGATGGTTACAGAAACATTAAGCACTGGGGCCCAGTGGGAGGTCTGGGAATTGGGGCTATGTTCTGAAGGGTGTAATGGGACATCTCCCCATTTTTCTTTCCTCTTCCGTCTTTTCTCCTCTTCTGAGCTTTCCTTTCCTTTCACTCAAGCCATGAGGTGAACGGCTCTGCTGCCCCCAAACCCAGGATGTGCTGCTTCCATGCAGGCCCAACGGCAAAAATGACAACCAATTGTGGACTGAGAGTTCCACACCCTTGACCAAAATAAGCCTTTTCTTTTTATGCTTTATCTCAGGTATTTGTTACAGTAGTAGAAGACTCATAAATGTCTAAAACTGAGTGTGGGAATACTTGTGATTTCAAAATGAGATCATTTCTCTACTTGTCTAAGAGTCAAAGAAGGGGAAATGACACCACCCGCCGCAGTCTACCCACTGGTCCTGAGTGAGCCAGGCTACAGGGTAACTCAAATGAAGCTGACATATCCCAAAGATCTGGATTTTAGATACATGAGGGCTTTTACTAAACTTTACATCAAACAGCATCTTCCAGAACCATGAGAGAGGGAGCTTTCCTACTTTTTATTTAGAGCTGACTAGAGGGAATGTCAGTTTTACCTAAGATCCTCTTTCCCCAATACACGCTGGCTCAGGAGCACTGAGAAGACGAACCAGATGAGAGAGTGCAGAAAGACATTAGCTAGATCAACATCAGCAACCCAAGGGCTCTTGGTTCTGGAACTACCTGTCGTATCCTTCCCCCTGTCGAGGGATGTTACTGTCAGCACCCCTTTTTCAACCCCTCATGCATCTACTGCCTGTTCCCAGAATCCCCCAGAGGGTGAAGATGGTGAGAGATGCCATCTGGTCCACCTCACCTGGCCTCTCCCAGAAGTCGACACTTGTTTCCTCCACAAAATTTCCGGCTTCTGTCAACACAGGAAGTGAGAATCCCAACCTGGGTACTCTAAAGTGGGCCTTGACCTGATACTTTCTGGAACATTCCAACTATAGGGTGGGAAACTGTGTCCAATGTTCTCCACATTAAACTTGTTTGGCAATCACCTTGGAGTTGTCTATTTTTCACAGATCCTATTTCTCTTTTTTGGTCATCTCCAGCTACAGGCTCTAACTATGAAAGCCGACTAGGGCATTAAAAGTGACTGCTGCTAAGATGCTTAAGAATTATAAAGGGAGGAAGCTGATGTTTGGATTTATCCCCCCTCACCCCTCCCACTCACACCACGGACCACATATTTTATTCTCAGAAAGAAAAACATTCCTGACCTCTGTTTAAATGTTTATTAGAGGCAGTCTGGACTTGTAGAGGCTCTGAAGTCACATTCTTATTAGTCACATCCTTCTTGGTGGGTGGTGTGACCCTCCTATTGGGCCAGGAGGATCGCTTGGACCCTGTGGAGAAACCATTTGGGGCTGGGAAGTACCTACTACCACCCAGAGACTGTTACTTATCCAAGCAGAAACTGAGCAAAGATCCTGAGTTCCCCTGTGGTGGCAGGCTTCAGTTTTGAATACACATAAAGGGGAAAATCCTCTTAGGTTCTAATCTTGTGGTGTTTTGATTATAAAACTAAGCTCGACCATGAAAGCTGGATTCAAAGAGAAAAAAAAGGAAGTTCTAGGTCTCAGCACACAAAAAAGGGCTGTTCTACCTCGGAGAGCTCTACCTGGAGCGTTCTACCCAGAATTCGAAGTGCTCCCACCTTGGGGTTGTAACCAAATCACTTTACTAATGCATCTCTTGATGCATTAGTTCTTCCTTGGGATTTCATGCACATAGCTTGCACCCACAGATTGTGACCTGATGACAAAGGCACTGAGGGTGGTGCCCACTAGGTGACGCTGGTGTGTGTCTGAGAGAGAGATGAGTGCATTAGAAGTGTGTGGGTTGGCAGCAGGGTGAGCGGGTTGTGGCTTCAGTCTGACCACATTCAACCTCATTGTAAGCTTTCTCTGAGATGGGAAGAGGGCTGGAGGCTGTAGGTTTGACCCCTCACAGCACCACATAAACCAGGTGTGGTGGTGCCCGCCTGCAATCCTGGCACTTGGGAGGCTGGGCCAGCATGGGCTGTACAGCAAGTTCAGGACCAGCGTGGACTACAGAGTGAGACGCTGTCTGGGGAAAAAAAAAAAAAAAGGAAGATTGAAAGAGTGAGTTAGGAGATCGTTTTGGAGCTCAGATCCTTTCAGCTTCTCTGTCTCTGTATCTGAAGTAGAGGAAATATGCATAAAATTCAGCCCAAGGGACATCAGTTTCAGGAAGAAAGGTCTTCCTGAGTTTGCAAAGAATGCTTGCCCTGGAACTCCCTCTCTGCACCCGTGGAGACAGAGTGGGTCCCTGTGTCGAGCCTCTTGGAACACGATCATGTGGGGAGTGGACAGGACAAGGTCAAGCAACAGCTGACTAGAGTATCACTCCTGAGTCGTTCTAGATTTATGCGTCTATAACTTTTAATTACGTATTTGGAAATTAAAAGAAGGTAGAGAGAATTCATGTTTTTAGCCTTAGCACTGATGCTGTTACATGGTAAATACCAGTTATGTAATGAGATAGTGCTGTCTTATTGGGAATTGAAGCCACAGTCTTGGTACTGGACTACATCTCCTGGCCCTTAAAATTTTTTTTTTTGGGACAGGGTTTCACTACACCACCTAGGGTGAGCTAGAACTTGCAATTCTCCTGCCCTAGCCTCCCAGAGTTCAATTTTTTTCCTGTATACAAACTATGATACAATAAATATTTTCATACATACAGATGCTAGTGTTTTTGCTTTGTATGACTGGTTTCCAGAAATGAGATTACTGGGTCAAAAAGGCATGAAAATGTTTAATTTTAATAGACGCTCCTAGATTTCCTTTCAAAAAGCTTATTAGGAGTTCACAGTCATAGCCACAGTGTGGGAAGGTGCTCATCTTCTTGTATATTTCCCAGCAGCAGCAGTTAGAATTTCCAAAATGAGGCCCAGCGAAAGGGAGGAACACGGCAGGTTGTTGTCCTAATTGCGTTTCAGGCCTCTGGGAGGCTGAGCAAGGCTATTCACAATCGCTCCTATTTATTGGCTATTCTCTTTGTTCTCTGCAATTCTCTTCAAGTCTTGCTCATTTTTCTATTGCTTTATCAAGTTATATGAGCTACAGATATTTCCTTTTCTTTTATTATTATTATTATTATTAATTACTTGAGACAGGATCTTGTTCTGTACTCTAGGCTGGCCCTGAACTCACTATGTAGCCCAGGCTGACCTCAAATTCATAGCAATCTTCCTGCCTCAGCCTCTTGAGTGCTGGGATTACAGACATACGTCACCATGCCCAGTTTATGTAGTGCTGGGGAATTGAACTCAGGGCCTGAGCTTGCTGGGCAAGTGCTCTAACTGCTGTACTACATTACTTCAGCTAGCTCAGTCTCAGTCTTTTCCTTTATAATTTCTGCGCTATCAGAATAGCTCTATTTTATTAGTTTTACCCTGTTTTTGCAATTAATCCTTTCATCCATCTTGAATTAGTGTTTAATTGTTTTTCCATTTGCAGTTCTAATCCATCTTGTATTTTTTTGGCTTGTGACGTGAACAGGGCAAACTGACCCAAAAATTTTGATCGCTATTTCATATGAAAAGCAATGCATGGAATGTAAAGTCTTTTAAGAACTTATTTTAGGTAACAATAGAAATACACCCTGCCACCCACTGTATATGCTGTGAAATATTTGAAACTATTTAACCAAAAATGTCTGGCAGACAAAGACGTGGGCCTATAGTCCCAGCTATTCAAGAGGCTGAGATCAGGAGGAGTGCTTTAGCCCAGGAGTTTGAGACCAGCCTGGGCAATATAAGCAGGATACTATCTTAAGAGCGAGTCAAACCAAACTGAACTCAACGGAACTGAACCAGACAACAACCAAAAGTGGAGAATGCAAAAAAAAAAAAAAAAAAAAAAAAAAAAAAGATGTGTGCTTTATGCACAGCTAATTTTGCTCACATGTTTTCAATTTGCTCATGTGTTTTCAAGCACTCCGCTTCCCCCTGAAGCCCTCAGCACAGCTGCACGCTCTGGACACTTCTCCGTTCAAGGCACTGCCGTAACACGACCTGCCTGAAGAGCTCCACGCCAGTACGTGCTCTACTTTCTCTGGCATAAAGAGGTGGCGTCTAAAGGAATAACGGCAACTCATGTTTTTCCTTTATAAGTCAGTTGTTACTTTTACTCTGATGGCTACAGATTTTTTTCTTCATTTAAATCCCAGGAATTTTACTAGAGGATAGCTTGGTACCTGTCATCTAGTTCCTGATTCTTAGATACGCTGTCTTTTATTTTCTTTTGTGGTACTAGGGACACAGTCCAGGGCTTTGCGCTGAGCTACTGCCACAGCCTTATGGCTGTTTTGAGACAGGGTCTCAGGGTTCGTTCTCTGTCAATTCCATGTCTTTCCTCAGCAACCCCCATCATCTGTGGGCTGTACCTGCTCTGCGCATCTTAGTAACGTTTTTCATTTTTTAAAAATGACAATTTTCCTCCTTTTGACTCTACCTGTTCTTGGGTTTCTTTTGGCTTTGCCTTCATTTCTGAAATAATTATTTCTTTTATGTCCAGCTACTTTATGAGCTCTTGACTTCATCTTGGAGTTCTCCTAATTCAGATTTAGGCTGCTACTCTATATCTTACGTTATTATTTTTTAGTGCTTTTTAGTTCATTTTATTTAAAAAGTAGGTTATAATTGTTACATTTGTAGATGCATCCTTCAGACATACTTTCGCCGTGAGAATATTATTTTCTTTTTCTCTTCATAAGAGATGCCTTTCTGCTGTGCTTATTTTTATGTCGAAGTCAGCTTTCCTGGACTTTCTGAGGGAGGTATCACCCAGGGTAACCTCCTGTAACTTGTCAGAGCTTTGCGTTGTGCTGCTTTCATTTACTGTCACAAACACGGCGACTTGCTCTCTAGGATTTTTCCGTTTTGTTTTTCCTCTTCTGCTTTGGCTTCTTTTTCTCTTCTCTGTTGTCTCAATCACTCCTACCACTCTCACCAATGGTGAAGCACATAAAATTTACAACTTTTTTTGAGGTGTGGGTGTCAAATTCAAGGCCTCATGCATGCTAGGTAAGCATTCTATCATGGAGCTACACTTTCAAGCCCGTGTCCTCAAGATATAGGTTAGTACTGTTAATTAAGTACAGGCAGTCCCCGATTTGACTGAACCATTTCCCACTCTAATGGAGCAACAAGGGATATAAAACTCAGCAGGAGCCATATGCTAGATTTTGATTTCTTGCTGGACTACCCATATGCAGGGAGAAGCTTTTTCCTGTTGCTGGGCAGCCGCCTCCAGCTGCAGCTCCCAGCAGGCAGGGTATCTCATCAGGGGAAATGACATGGAGTCCGCAGTGTGCTGTGCCACTGTGTCATGATGTTCACAGCTTAGGTGCACCAAAGGCATTTTGACTATGGTGATTTCAGTTTGCAACGGGTTTATCAGGGCACGACCTAACTGTACATTGAGGAGTACTCACACATTCATTATGATGTAAACAATCTCTAGAAATCGTTCATCTTGCCAACTTGGGACCCTGTACCCACTCAACTACTCCCACTTCCACCTTCTCACAACTCTGGCAAGCACAGTTCAAGTGGGTCTCTTTATAAGAGGAGATTGAATTCAGGGGGCCTGACCTACTGTGGTTGTCTTGGCTCCCACTAAACCAGATTCTGCTGAGGACTGGAGGGTGTGTTATCTGGCCTCACAGAAAACACTCCCATCCTTCCCCCACCCCATTTTATTGATATGTATAAATGCAATACAAAGAGTTCACATTGATCCTGAGTGTTTTGTGCATATACATATCACGGCAAATTTACAAATCCTTCCCCTCTCCCTTTTTGACCCTTCCTCCCTTTCCCCTCCAGTTCCCACAAGAAGTTCTATGGAATAACTGTGATTTTGGTTTCTCATATAGAGAAAACATTTGATATTTCACTTTCTGCTTCTGACTCACTTCACTAAGCATGATAATCTCAAGTTGCCTCCATTTACCTATAAAAGCCTCCAACCTATCTGTCTTTATAGATAAGTAGTATTCCATTGTGCATAAATACCACAATTTTATGTATTCACTGGTCTGTTAGTATTTTGGAGTCCTCCACACTTTAGCTATTATCAGTTGTGCTATGAACATGGGTATACACGTATCTCTGTTACATGTTGTTTTTAACTCTTTTGGGGAAATTCCTAGAAGAAATATCACTGGGTGGAGGGAATATTTATTTCTAGTCTTTTGAGAAACTTCAATGCTGCTTTCCATAGTGGTTGTACCAATTTACATTCCTACCAGCAGTGCATAAGGGTTCCTTTTTCCCCACAGCCTCGCCGGCACTGATTGCTGTTTGAGTTCTTGATATACGCCATTCTCTCCGGAGTTAGATGGTATCTTCATGATGTTTTGATTTGCGTTTCTCTAATGGCTAAAGATGTTGAACATCTTTTCATGTATTTACTGGCCATTTGAACTTCTTCATCTGAGAACTGTCTATTCATTTCTTTTGCCCACTTTTCAATTGGATCTTTGACTCTAAGGGGCTTACTTTTCTTCAGTTTCCTGTAGATTTTGGTCATAAGCCTCTTCTCTGAGGTATGGGTGGTGAATATTTTTTTTTCAGTCTGTTGGTTCTCTTTTTACAGTGTCAATAATTTCCTTTGCTGTGCAGAAACTTTATAATTTGACACAATCCCATTTGTTAATTCTGGGGACAATTTCTTTTGCTTTTGGTTTCTTATTAAGAAAGTCCTTGCCTACACCTATGTCTTTTAGATATCTGCCTAATTTATCTTGCAGGAGGTTCAGTGTTTCAGTTTTAATATCTAGATCTTTGACCTACTTTGTTTTAATTTTGGTTCAAGGTGACAGGTGGTGTCTATATTCATTCTTCTGCATGTGGATGTCTAATATTCCCAGCAACATTTGTTGAAGAGGCTATCCAGTGTATGCTTCTTGCTCCTTTATTGAAGGTTAGGTAGCTGAGGGTATTTGGGTTTGTCTCTGCATGCTCACTTCTATTCCACTGGTCTACCTGCATGTTTTTGTACCAGTACCATACAGTTTTTATAACTATTGCTTTATAGTCTAACTTGATGTCTCGAACTGTAATGCCTCCTGCCTTAGTCTTGTTACTCAAGATTGCTTTGGCTATTCTAGGTCTCCTTTGGTTCCATACGAATTTAGGGATTATTTTTTCAAGTTTTGTGAAAAAATTTATTGGTATCTTGATAGGTATTGAATCTGTATATCAGTTTTGGCAGGATACTCATTTTGACTATGTTGATTCTGCCTACCCAAGAGCATGAGATGTCTTCCCATTTTCTGATGTCATCTACAACTTCTTCAATGTAATATAGTTTTCTTTATATAGGTCCTTCACTTCCTAGGTTATGTATACTCCTAGATATTTAATTTTTTGCTGGGCTATTGAGAATGGTATTATTCTGAGCTCTTTCTCAGTGAGCTCATTGTTAGTGTAGAGAAAACCTATTGTTTCTTTTTAGTATTAATTTTGTAGTCTGCGACTTGGCTGAATTTATTATTTCCAAGAGTTCCATAGTGAAGTTTTACTTTCTCCATTTCCTATGATATTTGCAGTAGATTTGGCATATACGGTTTCTATGAGTTTGAGATAAGGCTCTTCTGCACCTATTTTTATCAGCACTTTTTTATCATGAAAGGGTATTGAATTTTATCAAAAGCATTTTTTTCTGCATCAATTGAGATGATCATATGGTTTTAGTTTTTATTGATGTGATGTATTACATTGATTGATTTATGTATGTTGAACTAGACTTGCATCCCAGAAAAGAAGCCCACTTGATCATGGTGTATGATATTTCTAATTACTTGCTAGATTCTATTTTCCAGAATCTTAAGAACTTCTACATCTACATTCATTAAGGATACTGGTCCATATTTTTTCCTTCCTGGTTAAGTCTTTGTCTGGTTTTGGGACTGAAGTGATGCTAGCCTCTAGAAATGAGTTTGGTAGTATTCCTTCTCTTTCAACTTCATGGAACAGTTTGAGAAGAATTGGAGTTAGTTCTTCCCTGAGGCACTGAAAAAATTCTGCCATGAATCCATCTGGTCCTGGGCTTTTATCTGTAGGTAAAGCTTTCATTACTGCTTCAATTTGTGTGTGTATGATGGAGTTATTCAAGATTTTTATATTTTCTTTGTTCTATTGTGTTATTTCGTATGTGTCTAGGAAGTCATCGATTTCTTCCCAAGTCTCTAACATGTTAGAATATAGATACTCAAAATAATTTCTCATAATATTTTGAATTTCTGCAGAGTCTGTTGTAATTTCACCCTTTTCATTTCTATGTCTGTTAGTCTGCGTCTTTTCTTTCCTTCTTTTGGTGGGCTTAGCTAAAGGTTTGTCAATCTTGTTTATTCTTTCAAAGAACCAGCTCTTTGACTCATGAATCATTTTTATGATCTTTTAAATTTCAATTTCATTAATTTCATATCTGATATTCATAATTTCTTTTTTCTATTGCCTTTTGGCTTAGACTGTTCTGGTTTTTCTAGGGACTCCCATCCCTAATGGACCTCGGATCACTCTTACTCCTACACCTTTGGCAGGGTGATGGGAAGATTTCTTGTACTCATTAAAGTGATTGATGGGAAACATAAAAGTTGCCACTGTTATACCTTTCCAGGTCAATATGCGCAGGAGCTTCTGGATAGGAGAAACTGCCGGCTCTCGATTACCCAGTAAGTGAAGGGCAGGAGAAACAGTCTTTTGAAAATAATGCGGGTTCTGAAGTACTTTATATTTCACTACATATAAGGTAGTTGTAGCATATTTCCTTACTGCTTGATTCAGGTTAACTTGGTCACAAAGTGGTTTCTGGTTCTTCTTATAGGCAATGATTTGAAGGGAAGGACCAGATATGCACGAGTGAGCTATCTAACCATAAACATTTGAACTTTTGACACAGATGTACATAGGCGGTTGGCTAACTGCATATATCTGAGAGTTGTTGCTGTTACAACCAGTAAAGTCAAAAGGAGTAAAACCTTCAAAACTTTCCAAATCTATCTTCCCATAATCCTGATCCTAAGCCTGTTTTTTTTTTTTCCATTTTTTTTTTTCGAGACAAGTTCTCACTCTGTAGTCCAGGTTGGCCCTGAGTTCACGATGTAGCCCAGGTTGGCCTATAACTCATGGCAATCCTCCTTCCTCAGCCTGCCAAGTGTCTGGATCATAGATATGCATCACCATGCCCAGCTATTATGTATGCTGGGAGGTTGAACCCAGGGCCTTGTGGTCCTAGACAAACGATCTAATCACTGAGCTATGCCCCTAGCCCCCTGTTTTGGTTGCTTTATTTATTTTTTTTTTTGAGATCAAATTTCATTATACAGTTCAGGCTTGCCTTGATTCACTATCTAGTCCCAACTGGCCTCAAATTTGTAATCCTTCTGACTCAGCCCCCCAAGCATTGGTATTACACTCCTGTGCCACCCTCCTCCCTCCCCTGATTTATCCCGATCCTAACCAGAGTCCTAAGCAGGCCATGCTAGCTCTGCTTCACAGATGAAAGAACTAGCAGGATCAAGAGCCTGGTTAATGTGCTCACAGTCATGGTTAGCCCCGGCTGCTGAGGACCCAGACTTTTCCATTTGCGGTTCAGTGATCTTTGCAACACTACTGCTGTATTCTGAGTAGTGCAATGACACGAGCTGCTTCAAATAATACGTTGGAGAAGACCAGATGTAAATTATAAATGCATAAAAAGACAAAGATTTCAGCGCTTCTCAGGCAGGAGCGGCCCTTGCTTTCTTCATGTGCCCCTTTTGGGCCACTTCTCGTGCTCTGCTTCTGCCCCACTCTTTGCTGCCGTGCCTCTCTGGGTATCTCTGCACAGACAGGAGCACAAAGGGGACGGTCCTGCGGGACTGTGTTTGAGGACTGTTCTACAAGTATCAGCCACTCTTAACAAGGACAGAGGCAACGATGAGTCTGTGGGATCCTGCTGTGTGCCAGGAGATGAGCTGGAACCCATATGAAGTTAGTCAGCAGCCCCTTGGATACTCAGGATTGTCCCCACTTTAAAGATGGTAAAATGGAGGTTCATGGAAGTAACTTCCCCAAGATTATGCATTTAGTGAAAGCTGGGAGAGAGCAGGGTTGAACCCCACTCATTCTTTCCTAAACATGAATCTCTCTAATATGTTTGACTTAAATAAGAAAAAAACCAAAACCATAGAAATTCAGAAATTCACTATATTTAAGAATGAAAGCTTTGCTTTGTCACCCATAATGGCCTCAAACTCATGGCTGGTGAGCCTCCTTGCCTCAGTGTCTCAAATCTCTTGCGGTACTGGGCATAAAACCCAGGACCATACATGTTGGGCAAGAGCCCCATCACTGAGCTATCCTCTCTGTAGGACATGAGGGTGAATGAAAATTTCTGATTTATGAAAATCATGGGACTGGGGCATAGCTCAGTGGTTAGAGCACATGCCTATAATCTGAGCACCGAGGCGGCTGAGGCAGGAGGACTGCCATGAGTTTGAGGCCAGCTTGAGCTGGGCTACAGAGCAAGACCCTGTCTCAAAAAAATCAATACATGCTTCTTTTCTTAGCATGTTTACAGCATACATTTGGATGAAAATAATAAAGACTCTTGTTTTTGAGTTAATTTAATCTCCTTCCACATATTAAAGCAAAAAGGCAGAAATCCTCATTGCTGGCCTTCTTTTGTGTGAAGGATGCTGTTAGGGAGCACGTGTCATTTCTTTAGAAATGGTCTCTGTGAAGATCTCGGACATCCTGACCTTTTCCCACTGAATTCTGGGAGTGTCATATTTAGCTTTTCCTTCCCGCCCTGCCATGACCTACTTCTCATCTGATCATCAAAAGTGAGCGACTACAGTCCAGTGAGGGCTGTTGGGGTCTGCAGTCTCTGGATTACCAGACTTCTGGTGACCCTTCACATTTGCCTTTAGCCACTGTGTTGGAAATGTAGCTGTGTGGGCAGCCTGTTTCGTGCTCACCTCCCCTCTCCCTGGTGTTGCTTCCTGTTGGTGGTGAAGTTGCCTATTTCTGGCCTGTGAAAGCAGAAATTGTGGCATGGAGGGCTTCTGGGAAATGCCTGGTCCCCAGACAGGACAGGACACAAGGCTGCCCTCTTCCCCAGCCCTTCTGTCTCCAGAACGGAGTGCGTGGCAGCTTTCTCTCAATCCTTGGGCTTGGAGATGGAAGCCAACATGCAAAGGAAAACAGAGCAGAAAGACAGACAGAACCAGGGTCCCTGACTGTGTTGTTGAGTGGTTAAGCCACACCAGCTGCTGTCCACACCTGGACTCCCATTCTGCAATTGAGTACACCCCTCTGGCCATGTCTGCTGCTGTGTGCGGTCCAACACATTCCTCACAGATGGAACAGCTACCTCCTTTCGGGTCACTGTTCTCTTCCCCTGCTCCATATCTAGCCATCTCCTTAAGTACTAAGGAAATCTGCCCAGAAGAACAACTTCCCATCGGGCATAGACTCAAGTACCACTAAGCTTAAATATCATAATTATACAAATGATTCAGAAATATTCCTTCATTTGATTTGCTTTTCATGAGAAAACGACTCCTCCCAGCTATCTCTGGCAGGGTCAAGCCTCCTCACCCTTAAGGTTCCTTCTATTGGTTTTAAGGACTTGTGCTATTCTGCTGAGCTGAGATGCACACACGTGCACATGAGTGCACACATTAATGATGAAATCTCCCATAGGACTCAATTTTATCCAAGCCAATTGAGAATTTAATTTGTCCCACACACAGCTCTTGTGCTCTGCAGTGAGGTAGCTTTTATTTTTAGAAAATGAGTGTGAAAACAGTGATCTATCTGATTACTTGTTCTAATTTATTTTGCATTCTTCTCAGGCCCTGACACGACACTGTGGTGTCTTACTTTGCAGAACTAACTGATCCCAGAAGTGTGCATTGTTTGGGAGCTGGAATTTCTGGAGTTACCAGGCTGATCCTAGGGGGCTGGGGAATATTATGCCTCAGTTTAAGTTATTTTAATTTACCAAAACAACAGCTGTAGATGGTCTGGATATTTTTCTTTAAAAGTACATATACGATTTCACAAAACAAGAGTCGGCCTGAGCGTTTCTACACACTGGTGATGGGAGATGTGGAGGTGCAGAGTGTTAATCACACAGGAAACCTGAAGGAGACCCAGGGTGAGGAGCGGATGCTGAAACACACAGTCTAGGACTCTGAGTGAATGAACGAAGGAAGCATCTGCCATGCCCCACGGGCTGTGACACTCAGGCTCCGCTTCCTGCAGCTTGCTGTGTGAGCATGTGTGTGTCTGTGTGCACACCAGCTCACCTGAATTCTTGTTCCAGCTTCTTCAGTTCCTGATGATGGGCCCTTGCCCAAACACCGCATCTTAGCTGCCAATCTATGCTGAAGGGAGGCACTGTCCCACATGGAGACAAAAAAAGTGATACGCACATGCACGTGTATAAAAAGTTTGTGTAAGACATACTGCCACAGAAGGTAAAAATTCTGCCTCAAGAATCAGTTATAGCTGAGTACACGTCTGCAATCCCAGGAGGCTGAGGCGAGGGGATGGCAGGTTCAAGACCAGCCTAGGAAATGGGTGAGACCCATCTCAAAAATAGAAAAATAAAGAGAGCTATGGCTGCAGCTCCAGGTAAAGTGCCCAGGGGTTCAGTCTCTGGGGACACACACACACACACACACACACACACACACACACACACACACGTACAAGAGCAGCTTCTCCATTTTATAAATATATTCTCAGCATTGCTTACAGTATTAACAGAATGACTGCTGCTCAATGTGCCAGAGATTAGAGGATTTTAGACAAAGTGATTTGAGACAGGCGCTCACTCTGTAGTCCAGGCTGTTCCTGAGCTCACAGTGGAGTCAATGCTACCCTCAAACTCACAGCACTCCTGATGCTTCAGCCTCCCAAGTGCTGGGTAGTATTTCAGGTGTGTCCCACCACACTCAGTTTCTATTTAAATATTTTAAGACCCTGAAACTCAGATTCTCAGGAGGCAGAGGCAGAAAGATTGCAAGTTTGAAGTCAGCATTGATAACTTAGTGAGATCTAGCATCAAAGTAAAATAAATAAATACATACATACATACATACATACACACATACATACCTAAATAAAATAGGGCTAGGGATTAGCTCAGTGATACAGCGCTTGATGAAAATGCTCAAGAGCACAATTCCAAAACGTAATCCACTCTAGAGATATTCTGAAAGGTGTTCGTGTCTCCATATGTGAGTTAAAGGTTACTTCCATTTCCAATGGAAAAATTAAGAGTCAATTGTGGTTTGCTTAAATGATTACACAGAATTATAATGTTTAAAAAGTTTCTATTTTCTCTTCAACAGGTGGGAAGTGTTTGTTATAAATTAAAACTATATATATATCATGATCAAAATAATTACATCTCTTGTACCTAGAAAGAAAAAAAGACTAGCATGGACTACAATAAAATATGGACTGGAGAACAATAAAAATAGTAATAATAATTGCTTTTGGTTTCAATAAATTCTAAAATGTTGCCTTTTAATAACAAAAAAGTGTTCCGCAAGATTAAATTACTTCATATTCCCAGAAAGTACAGAAGTCGCACTGCAGATGAGATTGAATTGACAAGGATATCTAAGTTCAGAATCTAAAACACTCAATGGTGTGTCCAAAAGGTGAGCCACCTGACAGCGAACGGTTGACCTCTGGCACTGTCACATTTCAACAGGCCACGGCACGTCCGGACAATTTTGCTGTCATCTCTGCCAGGAGTTAGGTAGCGGGATGTGAAGTTACCATGCACTTTTTCTTAGCATTTGGCAAGGTTATTAAACATCTTAAGATGCTTTTGGACCATTGTTCTCTTCTTAGCTCAATGCTGAGCAGACGAAAATAAGATTCACTGATTTTCCACTCCTGAATGTCACTTTGGGCAAAGTCACAACTAATTCCCTTATCTGCCATATACCCAGCCACGGTTACATTATTTATAAGCTCCTACAGTCTGTAATGAAATTATAATGTATTCATAGACCACATATGTGAATACACCTGGCACATCGTGTTCTTTCCAGTAGAAACTGCACAGAACATAGGCTTCCGAGGACTACAGGTGAAGGGCTGAGGGTCACGTGTGAGGATCTTTAGGTTCATGTTTACTGACTGAACTCAGGCAAGGGGCTCTCCCATTCTGAGTCTACTGGCCTGTTACATCTTCCGCTCTTAGCAAGCCACCAGGATGCACCGCAGATCCTTGGGCGCCTCAGAGAAAGGCCGGCGTCTTTCTCACCCGACTAATTTGCCTCTGGCACCCAACACACAAGTGGAAAAAGCAGGCACTTGGGGTGTATTTTTCAGCTTCCTGGGAACCCAGGTTAACCCGCTTCCGTAGCTGGTGGGTGGGAAGTGGAGGGGACACTCTCCCAGGAACTCCCCTGAGTGCCCAGGAAACACCTCAGAGAACGCAGTTCGAGCTGCAGCGCGGCACAGGACACCCTGCCGCCCTAGGCATGGGACAGTCACGACAGGGACAGCACAGGCGATTGCTAAACTGGACCGGAAGTCAGTCAGACAGTCAAGTGCTACATGCACCCACGCTGTGCCCAAAGGAAGGCTCTGTCTGCAAAACCTTTTCACGCACAGCCGGCGGTGCGCCTACTCCACAGACCTCCCGGAGCTCCCCCTCGGATCACCCGCACACACGTGGGGGAGCATGCAGGCGCCCGATTCATGCTCACACGTGACAAACTGCCCCTTTGCATCGGCTGAGAGCACCTTCAGCGCGGGCTGCTCCGTCTGCACTTTCTCCGGTGAGCCGGCTGTTCCACCCGGCACATGTGGGTCAGCACCCCTAAGAGCCCATGGTGACGGGCATTATGGAAAGCTCGGGTCTGATGCTTCATCTGGGCCCGAGTTCAATGTCAGCAAATCCACAATTCACATTGGGACGTCTTAAAACAGGAGCCCATGTAAACCAACGTTACGCTCTGACAGGCTGGTGCAAACGCGGTGGTGGTGGGGGGGGGAGGTTCCAGTGCCCCCTGGGCGCGTAGCTCCATATTCCTTGATTTGGTGCTCCAAGCCAACAGAGCGCAAGGACCGCACATGCTGACAAGGAGCCATATTTTCCCGTTCCTCTGATCCTGTTTAACTGAAGGGAAGGAAGGCTAGGCTAATTACTGAGGGCCACTGTGGACCAAGCACTGGCTAAGTATTTCAAATACATTTTAGCTCATGTAAGTACCACATTTAACTTATTATGTCAGCATTATATTGTACAGATGAGAAAACTGATGCTCAGAGAGGTTAAATAAGTTACCCAAGGTCACACAGCCAGCCAACAGTGATGCAGAGTATCACATCACATCCACTGCCTGAGAAGTGGCTATGGAGAAGAGGTACCAGAAGGATGGAACATTGTGCTCAATTTCAGGGTTTTGTTTTGTTGTTTTTGGGTCCCAGGGACATAAACCAGGGGCCTGCACATTTAGATGAGTGCCTAGTGCTCAGCCACATCACCATTCAAACACACCTCTTGGCTAGGCCTTTGAAGTCAAGTCCCTCAGCAACAGAAACATGGGAACCCGAGACAAGGCAACAGGACACCCACAGACATGCCTGAGACCCCAGAGACTAAGGTCATGGGACCTGAAATAGTGAAACTCATAGGAAAGGAAGTCAAAAAGCAAATAAATGAGTTGAACATCCAGTTCAAACAAGATACTCTCAAAGAAATGGAAGCACTAATCAGCAGACTTAAAGAGGAACTTACTAAACAAACGGTGGTCCTAATGGAGACAAAACTTGCTGAGCATACAGAAGCTACAAATAAAAAGTTGGCTGAGGTAAATAAGGAAATGCAAGACATGAAGGAGCATTGTAATAGAGAAGTGGAAATTTTGAAAAGAAATCTAGCTGAAATTCAGGATATGAAAAATACATTTGAAAGCAGGGGAAGTCGACATGAACACTGTGAGGACAGAGTTCCAGACCCTGATGACAAGGCTGAGGAAACAAATGCTATAATTAGGCACAACTCTAACATTAGAAATGAGCAAAGTAGCTGGATACAGTAACTGATGGATGATTCAGAGAGAACCAATCTCAGGATTATGGGTGTGGGAGAAAGAGAAGAAAGCACCGAAGGTATAAAGAATTTATTCACTGAAATAATGCAAGAAAATTTCCCAAATCTAGGACAAGAAATTAATTTTCAGATATGAGAAGCTTACAGAATACCAAACAGCCTCAACTAGCAATTAGCAATAAGATTCACTACCCACATGATAATCAAAACCTCAGAAAAACAACATAAAGAGAGAATATTAAAAGCAGCAAGAGAAAAACAGACATATATACATAAACGGGGAAAAAGGATAAAAAATACTAGGCTCAAGGAAGCTTTAGAGATAATTAAAAAACTAGAAGCTGGGTATGGTGCCACATGCCTATAATCCCAGAATTGAAGGGTAAGGTAAGATGACTGCAGTGAGTTTGAGGCAGCCTGGGTTACACAGTGAAACCCTGAATTCAAACACTAAAAAATCCCCCCAAATCAAAAAACATTGAACGACGGATCATGTGTCTTTAGGTGAATATTCCTCTTAAAGTATAATAACACTCAAATTTTCAAATACTAATGATAGCAACAGATATATTTCTACTTTGTTGGATTCAGATAAGCGATATGATATAGCCAAGGAGGTAAGTAGCAGAATCATTGCTGCTCTGCACTATACAGAGTGATCACGTGTGCAAAGCCTTCTTCTTCCTGCTGTGCATGCCCCGAAGTTCTGAAAAGTGCCCTCTGGCCAAGCACCAGATGCTGGGTAGACAGTGCAAGCACCGGCCCCTCGTAATTAGAATTACTCTGAAGGAATGAGACACCCCAAAAGTCACTGGAAACCTTTTGAAAACAGTAGTTCTGAGCATGGGCTGACATGAATTATCTGGAAAGGTTTTAGAAGTCCTGCAGACCAGTTCAATCAGAATCTTGGAGTGGCACTAAGTCACAAGCTTTGCAAAGCTCCCTGATGCATCTGGTGTATAGCCACAGCAGATCACCATGCTTGAGGAGGGGGCAGAATGGCTAGGACCTTGTGCACAGCTGGTCCCAACCTTCCACCAATGTCACTCGAACTTGCTGATGCTGGTGGATCTGGAAAGTCACCTGTTTTCTCAGACCTCCTCTCCAGGCCCATGTTTCTTTTGCTTTCAACCCCAGACTCCATCTCTATCCCAATATGGCTGGGCACCTCTAGAGTCTAAAAGTGTCCACTTACAGTAAATTGTGTTGAATTTTAAGATGAGTTCCTCCAGATCAAGGCAATATGTGTAAGCCAAAGAAAAGACACAGCAATGACAGCAAAGGAATCATCATTTTCAACACCAGGACTCTAAAAACTAAAGACAATATCCAACATGCATCTAGTGGGCACAAATTAAACTTTTCTGTTTCTATGCTGTTATTTCGAGTAACATTCCTCTTTGAAGCTAATTTGTTTAAAAATGAACCAATCAACAAAAATAACTGAACATTCCCTATGTATAAATATCAACAAAATATGCAAGGAAGAGATACATTAATAATTATTGAAGATTAGTGACCTCTGGATCCAAAATTTCAGGATGATAGCCAATAAAATGTGCTGTTAGAAAATAGGTTGAATGATGCTGAGCTTGAGAATGGAAATATTTCATGCAGTCCAGCAGGGCACACCCCTTGGCCAGCACACAGGGGCAGGACTCCATGTCCTAGAATCCTCGCAGAACAAGGTGAACGTTTCCAGGGATTTGTCAGTAGTACATTACCCTGCCTTGTTGCTTGCATAGACCTAAGCACAAGTTTCAGATTTAACCTAGAAACAAATGAGGAAGTAACATGTTTGGACTGGTCAAAATAAGATATCAACATGTCACAGTCAAGGCTCTTGGTCAAATAAGTGATAAGGCTAACGGCAATAAAAAGGGAAATGAAACAAAAATTTTTTTGAGACAAGGTCTCACTCTGTAGCCCAGGCTGGTCCTGAACTCATTATGGAGCCCAGGTTGGCCTTGGACTCATGGCAATCATCCTGCCTTAGCCTCCCAGGTGCTGGGATTACAGGTGTGTGCCCACACCTGGCTTAGAAATGAAACAATTTAATGAGACCTTCCTAGGGATCTGGTACCAGTGGTTTTCATGTATTATGTCACTTCTCAGTAACTCTAAGTAGGGGACATTATGATCACACCTGTTTTAGGTTAGGGGGCTATGAACTGAAGGTGAGTTTGGTGGCACATGCCTGTCATCTTAGCATTCTTGGAGTCTGAGTCAAAAGGTGTATAAATTCAAGCCCAGCCCCGGTAACTTAGCAAAACCCTGCCTCAAAATAAAAATGTAAAAAGGCTGGGGATAGCTGTATGAGAAGGCCCTGGGTCCCATCCTTAGTATTAAAACAAAACAACAAAACCAAAAGAAGGATGCATGAAGAAGGTGAGGATCATACAATTAGTTAAGTGACAGAAGGATTTGACCCAGGTGCTCTGGCTCCAAAGAGCACACTGTGAACCCCCATGCCATGTTTTCTCACCGACTCCGTATACCACTGGGTTGAAGGGAACTGGAAGGGAAGGCCTGGGCCTGGAGTTGGACAGCTGTCAAGCCCAAGGTCACTACAGGATAGAGGCTGTCTTCACCACATTTTGGGATTGTCCTAAGTGGGGCAATAGGTTTGGGCTGATGTATGGAGTAAATCAGGGTCCTACTACATCTGAAAAATCTTCATCAAAGATGGTGTCAGTTAAAGAAGGGATGACATGGCCAAACTGGCAGCTTTCCCCAGTGACATGCCAAGTGTCTGCTCACTTGTGCTCTTAGGGAAGATTGCCAGGTGTGCCCAAGAGTCTGTGGTAGAGTCAGGGGAGCACAAAACACAGCTCACTGAGCACACAGCAGCTGGCCCAGCTCTGTACCTAACAAGGGGCTTGGGGTGGGCTTGGCATGGTGCCATACATCTGTAATCCTAGCACTTGGGGAGGTAGAAGGAGGCAGAAGTTTGAGCCCAGACTGGGCAACTTAGCAACTTGGTGAAGTTTTATCTCAAAAAACAAACATGGGCTGGGGAATGTAGCTCAATGTGAAGACCTTGGGTTGAATCCTCAGTACCCACTCCCACCCATAACAAAAACAGAAAGGGTTTGGGTAGAGAAAGAAAACCACATTGCTAGACAGGAAAAAAAAAAAGCAACATATAGTGATAGGCCCACTAGAATGGATGAAAAGAAAAAGGCCTCAGATAACAGTACATCAGGTGGGGAGGAGGAGGGAGGGCCGCTCGGGTCTGCCTCAGGCTGGGTCTGGGGAGCCCTGCCCTGCCGGTTACCTTCCAGTGAACACAAGGCTCTGTGGTGCAGACAGGGCCAGGTGGATCAGCACTTCCCTCCGGCTCTCAGGCTCTGATCTGGGACGCACCTGGACAGAGCGGGGTCTCTGGCTCTAAAGCCCTGGCCTGTCAAACATCTGCCAGCTTCTTCATCTCTGCTCTCCCCAGCTGTGCTGAGTGTCTCTAATGTGCGCCTTACTGCACACATCCCTCACCTCTGGTCTCTGGCTCCGAGCGGCAGTGCTGCGTATGCGTCTCATCCTCCATCAAAAGCCCCATGGCTTCCTGAGGAGAGTCCTTTGGAAGCCAGCGTCGCCATATAATTGCTGAAGCTGCTATTGAAATTCACTTTTGGATCCCTGAGCCGAGAGGACTGAAAGGTTCAGGAAGAAGAAGCAGGCTCTGCATCCTGCAGCCTCAGGAGACCCCAACACATTCCTGAAATCTCATTTCTGTGTGGTCCCTTTCAAAATCTTCTACAAGTTCCAGGAGATTGACTTCTTGATAAATGTTTCTTCCTGGCTTGGGGTCAAGCCAGAGGACAGCAGAGCAAAGCGGCCAATTCCACTACTTGACCAGTAAGCTAATCTGCAGGGATGCAAATGAAATGCCTTTGAACCTTTTTCACTCCCTGGGAAAGACAGCTTCTGTATGGGTGGGGATGCCCCTCTTCAGAAAAACATGAAACTACTGTGACTGGGGCCAGCTGTATCTCTACCTGCTAGAACGTTACTGTGCTCATTTCTTTCTCTCTCAAACTCAAAATGGATTATGTCAAATTGAGTTCTCAGACCCCTACGTGAATTTCCCTTCTGCTGCTGGCTGTCACATGAGGTATAACCTCCTCCACCAAAAAAAACCCCAAGCCCCAAAACCAAACCAGACCATCCAACCAACCAAACAAAAAGCTCCACAGGCTCCAGTTCCTACAAAATGCAAACTCCTTCAAGAGAGTAGCACTGCTATGGACCACATGCTAGAAGTGGAGTGGTATTCAAACTGGGTAAACTTTAGAACAGGGTGGGGTCAGGGGTCAAGGCCAACACTCAGATCTAGGCTTTGGTTGAAAGGAAACATGTGAACAGGTGAAAGTGATTTTTCTCCTGTATTCTACTCAGGCTTGACAATTGATCAACCAGGACATGCAAACATCATGCGCTAAGAGATCTTGCTGGGGTCTACGTTCATGCCAGCAGGCACAGTGAGCCTTCGCTGCAATTGGAGAGTGGGCTCAGATTTCCAGGCGGGCCCGGGAAAGCCCGATGTTAGGCTGTGCGCTGGGGTCTGTGTGGTGAACACTGCACCACATCGCTCTCCCCAAACATGCACATTCATTTAGAGAACTGTCTTATTGAATGTAATATGACAAGGTACACCCCTGCGCCACACAAAACCAATTAAACTCTGACAAGCGGTGTTGTCATATGGAATTTCTATTCTCTGCTCACTGAAAGAGCTCTTGTAGGCCTCCCTCGGCTCAAAGGTATCATACTCGCCATGCTAATTCATCAAAAAGAAAATGCATGCAAAATCACGTATTCCAAAATCCTTTTCACACGTAAGAGTCTGACTCCTCAGCATTTTTTATTTTGAAGAACATTTATTTACTATGATATTGGAGAATGAATCCAGGGTATCTGCACTGGGCTACATCTCCAGCATGTCTTTTTTTTTTTTTTTAATTTTGAGACAGGGTCTTGCTATGTTGCTAAGATGCTCATGCTGGGCTTGAACTTGGTGATCCTCCTGCCTTGACCTCCCAGAGTGCTGGGATTACAGGTGCGCATAACCATGCCCGACTTCATACTGTGCATATTCATCAAATCACTGGATTTCTGCAATAATCTTGTGAAGCAAGTAAGCCTAAACTGTACGTTCACTCATTATAAATGTTATCGTGAAGTTGAGAGAGTTGCTTTTTGAACCTGCTGGCTTGTCCTTGTTCCTGTCAACCCTTACTGGAGGTAACTTCATGCCATATGAATGAATGGAGCTTTGTTAACACTGCTTACTAGGTCTGTTTTACCTGGTCTGAACCTTTCTTATTTTTCTTCTCTGCAGTCCTGGCCTGCTTTGGGGAGCAGAGGCCTTGCCCTGGATTTCCTGGCCACTTTCCCTGGTAACCTTAGGCCTGGTGGCGATGCTGAGGGGTGGAGCCTACTGCTAGCACCAGCTGTTTCTAATTAAGCTCACTCAGCTTTCCTTTGTAGAATGGTAAGGCAATTCAACAAAAATTACTTTTTCAATGTGGTCACATAATTTTGCCATTAATCTAGTTCGGGGAAAAAAAACCCAAGTTCAGCTCTTAAACACATCAGTTTTAAGTAAAAAAAAAAAAAAAAAAAAAAAAAAAAAAAAAAAAAAAAAAAAAAAAAAAAAAAAAAAAAAAAAAAAAAAAAAAAAAACCACCCCCACCCCCACTTCAACCCTGACTTTCCCTGTGGGACATTTCCAGTTTTCTCAGAGGCCTGGAAGAGGGAAGGGTAGCCTTGATTGACCTGGAAAATTCAGACAGAATTGGCTGGGGGGAGATTTCTTTTTTCTTTTCTTTTCTTTTCTTTTCTTTTTCTTTTTCTTTTTTTTTTTTTGAGACAAGGTCTCACTCCGTAGTCCAGGTTGGCTCTGAACTCATTATGTAGCCCAGGCTGGCCTTGAACACACAGTAATCCTCCTGCCTCAGCCTCTGAGTGCTCGGATTACAGGCATATGTTACCATGCCCAATTTACATGATGCTGGAGAATCACACCCAGGGCCTTGCACTTGCTGGGCAAGCACTTTAACCACTGAGCTACTCTCCCAGCTCCACTGGGGTTAGCTGTCCATAGAGATTTCCAGTGCCCCCACTCTGGTCCGTGCGCCCTTCCACTGGGAAGTCCTTAAAATGCATAAATGAGCAGGCTTGTTAATTTATGCACACACAAGTCTCCTTCCCTTTCAAAGTTTTCTAAAGGCGCCACTCCTAAATTATGAAAAACAGCTACATTTGTTTATCTCCTGGCTTAAGAGTTATTTTGGCAATAACTCAGGGTTCCCTTTTCACCTATTCCTAGCACAAGATGTTGTTTGTCCTGCAATAAAAAGCCCAGCTGAGGTCAGCTCATGCGTGGGGCAGCTGGGGGTAAAGGAAGAAGCTCCCACAATCTCATCCGCTGGGAGGAAGATTTAGAGAGGCCTGCTGGCCTTGGACTCTATTCAAGGGTGTTTTGTCACTGAACCATCCAAGAGAGCCTTATAAGGCAGCTTCTTCTGGAAAGCAAATCTGCAGTGGCCCCCGAGGGCAGGCTCCGGGAACACGATGGAATTCACATTTAAGGCTGTCAGTAAATGCCTGCTCAGCTCCATCATTCCATCTCAGAGCTGTACCCTGCAAAAGACTGACGTTACAAAATCCTCCTACACCGCTGCCCTGTTCACGGGTTACTTCTCAGCTCTCCTGATAAGATTCTCCTGACGCCCACAGGATCATCGTGTAGCATTCAACAGCTTTTACTGGAAAGTTTTTCCTGGTGTGTAATCCAAATGTGCCTCTGGCTTTTTAATTCCAGGCTTTTAAGTTCTATCTCCTTGAAGAATTATACAACAGTTAGTCAGGCTCCTTCCACTTAATAATGAATTCCCAAACGACGAAGAAACATTAACTCGGTCTTTGGATTACTTTTCTCTAAATGGATCTTAAGTCCTTTAAGAACCTTTTTCAAGGATGCTGCTTTTCTTTTCTAAAGCTTCTTCAGTTGCTCAAATCTCTCTCACAATGCAGTGATTAAAACTGGGTAAACTGATAATAAAGAAGTGAGTGAGTCATTCAGTCTTCCAGAAGTTTCTATGCTCAAGAAGGACAAGTGAGGTCAGAAAGTTTTTTTTTTTTTTTTTTAAAGCATTGCTACTAGGCTGGTACAGACTTTTAGAAATGTGATCCCCCTTTCTGATTTGAAAGAGAAGAGAGACAGTAATGTAGACTGGGTGCTAACGAGCCTTCTGTAATTTGTAGGCTAAGAGAAGAGTGATGTGAGGGCATCTTGTGGGCAGTCATTTATAAGAAAGGCTCAGGAAGGGCTTCTTACTCTCAGGTAACAAACAGCTTGTCATGGCAGGTTACGAATACATGAGGCAAAAAGCTTATGAGGTCTGAGAGAAACCTCAAAGACCTTATGAAGAAAGATCCGAGACCTCTTCTGGTAAGATAAGGCAGCAGCTCCTCAAAGGAAAGGCGCCAGTTCTGCCCTGTTCTCAGCTATGCCTCCACAGCAGCCAACAGGATTGGCTTTTCTTTTTTTGTGGTACTAAAGATCAAGCCCAGGCCCCTTGCACTGAATATCTTCAGGACATTTTATATCTTTGTTTCTGAGGCATGGTCTCACCAACTTGCCAAGGTGCCAGGCTGGGCTTGAACTAGCACCACAGGGCCTAAAAGATCCGATCCAACCATATTACTCTGTGTATCCCACTGCTCTCAGGCTGACACACACCTCCATGCTCTGACGGCCTAAGGCCACCCTCCCTGGGCTGCCCCGCCCTCCTGTTCTGTGAGGCAGCCCGCAGAGCCCACACTATTCCTCTTCTCACAACATCCTGCTCATCTCTCTCCTTTTTAAAAAATTTATTTTAGTTGACAAGTTAAAAACTGGGTATGTTTATAGTACACAACATGTTTGGATATCTATGTACATAATGGGATGGCTAAATCAGGCTTTGCAGCATGAGGTTCCTCACACACCTGTTTCCTTTGTGCTGAGGTCACTGAACACCAATTTTGCTAGCAGTTTTCAAGCACACAGTATGCTGTTGATAATAATAGCCACCATGATGTGCAACGGATCTCTTGAGCTTTTTCCTCCTGCCTGAAATTTAGTATCCTTTGACCTATCACTTCACTTTCTGCTTCTATGAATTTGACTTTTTTAGATTCTGCATATGAATAACATGTGTGCCTGCCTTATTTCACTTAACATAATGTCCCTAGATTCAACTTTATTGTCAAAATTGGTAGGATTTCCTTCTTTTTAAAGGCTGAGTAATATTCCATTGTGTGTACTCTTCCTTCTAATTCCACTCTGACCTTCATACTCACTCTTCTCTAGCCAATTTATTTTTGTTTCTCAGTCAGGATATCCTTCTTCCATGAAGTCATTCCTGGCTCTGCATCCATGATCTGGAACCCCTGCTGTGGGCTCCCTACCTGTTTCCAGAGCCTGTTTAAGAAAGCACTGTGCTGACCCAAGATAAACCTATTATCAATTTCATTTTTTTTTTTGAGAGGGAGAGAGCCTTGTTCTATTATTCAGGCTGGTCCTGAACTCACTATGTAGCCCAGGCTGGCCCTGAACACACAGCAATACTCCTGTCTCAGCCTCCCAAGTGCTGGGATCACAGGTATAAACCACCGTAATGGGCTTCCAGCTTATGTGGTGCCAGGGAATCAAACCCAAGACTTGTGCTTGCTGGGCAAGTGCTCTAACCTCTGAGTTACATCCCAGCCCCTTCATTTAATTTTGGAACCTCTCTGTTTCAACTTTCAATGGAACTTACAGATTCATTAAATGATAATAATAAAAAGTCAGCATTTAAACAATACATTATCAACTTTACAAATGAGTCTAACATGAAGCTCTCAAAGAGGAAGTATTTAAAATATACATCAAATAAAATGAGTCTCTGAAAATCAGCATCTTCACTGAAGATTTTCCCATTTACAAAGCAGCTCCTGGTCCTCACTGTAAACAGTTAAAATGTAGAAATGTTGGGATTTGAGGAGGAAAGTGACCATCTAATGTTAGAGCTCAGGGTAGCTGAGGATGAGAAGATAAGTCAAGGTCAGCTGAGTTCTCTGAGCTAGACTTCAGGGAGGCAGAAGGAGAAGGGAGAAAAGAACCTTCAGGTGGGAGAGTCCTCTGCCCACATTCCAAGTGGTAAAGCATTTATCAAAGGGATTTCTTCATTTAACCAACAGAGATTTACAAAGCATCCAACTATAACCAGTCACTGTGCTTACAAGGAATTATAATTGGGCCCTCTCATTCAAAGAGTCCTACTGAGACACTGGGGGTGGTGGGGGAGGACTCATGACAGTGGAGCCGGACCCCTTGTAGGTCTATAGCCTTGGCCAAAGCCCTCAAATGAGTCCTCAGCATACTGAAATGACTCTGTCCACCTCACTTAATATTGCTCACTTATCCTTGGCCTCTACCCTAATTCCCTGTTTATGTGGGAATATGGGAAAATACCTGTTTACTCATTGTCTAAAGCTTACACTAAACTCCGTGAGACAGGCATTTGTCTTTTTTATTCAAGGCTCTTATCCTGAGACTTGGAGAATGCTGGTCAATTCATGTATTCATTTATTCACCTGACATGTGCTTAAGGCATGTAGTATAGTTTGGATCTGGAATGTCCCCTAAAAGCCTCATGTATTTTGATTTCAGGTGCTGTTAGGAAGTGGGACCTGGTCAGGATGAGTGTATTATGGGTATGTGGTACATCTGGGTGTGTGGCCTGGAAGGATACAATCTCTTGCTTATGCTTCTTCTGCAGTACCCCACATCCTTCCTCTATGATGTCCTGAGCAGGTTTTTGTCCACCAGACCTTTCCTGTTGCTCGTGAATGGACTGAGACCTCATTAAACTATAAGTTAAGACAATTCTTCTTTTCTCTAAAGTTGATGGTGTTGGGTAATGTGTTCCAGCAACAAATAAGCAAATAACACAGAAATTGGTACCAGAAGTGGGGTTGATGCTGTGACTTTACCCACCAATGCGGTTTAGAAGCTTTTGGAACCGGTTTGTGGGAGAAATTTGGTTGAAGAGATCAGCTAGAGATGACTTACAATGCTGTTAGCTGAGTTTAATGGAAGAGTCTGATCAGAGCTCAAACGACCAGGATGCTAACAGAAGTGCAGATCAGAAGGGCTGGCTTAAGAGGTGTCAGATGGGGAGGAAGGCTCTAGTGACAATTCTCTAGAACCTACGTGTGCTATGCTCTAGCCAAAATTGTGTCAGCATTCTTCTCCAACCTGAGACTTTGCCTGAAGCTGAGATTAAGGTCAGTGGACCAGTTCATCTTGCAGAGGAGATTTCAAAGCAACCCAGTGGTCAGGCTGTCACACTGGTACTACTTGTGGCTTTAAGCCAGCTCCACACTGAAACATAGGGGAAAACAGAAGAGGGAAAGATGTAAACAGTTTGCAATTGTATCAGAAAGGAAGTGGCTGCAAAGGTGGGGAAAAAGAACACAGGGCTACTGAAGAGGTTAGCATTAAAAAGCCAAGTGTCTGAAATCAGGATTATAAGAAAGAGGCTTTGAGAGCATCTCAGGAATCAGCAAGATCTCATGTTTTCCTGACTCAAGGCAAAAGACTCTGCTCTGAGAGGAGCACCCCAGGGCATCCTGTAAGGCCAAAGAGGGAAGTGTTTCCCAGATTTCAGCCACTGGAGTTCAGGGAGCCTCCGCAGCCACGGTCTGAGGGCACCAGGCTATTGCTTGAGCATATGGTGCTGGTTTTACTGGCATGTAGAATGAAAGAGTTATGGAGTTAGGGAGGCTTCCACCCAGACTTCAGAAGAAGGACATGGAGGCCAGGCAGTGTGCCCCAGAGAGGGAAATGCCTAAAGTTGAGAAGGTGAAGCTGTAAGTGGAGTGGAGACCCTGGAAATTTGGAGAGGCCAGGAATGTGGATCATCTGCAGAGAAAGGCCACAAGCTATGAGCAGAGTCATCTTGAAAGAGAAGCCATAGAGGTTGTAGCTAGGGACAATGCCACTGGGGTGGGGCCACCTACGGCTTTGGAGTTCACATCTCACCATAGCTTGTGCCAGGTGCTAGACACAGCTCCAGGACTTATTTTCTCTTTTTGAGACAGGGTCTTGTTTAAGTCCAGGCTGATTCTCAATTCACTATGTAGCCCAGGCTGGCTTTGAATTTATAGCAATCCTCCTGCCTGAGCCTTCTAAGTGCTGGGTTTACAGGTGTGTGCCACCAAGCCCAACTGATGTGGTGTTGAGGAATTGAACTCTGGGCCTTGTGCTTGTCAGGCTAGGGCTCAAACTGCTGTGCTATTTCTCCAGCCCACAGCTTTAGGATTTAATAGTCAGAGGATTTTTAATGGTTGCCCTCCTGGGTTTCGTTTTTATTCTGGTGTGACTGTTTCCATCCTATTCCTTCCTTTTGGAATTGGAATGCTCACCCTGTGTCACTGTATGTTGGAAGTGTTTAAGTTTTCCTTGATTTTCATAGAAGTTCATAACTAAGAGTTTGCCTTGAGTCTCAAAGAGAAGACTGTGGACTTGGACTTCTTAACACTGTCAGAACTGTCAACTTTGGCAATTCTTAGAAGTGGGCTAAATTTTGCACTTTGCATAGGAGGTGTACATGAGTCTCTGGAGGCAAGGGGCTGAATGTTGTGGTTTGGATGTGGAATGTTTCCCAAAACTTCATTTATTTGGATATTGTGGATTATCTATGGATTACATGTGATTTTAGGAGATAGGGCCTGGTCAGGAGGGTGGATTAAGGGCACATGGTAAATTACTGGCATGTGGTAAATTGGGCACATGGTACATTACTGGGCATGGGGTCTGCAAGTATATAAATCTTTCCCTGGCTTCTTCTGAGGGCCTCAGATCCTTCCCCTTATGATGCCCTTGAGCAGCTGTTCTCTGCCAGACCTTTCCTGCTGCCCATGAATGGACTGTGACCTTGTAAAACTGTGAGCTAAAATAAACCTTTCTCCCTTGTGTCTGACAATGTGTTCCAGCAATGAATACCTAATCCAGCACGTGGTACAGTCAGACACTGATCTGGGTCCTTGGGGATACAGGAACAAAAGCTCCCTTCCCTCATGGAGCTTTCTTTCTCATTGAATAATGACAAAGATTACCATTCATCATTTGCTTTCTATGTCTAATTTTCATGACAACCCCAAGATAGGTATGATTATAATTACCATTTTATAAATGAGAAAATTACAGGCATAGAGGTCGAGTAATCTGTTCAAGGTTATAATCAGAATATGTGAGAGTCAGGATTCATGCTAAGAGTGAGGATCTAGAGTATATTAACTAGTCTGCTATAATGTAAAAATACTCATTGAAACAATGGCAGGAAGATGAACATACTAGAGGTGTAGGGGAAATTCAAGGTGCTTCACATAGATCCTTGAAGGTTAGATAAGAGTTTAAAGAGTGGACAGGTAAGTGAGGGAGGATGGGACTGTGTGTGTGTTTGTAGGCAGGGAGGCAGTTCAGACAGGACAGCATCCTCAAAGGCATTCCGGCACACAGAAGCAGGATATGTTGAAGAACAGCGAAACATACTGTATCTAGAGCATGAAGGAAGTTGGAGAGAAGAGGCCAAAATAATAGAACAATGTTATACTGTGAAGACTTGTGCCCTAATAGGTAGCTTGAACTTGGCCCTAAAGATACTATGAAGAAAGACCCCTTTAAGAATGACACTGATCCACAGAGTGGGAAAAGATATTCACCAGTAACACTTCAGACAAAGGATTAATATCTAGAATATACAATGTACTGAAAAAACATAAAACCCCCTAAAATAAATAATTCCATCAAAAAGCGGGCAGCTGAAATGAAAAGAAACTTCACAGAAGAAGTACAAATGGCCAGCAAGCATATGAAACAGTGTTCACCATAGGCCATCAGAGAAATGCAAGTAAAACAACACTGAGGTTTCACCTCGCCCCAGTGAGAATGGCCCACATCAGGAACTCAAAAAACAATTGTTGGCAAGGGTGTAGAAAAAAAGGAATTCTACTCCACTGGTGGTGGGGATGCAGCTGGTACAACCATTATGGAAAGCAGTCTGAAGTTTCCTTAGAAAGCTGAGAATGGAAATTCTATTGATCCAGCTACTGCCCTACTGGGCATGTTCCCAAATGAAATAAAATCAACATACTAAAAAGACACATGCATACCATATTTATAGCAGCACAATTCATAACAGCCAAATTCTGAAAACAATCTACCTGCCCATCCACACAGAAATGGTTAAAGAAGATGTGGTACCTATACACAACAAAATACTATGCAGCCCCAAAGAAAGACAGATATGAAGTGTTTGTACGAAAATGGGGCCACCTAGAGTCAATAATGCTCAGTGAAATGGACTAAGCACAAAAGACTTAACATAGATGGGTGTCCCTCTTATGAAATGCATAAAAATAATGACATAAAAGGCCCCAACACGAATGAGAGGGTAGAAAGAGAGGCAGTGGTCAGATAGGAAAGGAGTGAACCTCTAAAGAAGGGGTAGACATGAATGCTCACCCCATGGTTCTAATGTGTTACAGAATTTAGAAGTCATGTATTTACAAAAAAGTTACTTTTTATGTCATGTGAATTTTACCACAAAAATTATTTAAAAATAAGAATGACACTGAGCTGGGAGTGGTGGTACACTCCTCTAATTCCAGCACTATGGGAGGCTAAGGCAGGAAGAAGATCACAAGTTTGAGCCCAGCTTTGGTGACTTAGATAGATCCTATCTCAAAATAAATAAAAGGTCTGGGGAGGTAGCTCAGCACAGAGTCCCTCGATTAAAAAAAATAAGAATGACATTCTGGCTCCATAATTAAAAATTAATTCTGAAGAAGAAATGGTACCCAAAAGGATCATAGTGACTGAAAATTGGGATTGCCAAGGAATTTAGGTTGAAAGGATCATGAATAAAAGATTTAGCTGAGAACTGAAATAATGGAGCACTGTGCTGTCTTCCAACAGAGGTTTTATTAGATGCCTCAGCTTCTCTGTATCAATTTCTTTTTTATTAAAGTCAATTATCAGCTCCTCTCTTTCAGTTACTCTTGACAACAGAGACCTCAATAAAATCTAATGCCCCTCAATTCATGATGATGGTTCCAAGGCTTGAGATTACTAGTGTATGATCTTCCAAATTGACTTCAAGCATATGGCTTTGCCTTCTATTACAGAGGTGAAGAGAAAGCAGAGTAGGATTTTTCTCCAGCAAGTTAATGGAAGTCTCAGTAAAGAAGCGGAAGATAAGGAACAGCTCCAGGGAGCCAGGGAACATGCTCAAGGAGTTTGTAACTGGCACGCATACTTTCTTATTGGCTTGTGTTGACGAGGGAACGCTGGGCCTCCTGCATTTTAGGCAAGTGATACCACTGAGCCTGTCTATAGTTGCTTAATCAGCTAGACCAGATTTGTCTTGTGCCTCCCAGGCTACACAGCTGCCTGTTCAATACATGACCTGTTAAATGAGATCAAAAGCACAGAATGCAAACTGAACCACATCCCTGGGTTGAGTCCTACAATGTGCTCCCCTTCCCCCATGCTCAAGTTATTCTTAAACCTAACTCAAGTTTCTTTTGAGGACAGACATAACTGAAGGAAGTCAGAAAATGCCTATCATATCCTTGGCAAAGCCCCAGTATCAAATGGTACAGATGTACTTTGTCTCGCTTGTTCCTGCAATTGTGAAGAATCACAGAAGAGCCAGGGAAAGGCTATTGGGAGAGTTGACTTCACAGCACTCACCTGTGCTGTGCGAGGGGCGCTGGGGGACTCTCAGTGTCTTCATCCTCCCCAGCATCCTCCCACAATTCCTCTCAAGCCTGGACCTTGTACCTCATGGTTGAGGTTGGGAAGACAAAGTAGTTTATGTCCAGGTTTCCAGTTTCAGATGCTACTTCTCCTAGCACTTCCCTAAGTCCATAACCTCAAAGGATCTGCAGTCTGGAGAGGTACCCCAGAGCAAGGTGTCCCTGGTAATATGATGGACAGTTCTGTATGACCACCAGTCTTAACGTTTTACCATAGTGCTGTGTAGGAGAAGAGAAAAGGAGTAAAACTTGTTACAGATGAGAAAATGACAACACTTGAACCATCACCAAGCTAGCCTGATAAGGCAAGTACCAGTCATCCTGAAAGACCACTGGAGAAAAATCCCCTTTGGAATGTGTCTTGGTTAGTTTTTTGTTGCTGTGACTCAATACCCAACACCCACAAACTCAGGAAAGGAAAGGTTTATTTTAGCTCACAGTCTTGAAAGGTCACAGTCCATTGAGGGGCAGCTGGCAACAACCGAAGTACATGGCAGAGAGAGAGAGAGAGAAAAAGAGGGGGGGAGAGAGAGGAGAGGGAGGGAGGGAAAGAGGGATGGAGAGAGGGAGGGAGAGAGGGAGAGAGAGGGAGAGGGAGGGAGAGGGAGGGAGAGAG